>VIBL01000054.1:2092500-2676168 GCA_008271625.1 Lutraria rhynchaena
CTTAGAACACCAGAAAAAATAGTAATTTTAAAGTGTGGAATAAACCACATTCTACAGCACTAAAATTCAACCATAGATCATAAAGAGGTAGTTATTTAGTACCTAAAAAAATCTAGCGCATCTTACTCTGGCAGGAGTTATTCCGACACCAGATATTTCGTCACGAGTTATCCCCACACGACTTATTCAGGCACGAATTATTCCATCCAAGTAATAAGGTAAGGTTATGATTTTATTCAGTTCAATGACTAGCACACTAATAGATCAACATCACATGTTGGAGTCATACAGGAGTACAGTAAATACAACTAGCAGTGTGCATGTTGTGGTCAATATTCTACAATAATTCACACACAGCTATTCCCCAGCTGGGAAACAACAACCACAGCATGGTCAGAATTCCTAACTGATCCTTGAAACAGTTTGTCATGTATATAATTAGGCCAGTAAAAAAAAGAATTGCTTTTTTTGCAATTCCCGAGTACCCTATTTTTTGTGCTTACTGTAAAGTTTCAGACAGGTAAAGCTTAAGTACAAAAATATTTGGGGACGAATTGTAGCTTTTAAGTACAAAAGGTATGTTTATAAAAAAGGAATGTTTTGCGACCAACCTACCCAGTTTTTATTGGGTTAAGTAACTGTAAACAAGACTTTTTTCTTGCCTTATCAAGTTTGGTGCTAAGCAATCATAAAGCTATGATACTTTTGCATCAACCTATTATATGTAGTGGTATATATTCGTAGCTGATGACAATTAGCACATTATTATTGTTTTAACACAAAGGAGAGATTGTAGATTCGATTTTAATTTTAAGTATTTCTCAGAAGAGTAATTCATGATGCACATATGTTGTACTAAATGTTGAAAATCCATAATCATTTAATACAATTTCTATAAAAAGAAATTCCGAAAACATCTAAATAAAACTTTTCCTATATTGGAGAAAATTAAATTTTCTTACAAACACACAATTCAATTAAAAGCTGAAATTATCCAACACAAGAACTTGTATCTCTTTTCGTGCTTTACACCTTATTCAAGCAGTATTTTAGTCTTATACCAGCAAGCAGTTTATCTAACCAGTGTTCTTGTATTTGGAACCAGCACTAACCTTATTCTCCGCAAGTAACTGCTGAATTCACCATGAACAATCAGCAGAGAAGGAACATTTGACCTTAAAGCTATGTCTTCAACCCAAATGGTCACAGAAATGTAATTTAAGCCACTTCCCTGGGTTTGAATTCACAAACCTCATGCTTCACTTATTTGACAATAGCCTCAAAAATGATCAATCACAAACAATGCCCATAAAAAACTGACCAATTGTAAACTTTAACCAAACGAATGAATGGGCCAATCACAAACAAAGCCCACAAATCCAACCAATCACAAACTATGCCAACAAAAATCCAACCAATCACAAACTATGTGCAACAAAAATCTGACCAATCACAAAACAATGCCTGCAAAATCTGACCAATAACAAACTAATTTCTATGACCACAAAAAACTCACTCAGAAAGATGATAAAGGGTGAACTAATTTGACTCATAGAACAGATGGAAGCTTTGCCAATCCAATCAGAAGTGTGACCTCATAAGTCAATAAATAAAGGTTTACTGTTTCAGACTAGGAGCTTATATGCCAACACTTAGATACAGAACAAATCGGCTTTTATTATCTGTTTCATACACACTCCCACACTCCACAAAATTTCTAATCACCCCCCTATTAAGTGCTATTTTAAAAATATTAGTTCATGTTTTTTTATTGTACGGTTTTAGGGTGACAATCAATTGCTACTGCTAGATTACTCAGTTATTGTCAATGAAATTCAAGGAAAACATTTCAAATAGAACATATTAAAAGGTGTGTAAATTTTGATAAAATGCGTTAGTTGATTGTCTTCCAATTTACCATATTTTTGATATGTTTTAAAGTACTTTTAAACAGATCAAAACTAAACGTTATGCCAAACATTGTAAAGATTTTTTAGCTTAAAATAAAAAAATCTGATAAAATGGAGGTAACGACAAAGAGTCCTTATTTGTTCCTCAAGTGCAACGCAATTATAACTTGTTTGGTATGTAGAGTAAGAAATTTCAAGGAATAAAATAAATTATGACTATCAGACATTAACACAGCTAAGTATACGTCATCTGAAAAAGAAACATCAGGGTACGTTGATTTTACGAAGAAACTGAACTCTTTGTTTGATATCAGTTTGAAGGTTAGCTTACTTCCATCATTTTGATGCCCAAATATTTAAAATTGAATAATTATTAGTAAAAAACATTGAACACTAAAATGATCTAATCAAAAAAGAAAATTACACGTAATGTTTTCTACATTTACAGTACTTTTGTAACAGTAAAAGATAATAAGAAATCCTATTACATTTTTATTTCAGCAATAATAACAAATTTGATAATAGCGTTGTAAAAATCAAGCACTACTTATTTCTTATGTTAATGAAAAGCAATTCCAGTGTTCACGTTCCATGCAAAAACTCATATCTCTGTTCAATGGCTTTCAACATAAAATTTTTGATGGAGATGTGACTTTCATTTTCAAAAGCAACTTATTTCCACTGCAATTGCTAATTAAACTTTTTACAACTTCACCTATTTTTTGCATCAAAATGAAGGTATTAAATTACTCTTTAAAATGGTGTATTTCAATAATAGGCTTTCTCTCCTTTGCAAAACAACTTACCCTAAGGTTGCATTTTCAAAGTCCTTAAGCACAGTCTCACAGCATACAAACATGACTATATGTGACATTTCTCAAAAACAAAACTACAGTAAAACATCAAAATAGTAACCACCCCAGTATTATGACCACCAAATTATAACAACCACTTAATTCTGAACACACTTTCAATATTTCTTCAATATTTCGACTTGACAATGGCACTACATTAATATTATGGCCACTTTATCCTGAGACGACCAAAAGTGGTCATGATATTGAAGTATCGCTGTACATTTCAATTTGTAATCAATTTAATCTCGTTGGAACCATCTCAACAAATACCGTTTTCCAATTATATCCTCATGATCTACTGTATGTTGCAGCAGACGCACGAAGAGAAATGCAGAAGATCTGCTTTTTATTACCAGAGGTTACACAATATTCCAATTACGCGTACAGTCATCCTCCATTAATTACAGGAATCATTAAAGCACTGCGTGGTTTGACGACAAAAATTTAGATTTTATGCTTAATCAATCCTCAAACACTTAAACTTCATTCACCATGTAATTTTGTTAAGTTACAACTGATTAAAGAGTAAACACTAAATTCACAATGATCACTATCTGTATATTACATTCAATCAGTCAGCAATACAGTAGAACCTCTATTATCCAAAATTTACGGGTCTCAAATTTTATTTAAAAAATTCCATGACTTCGGACAAAATATGGTGAGGGAAATCCAGATGTGTTTGAATTCATCATGGCCGAGAAAAGCTCGGCACTAAACCTTCATTTCGGATTACACCTGATTTTCGTCTAATTCCGTGTCGAAAAACCAGGGTTCTACTGTAACTGGATTTAACACATGATTTCCAACACATTATTTCAGAATTATTATTTTGCCAAACACCAAACATCTGAATAAATACAAGCAATTCGACCATTCCACTTTATCAATCTAACAGTAAGCTTAATAACACAGTAAAACCGACTAAAAACGCCAGGAAAAACAATTTGCGGCAGCTTAGAGGTCTGCGAGACTTTTCTATATATTTTAAGTCCACCAGGAATTCTTGACCAGTTGGTGAATACAGACTGTACACAATATTATCTCCGCCATTCAGATTCATTTAACAAAATATTTTGAAATTGTTGTCTGCCAGTCAGGAAGCACCAACTCAAAATTTCTTACTTTCAATGTTGAAGAGTAAGTGAAAGAAGTTATAAAGACTACTAAGGGCATCAGTTTTGCTTTATTTGTTTTATGTGACTTATTGTCACTGGGGTTTAACTCAGTTTTTCAACAATTTTCCAGTTATATACGGTGACTGGCTCACCTAACCAGTTTTCTTAGACTGTATACTAACCAGTACTAACTTTCCCTTCCACAAGAGCCTGCAACCGTATATAGTCCATAATTGGGTGTATTTAGTGTACAGTTGTTTAAAAATGCACAGACATCAAAAGAATAATATAAACAAAGAACACTCCTATTGCTAATTGTATGAGTAAATGAAGGGACTAGGGAGGGGGTGATAAGTTTTCGGGGTTCTAGAATACATTGCCCAAACCAAGGATATTTCAGGGGGGATTTTCCTGTAACATGGGTAATTCTACTGGCAATTGCAGAGTAACAACATTAAACGTTCAACAAGCATTTGAGGACAATGAGCTTTATACCCCTACTCCCCACACAGATTTCCTTAAATCGATTTACATGTTTCACAAAAAAAAACACCCACATGATCACCTAATTTGTGGAAAAAAAAACCTAGATATAGCAGCATTTTTTTACTTTGTCTTAGATATTGTAAAACACTCTTAAATCACAAGAATTAAAGGCTTAAGAAAATAATGATCAATTCCCAACAAAGATGTTTCAGGTGAGGATTTCAACTCTTATAAAATGAGAAATATAGGCTAAGCATTAATAAGATTGCTTATTCTTGAACCATCAGGTCTCATGTAAGAGAAACACAATACATGAATATTTGTTTTTCATGTTCTACGTTAACAAAATTTACGATTCCAAGTGTGACATCTATACACATTTTTTTTAACCAAGGAATAGAATTCTAGAGCATAAATGCTTGTACATTACTAACAGTATAATATATCTTAACGAAATAGAATTTTCTGTCATCTGAATTAAGAAGACACGATACTTTCAAACGGTTGCTATGGCAACTAAGAGAATAATAAATTGCCACTATATCAATTATGATTTCTTTCCCAGTTCCACATATTTTCATGTCAGTAAGATTTTCGTTTTTTTAACTTGTAAGTGACCGACGACAAATAATGCGCCGTTACAATATATCATTGTCTTACAGATTCAAAAATTTGTTTTACTTGTATTATCATAAAAATCTCCCATTTCTCTGGTTGTGTATGGAAATTTATAGCACCTGAGATCATAACGATAAATTCATACAACATCTGAGTTCTCAACAGTCACAAGAAACACAAGAAAATCGGGAGAAACACGAGAAAATCGAGACACACCATGTACTACCAAAACCCTCCTTCTGACTTGAGACATTAAGCTTCAGCGTACCCCAGAATTTCTTTCAAAACAAAAGCCTTCATGATCATGGCTGAGACAGTCACTGGGAGAATATCTGTCTACTGGCATGAGACAACGAAGTTATAAGCAAGGTGACAAGCTTTTTAGCAATTTCCTAACAACTTAGTTAACATCCAACCATGCAGAAAAATTGAATCAAACATTTTGTAAAGGCGTAGGCACACTGTAAATTCTTTTAATATAAAAGATTTAATTTTTCTGCCTTGATTAGAGTGTAGCGAAATATTTTGATATGGCATTAACTTGGAGAGCATCATTTTAACTCAGCTTCAAATATCCACTAGTTTCATGCTGGCGTAAAGTTTTGGCACTATTGTACTCTGTCACCTCACAGCGATTGGTTCAGCATCATCTTTGTGCTCACAATGGTTGTATATGCGGGCAAAATAAACTTATCATAGTCATACAGCAAGCTCACTGGTATTTAACAAAAATACTTCTAAATACCGTGTAGAACTCGAAATTTTAATTTATATCGAAGTGATACATTAACGGGAGAACTAAGATAAAAATACAGCAAAACCTCAATATAACGATCACTTCTGGGACCAAAATAATTTGGTCTTAATATACAGGTGGCCTCATTTTATATAAAAAGAATATTGAAAACCAGTCTGAAAATAATTTGATTATATCAATATTAGTAGTTGATTAGAATAATAGCATCAATTGATTTGGGGAAATTTGTTTTGTTCTTATGCGACTTATTTCACTAGGGTTTAACGCCGTTTTTCAACAATTTTTCAGTTGTATACGGCAACCAGTTCACCTAACCAGTTTTTCCTGGACTGTATACTAACCAGTACTAACTTACCCTTCCACAAGGAGCCGGCAACTGCTCCACAAGTTGCGGAAAATCAACATTTTAGTCAAATTTTCATAGAAGTGTATGACCTGCTGCAACCGGGATTCGAACCCAGATCTCCAGATTACAAGTCCAGCGCACTAACCACTGGACCATGGCCATGGCTTGATTTGGGGGAATCAATTATCAGCTGCTAAAGTTGAATGACAGAAGTGTATACTATTAATAAGACTTATTATTTTAAAAATGTTATCTTAGCATGATTTGTCTATAGAATGGTCTAAGGTTTATTAATAATCTGAATTTTATAAGTATCGTATCACAACAAGTCAATTAACCAGCTGATAGTATTAATTACAAAACTAACGAACTAATTAAATCTGATATCAAAGCAAAAATTCAACTCATTATTGATTATACTCAGAATTGTTAGCAAAATTAGAAATACATGTTGTTTCAGCAAGTTTAATTACATCATTAAACTGAACAAATGATGCTATTTTATGCAAATAAACTGTATTGTTTTCACTAAATGTTTTACATTAGTAGGTCCTCTCGTTAAACTGTTTTCAAATAAGCACCATTACAGCTAATGTTAACCTGGTGACCTCCATGATGCAGAGGTCATGGTCTCAGACCAGTAATCATTAGACTGGCTGTCAATGATGCCAGTTCGAAACCCACTAAAGACAAAATTTCACATGAGAGGAAGCTGTCCAGCCGGCTTATAGAAGGTAGGTGGCTCTACCTAGGTGTAAGCCTGATGTCTTTCTCTACCATTAAATCTCGACAAGTCAAAAAAATGACCCTTACTGTTGATGGGATGTTAAAACTCCAGTGAAGGAATAAATGTTAACCTAAGAAATAATATCATCTCCACAGTTTTAAAAAATCATTTCAAATTAATTCCATATCTTTAAATCCAGCACAATGTTCTCACTAAAATCTTGCTGTACCTAACACCAATCTTGTTTAACGTTCCACAGTCTTCACATTAACTACAATAAATATACACAGACTACAAGCTGACCCTTTCTTTCTTTATTTACTACCTGACCCCTAATTTACTTTGACCCCTGGCCAGATCCAGATTGATAATAAAACTTTACAAAAGCCTGTTTGTTTTCATGTCTGCTGGGGGCTACTGGGATCAAATTAAGGGCCACTTTTTGACAGGAAACACGAAAATTAATGGCCGTTTGTATGTCGGATAAAAATCAAAAATGCATTTATAAATATAAACATCAAAATGAATGTCAGCCGATAAAAAACAAATCATAGATTGATGTGTTTCACTCTATTAGCAGGGGCTGCCCAAATCCTTTAAATACATTAACGTCCACTGGGACCCATTTTTAATAAGAACAGGAACAATTCTTGATGTTAAACATCAACTACTTAATAATCAAATAGTTTTTTATAAATACATTACATTCATATATGTATTCAATAATAATTTGAAAATGCATCATTAATAAGTATTCATTTTTCTTGTGCTAATATATTTGATTGAGCAATTTTAGGGTACAGTTTTTAGATTCTTTCAAGTGTTTTGCATGTGAGTGTTAAAACATGCAAAAAATTTAACAAACAGCTAAAATTTCATTTCTGTAATTAATATCAGTCATTCAATGTTATGATACCACATAGTACCTGACGAATCCCATCCCCACCCACTTCTGCTTTCTCCCTATCCCCATCACATTCAGATCCCCCTTCCATACTATTTCCATCACAGTCAGATCCCTCCCACACTACCTGCATCCATTCAGACCCTCCCACGCTACCTCCATCACGTTCAGCCCCCCCACACACACACAACACCATCACACTAAGACCCTTCCAACATTACCCCATCACATTCAGACCCCTTCCACACTACCCCTATCAAACTCAGACCCCTCCCACACTGCCCAAATAATAAAGAATTTAGTCTCTTGCAGACTCAATTAAAATGTCATTACTGGAAGCGATTGTTTTTGGTTCTCAATCAAATCATTATAATCCAAGCAGACAATATTTTCCCTAAGAAATTAATTCAAATTAAGCTCATTCCATGTCTAGGACCTCATCTTCGAGACATGTCAATTTATCATTTAAATAAATTCAAGCCAATAATACTGCCGTAATAAACTGTAGAATTGAGAGGATATTTTTATAACATGATTTGTTTCATCATTGAAATATGTCTTTTCTCATAACAGCCAAGGAATGCATTTTGTGCAGATCAATTTTCTGACGCACTGAAATTAGATAGTGATTATTTTACAAGGGTTATATTTAAAAAAAAACTTTCACTCACTAAAAATGATGTTCATGTCATATCGTAGTAATCATTGAATTAGGCAATAAAGATGTGCCCATATTTTATCAGTTGATAAAGTATGGGCAGGACTTCTGTTACAGAAGAATCAAATTTATCAATCTATCCGAACATTTGCATGTACTTTATACCATGATAAAACATGCAAAACCATACCGCAAAAATGCTTTACCACCAAATACCTCATATTAATTTGACACCCCACCCATTTTTCAGAAAATTAAAAAATACTGACTCATCACAAAATGTTATAATAATTACCCATTCGCCTCATAATGCTGCATTCCCCTCCATCTGAAGCAGACGACTTTTAAAAAACATTGTGGCAAAAGAAGCCATTGCTTGTTATGAGTAATGACTTCTTTTGCCATAATTTTTCCACTCTTTCAGAGAGAAATACCCCAATTTTCTTAAATAAATGGATGTTTTGTATATTTGCTTTGAATTAGGAAGAGTCCAAAATATGCTTATGAACAAAGGGTTAAGCCTTGAAATAATTTAAAAAATGACAAAAAAAAATCCACAAATGGAAAGAAACAACTGTTAAATGTGATCCCTGGGGGCATTTATTAGGGTCAATGTGGTATATGTAAAGCACAATTGAACTAGGAACAACCTCACTTCGATTTTATCGCAAATATTCAAATGACATAACACGGAAATACAAGGATAAAATGCATCTCACATTAATAAACATTCTTAATTGATCACATGTAATATTAATTAGTTAATTATGCAAATGTTGCCATTTTCATCAAAACAAATAAGAAAATTGATTATGTTGAACAGAAACATTGTTAATCGATGTTGTTTGTTGATATATGTTGTTTGTTGATAATGTGCATAATTGGGTGTATTTGTTTTCAAATCACCATTTAGACCATATTTTATAATGGAGAATAGGAGTCCCATGTTTCATTTCCATTAAAGGGTGTAAAGAAGGGGAGGGGCATTTAATACAAACAGTACGCTAGGTCACTAATTACATCTGGTGGTATTGTGAATTGAACACTTAACAATTGTGAATTGAACACTTAACAAAATATACTTGGGTTGCAAAGATACTTAAAAATACTCTAGTATGGGGTCAACAATACAAAGCCTACAGCAAGGTGCAAAATTATGTAATTTCAAGCCAATTAACTTCAACAGATGAACATTTAAAGCAGACAGTTAAAGCTTTAAGATGTCAAACACCAATGTAGGTAAACAGTCCTAAAGTCTCAGCAATCATTATTACTGAGCTGAGAGTGAACTGCTGTAGAAGACTTCACTGGTGAAGCCAAGCTGTGTTAGTCAACAGTTACACCCATAAAACTGCACATTACGGGATGCACCATACCATGTGATTAGACAATCAACTCTGGCCACAGGTGTCTTTATAATTAATTCAGGGACACAGCTGGTTCAAAATGAATAGCCCCTTCACCTTTTACGGGGTCCAATTCATTGTACTTTCACTTTAAAACCATGATAGATTACAAAGATGACATTAGATAGCAACCGAGACTAATCCACTTAGACGTGGACAGCTGTTATCTGATATGCAGTCTCTCTAATACCTAAATTACAGTGTATATACAACCAGTAATTAAAATTTCAATGGTTTAAAGTAAATATTTACAAGATGAAATCTTATCTGGGCTATGCACATAGATTACGTCAATGATGTGTAATCTAGCGACCATATCACAAGAGGCATGGCTGAAATATCTACATGATAAACATCAGGTATGGCTGTATTTATCATCAGCCATCTATCACACCTGTAATATTATGTCACATATCGGCATTGTTGAATGTATTAGGGGAAATCTGAACTGATTGACAGCTTTGTATTTACCAACAACAAACCAGTCTACTTTGTTCAACATCCCAGGGAGCCGTTTAAATCCAAATCGTTATCATAAAATTATGCTTAATTAAAGTCTGTGTAAAAGATTTATTTTTTTTATTGACTTTAAAGAAGTTAATTTAAACTTGTACTGTTTGTCCCAAATATCAAGACATTGAAGGTGATTAGTCTATGTACAGAGATCACAATTATTAAATCAAAAGTCAGTGGTTTCATGGTATTTAGGGAAACCATGGTCCAGTGTTCAAACTAATTTTTTAAAAAACACTAACCTACACTGTATGCAGGCTATTGGAAATAAACAATTTACCACTAGCCTGAACACACAATTTTGAGAAAGTTCACTGGCCCAAACAGAAAGATACAAACCCTGGGCTTTGGACTACTGGGTCAGCACAAATACACGATGATCTAGAGAAAGAACCCTAGACAGCAGAACTGAAACTTGTGAGTTGAAATCTTCGGCAGGATTTTATCTCAAATTTCACAATCCATCAATAGACATCATTACTGGTTAGAGTTAGTTGCTTGACCAGGAATCATCACATAATACTTTAAGTAAGTATTCAACAGTATACAAAGAGACATATGTTTAACTTAGTTGCAAATACACATATACAGAATGATAAAGAAAAAGCATGTGATAATTCTTCACACAATTAAAGGTCATCTTAACTTAGCTTACAACTGTACCATAAATACCTAGATGTGCTAAATTCCATTTAGAACAAACATCAATATTGTGCCTCATTAATTAAAATTCAAATTCCATTTATTTATATCTTTCATATCACATATACACTGCCCCTTGAAACAATCAGTTTTAATTAAAACATCAGAGTTCAGTACACTGAGATAAAACCTCCGTTACTCTCCACAAAGGAGATAAAAAAGCTTAACTGCATTTTTAAATTCAAGATTTCACTTCACAGTCCTGATTTCAAAGCATTTTTAATTCACAATTTGTCAAACAAAATTCATAAGTAAATATACTTATAAATTAAGTCCAGACAACAATTAATGGTTCAGAATGAATTCCTGTAAAAATACCATCAAAATTGCACTTGTTATGTGACGTCACTTTAACCACTTATTTTATATCCAAATCCTTTGAAAAACATTTCCATCTGATGATGTTTAAGTTTACTAAATCAACTCAAAACTCAATTGTTCAATCTATTCTCTATCTTGCATACCAATATTTTTGCATGCATTGAAAAGTTTACAAAACTGTGGCTATCAACTGAAGGCAATCAATATAATAAAAAAGAATAACGCTGAACGATAAATCACTCAAACTTGGTAAATCCATTAGAACAATCTCAGACAAGAGAAGCAACAGCAGTTTTAAATAAGTCCATATTTTGAAGAATTATATGCAGTTCATTGAATAAAGTTTACAGCACAAAAGAAAAAGATTTTCTTTACTGCTATCAAAGTCGTAACGTTATATTGAATAATATCAGTTTTCTGTGTGTGTTTATTAATTCACCAAAAATGTTCCGTTATTTAAATACAATCCATTTCACTTAAATTTTCCACTTATACACAATGTATGCTGACGGATATACCAGCATGCATTGCAAACAGTGGGTCTTCCTGGTGTGTATATAACATACAATATACATTTACGTATTCATTTAATTTGACCACCTGTCCATTATGACATAAACTGGTAGTATATCTATCGCAATCTAAATAATAAAATTGTCGTAAACATAATTACTGTCACTAACAATCTAAACCATACGATTGCTCAATATTGATTCATACGTCAGGTATCCAAAACTTCGACAATATTGATCAATAAAATAGAGCTTAATCTTCAACAATTACAAAATGTCAACAATCAATACAATAACATGCTATATGCAGAGAAATGTTCATCTTTTTTATCCTCAACCACTTAAAAGTAGTTAACGATAATTATCTGACAGGAAATGTCAGAAAATGACACCACTGATGAAGTATTTCACCTATGACACTGATGATGTCATGGGTGCAAGTAAGAGAATTTCTAAAAACCTGAAAATGTGCTTTTGTGTCCGTATCAGGCTGAAGAAATTGCATCTTGAACTTTCGGGTGCCTTCACACGAGAACGCTATGCTGTATGCCGCATAAAAGAGTTGTTTCCCTTTTATTCCAGTCTCCTTAAAACAATAGATAACTCCTCAGGAATACAACCGCCCCCCCCCATTTCTCAATGGATTTAGATGGAAAAAATGATCCTCAAAGTCCTTGAAAAACCGGAAATCAGGTACTGGTACTTGCACCCCTGTGATGATGAAATTCATCAGTTATAAATGATGCTGACAATAATGTATTCATCTAGCAAAAAAGACACAGCTGACTATGTATGTTATCATTAGAGGTGAAACGATTCAAAAAATTTCGATTCGATTCGATTTCAATTTTTCATCCCACGATTCAATTTTTCGATTCGATTTTCGATTTTAAAAGGAATTAAATAGGACAAGAATAAAATAGCTATCCCACTAGTTTACGATGGAATGTATTTTCTTAAATACTGTAAACAATGGAACAAACGAAACATAAAACTTGTGAATAGGAAAAACTGAAACAGTAAAGTGGTGAGCACTGAGCAGTGTACTGTTCTGACTAGATCTAGTCCACAGAGAATAATTCACAGAATCACAGTCATTTCAGATCTGAAAGTTGCATGTTTTTCGTTTAAGATGGTTAGCCAAGTTAGTTGTATTACCGGCCTTGCACATTATATCGGCGAAACAAAGTTTACAGGTTGGTTTGTCATTATTTCCCTCTCGAAATCCAAAGTATGCCCACACCTTCGACCTATAATTCTTTGGAGAAGCTCTCAACTTTATTTCGGCTGTCATGTTTACGTTCTTTCTTGGCTAGACGCTTGAAAATAATTTCCTATCCAGAAAGCAAGCGTCTTGACGACGTTCCGTCCCAGACGCTTGAAACTACTCTGTGTGGTATGAAGAAAGCGCCTAGACAACTGGGATTTAGTAAACGATTTCGGAACGTAATACATGGAGCGAAAAGAGCCTGACGACACGAGAAGAATGCTGATCTCATTAGATTTCAGTCATTTTGACTCGCATACTACGGAAAATGAAAGTAGGTATTACCAAAAAAAAAATCGAATCGAAATTGCCGTCATTGAATCGAATCGAATCGACGAGCATGAAAAATCGCGGTTCGCAATGGATCGCGATTAATCATTTCACCTCTAGTTATCATGAATGACAGAGCTAACTCTTTATTATAATTATCATGAGTGACACAGCTATGTATTTTAATTATCATGAGTGACACAATTAACTGTGTATTTTAATTATCCTGTATTTAATTATCATGAGTGGCACAACTAACAATGTATTTTAATTATCATGGACAACACAACTAACTATGTATTTTAATTATCATGAGTCAGACACAATTAACTGGGTATTTTAATTATCATGAGTGGCACAACTACTATGTATTTTAATTATCATGAGTGGCACAACTAACAATGTATTTTAATTATCATGGGCAACACAACTAACTATATATTTTAAATATCCTGAGTGGCACAACTAACTATGTATTTTAATTATCATGAATGACCCAGCTGACAATTATTCCATCTATCATAAAAGATATACCTGACTATTTATGTTATCATGAGTGACATAGCTATTGGTGTAGTTCAACTTTCTTCGAGTAAGGCATTTTGTTTCAGCCATCACACGTTTAATGAATTATAACCTTAAATTGACCTTTGGTCATTCAAATTTTCTTCTATTTGTTTATCAAACTACAAATAAAGAAAGAAAAGGGTTAAAATAAATACTACAAGTCCAACAATAATGAAAATGAATTAATTAATGCAATTTATGGTTTACCTAAACAAATACTGATCACAACTGGATAGTAAATGTTTTATATATGAATTAATTAACCAGGTCACCTGAATGTCACTTGATATGTATTAGGTGTTTATTGATATGACGTGTGACACATGTCTGAGACTTAAAACCATCACGTTCACATGATTCTAGTCTGAGACTATAAACAATCACATTAACATGACTCTTGTCTGAGACTATAAACCATCTCATTAACAACATGACTCTTGTCTGAGACTATAAACAATCATAATAACAACATGACTCTTGTCTGAGACAATAAACCATCTCATTAACAACATGATCCTTGACTGAGACTATAAACTATCTCATTAACAACATGACTGAGGTCTAAGACTATAAACCATATAATTAACAACATGGCTTTTGTCTGAGACTATAAACCATATAATTAACAACATGACTTTTGTCTGAGACTATAAACCATCTTAATAATAACATGACTCATGTCTGAGACTATAAACCATATAATTAATAACATGACTCTTGTCTGAGACTATAAACCATCATATAAACAACATGGCTCTAGTCGGAGACTATAAACCCTCTTATTAACAACATGACTCTTGTCTGAGACTATAAACCATCACATTAACAACATGACTCTTGTCTGAGACTATAAACCATCATATAAACAACATGACTCTTGTCTGAGACTATAAACCATCTCATAAACAACATGACTCTTGCCTAAGACTATAAACCATCTCATTAACAACATGACTCTTGTCTGAGACTATAAACCATCTCATTAACAACATGACTTTTGTCTGAGACTATAAACCATCACATTAACAAAATGACTCTTGTATGAAATGTACATCTTCAGCAAGACTTCTAAGTTACAAATTGCTAACTCAGATAAGACATGTCTGTGAAATGGGTCCTCTGTATGTTTTCTATGGAAAACTAAACAAGTTTCACTCTTAATCTAACAATTTTCACTTATAAATCTTTTTAAATCACTCTGTTTTGGTAGACAAAATAAGACAATTCAAGACTTAAAGGGAATCTCACGAGATATTTAAATCAAGAATGTCGCTTCATAACAACATATTACAGATGTATTGTCATATAAATCCTTAAACAATACGCATCTTGTTTATAGTAATTCTATAAATACCATACCAGAATAACAATCATCAATATCATCATTCTAAAATTGTTCTTTTAGATCATATTACCAGCCCAACCACCGGAAAGCATAATTGAATTATTGTACATATATACCGTATATTCCCAAATAAACATCCCAGGGGCGCTACATTTTTGAAAATGTGTTTGTGCCATTCCTTGGATTTAAAAGTCTACATTTTTACTAATTTCTATTGCTCATCTCGATTAAAAATTGCCTGTCATTGTAAGTCACTTTTGTTTCCTCTAGTCCAAAAAGGGGATGTTTATAGGGGAGGGGGCATTTATAAGGGTATATACAGTATATATGCATTCAGTAAAACTTCATTATAAGGAGCATCGATATTACAAGCACCTAGTTTATCTTGAGGCATTTACAAAGTCCCGGCAATTTTTGTTCTTAGTTACATGTAAATTTCCATGTCTATTATGAACATCATTATGATATATTGATATCTCAAGCGTGAATGCTGTCCTCATCACTTCATTGTAAGCATTAATTACCTTGATTATCAGGAGGGGTGTCATGTTCTATAATGTCTGCACCTTAAACAATGACATTTACATGTCCTGAGCACCATAATTAAGCACCTAATTAAATTTTAATTGTCATAAAAGTTATGCAATACAAGAACAAAATCAATACTTTGTTTTTCACACATTGTGACAATGAAATATGTATTGTTTTGTTACAAGTTTGCAGTCAACTTTATTGCTGTGTCTTTAAAACTTATTTTTAGATTTTGTTTGTTTTCATGAAACACTGTCACTCTGTTTAATGCTGTCTTTCAACAATTTTTCAGTTCACCCAACCAGTTTTCAAAGACTGTATACTAACCAGTACTAACTTACCCTTCAACAAGGAGCCAACAGCTGTATTTTTAGAATTGAATTAATAGAAAACGAATCACAATTATATTATTTCATTTTTTAATTATGATACTGAAGAAAATATCTCGCTAATTGAACTCTTTTTGAACTTGTGAACTAATTTTGTGATGATTGCTGTTTTGTGAGATGTCATTATGTCATTAACAAACTATGATTACTTGATTGTTTACTTTTTACTTCAATACTTGACATAACAAAGTATCTTTCATGTTGTGTAACTAACACGTTTCACACCATGACAGAAACATGATTTTCAAATAGGATATTGTACAATTGAAAACATGAAAATATTCATGGGTAGAAAACTTTATTTAATCAACCATATACAGTAAAACCTTAAATAGCAATCACCTCAATATTTTGATCACCTTGTTATAACAACCATTCATTTTTGGACCGGCTTCCAATAACTCCCCTATAATTCAACTTAGTAATAAGACTATCTCATTATCAGGATAAATTTTCCAAGTCCCTAAGGTGGTCATTATTGTGGTTTTACTGTATATTCAAATAATCTACATGCATACTCTCCACTGGATTCACAGATTATACTCCATGTTCAGCATTACATACTAGTACTGTAAAAACGCCAAATAACACACACCTTACATGGCTTCTTCAACCAACTAACAAATACCTCTGTTTATATCAAAGGGGGGGGGGAATAACATCTAGAGGGGAAATAGGGGAACAATAATTAGACAAGACATTCATGTCTTCCAGACACTTACTGCATTGGACTGCATGTATGTTGAAAAAAAAATCTGAGGGAAAATACTTATTCTTGTAAATAAGATGCACCAAAATTTGATGAAATCCAGGTTCGAAATCTGCACTGACACAGATTTATTAGGTGCCACGCATACAAAATTTAGTGCTGTATATAATAATTACGTACCTTCATATATACTACCATAAACATGTGAAATACAACTTGCTCAAAATGTTATACAAGTTGACATGTTACCATTCATGTCAATTATTTCACGACAAGATAGTCAATTAAAATCACTCATTAAGTGCATGTAACAGAAATATTTTTATTGAAGTCATTTATGAACAAGCAAAAAGAGACAATATCAAATAAATTTGAAAAAAAAAACATACAAATTATTTGGTTAACATTAACTCCTTTGATAAAAATAAATCAAGCACAGCTCTATGACCGAGTGGTGCTTTTTGTCAAATTCACTTTATTTACCCTATATATATATATATCACATTAATTGATTTAATTGAAAGTAACTACACATGTCTGCAATATTAATGACACTTAGACAGGCTGAAAAGCCAAAAACAGCTATGGATCTGGAATGTTTTGAAACTGTATGTACATTTGGATGATACGTTTTCGTCTATGGTGAATATCACTCGGGGAAAACATGTTGTTGGTTTTATTCCTCAACTTTTTATATATGTTTCTAGGGGGAAAATGTGCACCTTATATACAGCCAAATATGGTAATTACCAATATGATATAACAACGATGGTTAAAAATGAAAGAGCTATACTGCTGGTCAATTTAATGATCTTTTTGACCAATAATGTCTTCAAAACATACAAAATTAAATAGGAGGGAAATTTTCTATTTAAGGGAAAGAGCAGACCAGGGGCATGGGGCCAAATTTCTGCCCAAAATCAGTAAAAATATCCACTGTGGGATAACAAAAATTAGCAAATTTTATGTCAGATAAGACAGTTGATGATGATGACAGGGTCTCCCTGTCAACTTGTTGACCAGTATGATGTAGTAAACACATTTATAGTTTCTTCCATTTACATATTGGTTTCCATAACAGCATTTAGCCTCCAATCCGAGGCGTTAATAGACACTCTTTTTCCGTTACATCAAATTTGTCCACTAGTGATGATGGTAGGGGGGAAATTTTCCTCGTAAGTTGTAGTAAAAACAGACTAGATATAGATCAATACTTATAAAGAAGAAATGTAACTAAATCTACATAATCAGTTCCACCATAACGGGGAGGTTGGCTGAGTTTGTATTTTAGACAAAATTAACCAATCATTTGATGGCTAATTTAAGAACTACAGAATCCTCAGAGGTAATAAAAGACAGGTTAGAAAACATTATGAATGCATTAAAAGAGAATTTTGAATAGGCAAGAAATGCATGTGAAACAAAGAGAGTATAGAAATCTAAAGATCTTGCAACTAGAAAATGTGGTATTTTTTTTATCAAGAGCATATTTTGGATGAATCTTAAGCAACAGCCTCTGTTCATCTATTTGTATAAACAGACACAAGTATAAAATGTTACGTAAGGAAAAGGTTTGGCACTATATCCATAATCACATAATAATGGATAAAAATCCATGTTTTTACATCCAAATTTGGATCCAAAAACTGCTTGTCTGATAGGTATAGAACTCAATCCCATTTTTTTCAGTGCTGCAAGTGGACAAAAGTCCATAAAATTGAATTTGTTTGTTGGAGACAGTATCTATCTAATGGTGTTTAACCTTTTGCCTCATAATACTGCAATTCCTCTGTATCTGAAGAAGACGACTTTTGAAAACATTGTGGCAAAAGAAACTATTCCTTGTAATGATAAATGGCTTCTTTTGCCACAATGTTTTCCATGCTTTCAGAGAAAACAACACAATTTGTTAAATAAATTGATGCTTTGTATATTAGCTTTAAATTTGGAAGAGTCCAAAGTATGCTTATGAGGCAAAAGGTTAAAACACAAAGGGAAATAATCATTAATATTGGATTAATGTCCCATACGGTTCAGTATATTTCTCTAATTTTGTAGAATCTAGACATATACAAAAATCAACGAAAAATAATGTTGCTGATCGTGCTCCTAGAGGTACCGGTACCAGGCATTAAGAAATTTGAGTACATGTTAACATATTGAGCAAATTTAGTGTTGTTTTCACAATATTAATGTAACACAAAAACAAACAAAATGGCAAATTGTTTTCATTTTTATTTTCATTCGACTCTGACTAAAATAAATACTTTTATTATATACATGGAAATATTTTCTCTTAGGCTTTCTTCTGACTTTTTTACCTGAATCTTATACACAGGTGTGATCTAAACATGAGTGATTATAGTGCATCACAAATTATTTCTTCCTATGCTTTTGAATCTATAATACCAGACCCTGCATTTACACAATCAACAAAAACACATTTTTATGGCATTCAACATACAGTAAAACATTACATTTAATATGAACACAAATTTCGAAGCAAACAAATATAAATTCAAGGTTTATATTATAACCAGCTTCTTTGAGCAACAAAACATTACTATATGAAACCTTCAAAAGCCTTCTACAATGTGACTTCAAAAGCCTTTTATAATGCGGTTTAACACCATGAAAACATCTCTAAAGGCTGGAAGCACCAGAAATGAAGAAATAAAACCAGAACTTTATTCAGGGCAACCAGGCTATGCAGATCATTAATTTCACAGATCAAAGGACTGGACTAATCAGACCCATTGCATGGTTTTGTCATGAATTTCTATGAGATTTAGTTGTTTATGACCAGTGGCCGTCATTAGTAAAATTAAAGCTAGTAAGAGGCTTCTGTTTATGATGTACGATTATTCCTCACATGGGAAATGCTGACCATTCATATTTCATCAATTTACAGCCATTTTACCATATATGGTAATGCAGTGCACAGTTACCGTCTGCCACTGACCGCTTCGTCTCATTTGAATATATCAGCCTACAAAATCACCTTAATTGCCTCCCTTGTGGTGAATATACATATACATACGTGTTTAAGTCAATTGTGGCTTCTCCTATAATATACCTTAAAGACAAAGATACTTCAGCAAATTTTTGATAATATATATATACTGTTTTGTATCAGTGTATCACAACTAGGGGTCAAGGGATCTGTTAGTTCTGGCTTTCAAGCCTAGCTATCCTGTGAGCTGTTTACCATTTTGCAAAGATTTCCAATATATAAACATTTCTTCAAAGCTTAGATGTACATCAAGCCGACAACTGCATCAATGCTGTAAGTTCAAATCCCACTTGGGGCCAGACAAATTTCACATGTGAGTAAGCTGTCTAGCTAGCTAGTGGAAGGCTGGTGAGTCTACCCAGGTGTAAGCCTGGGGTCTTCCTTCACCATTATAAAACTGGAGAAGTCCCTAAATGACCCTGGCTGTTGGTGCCCTGTTAAACCCCACACAAGCAATCTGCTACAGTAAAAACCTCACATTGCGACCACCTCGTTTTTACAATCACCTTGTGATAACAACTTCTTATTTTTGGACCAGCTTTCAATAACTCCCCTATAATTCAACTATATTATGAGACCTCTTTATTATAACAGATTTTTCGGGCCCAAAGGTGGTTTCAATATCGAGGTTAAACTGTATATACCCCCCTCTAATTAATCAGTGAATACGCTTCCCCCTATTTTAATCAGCAGTTTAATCACACTAGGAGCTTATATCAACTTTGAACACCAGACAAAAAACTTTGATTGATTTAGCGTTTAGCTTGGTATTTCAACTAAATTGACACAAAGAAACAATCGAGAAGTCTTTATTTAGAAATAAGCCAATTACAGAAAAAAAATAATTAAAAAGTTGATTGAAATACACACCTGACAGCCTAAAGTGTCTCATGACATTTAAAATGATGAAGACTTAATCATTATTGTACAAATTCCTTTCTAATATTACAAAATTTAGATACAAATGATCAGAATATAAAACATTTGAAGCTCATTAAAATACTGGAAGCTGACTGAATGCAAATTTGTTTAAAATCATTATTTAATTACACACTGGTACAGGTCATTTTGATTGTGCATATGCAGGGGTGGGGAAGAGTTTTCATGGAGCCAGCAAGCAGCTAAAAGTAGAAGGGGGTCTGAGGGTTTCCCCTATAAGAGGCAAAGGAGCAATGCCTTCTGTGGGGAAGAAGTAACCAGCAAGAGTGCTCAAATAGCCGGTTGATTTTTCCCCCCTCTCGGTTCATTTGTACACCCCTGCATATGTACTAACTTGCCCTCCCCCATCATTATAAGTGTGAATCAAGTTGGGAGACAATGAATATAGACATTGAATGTATTATTTCTTATGCTTGTAATGCCAACTCTTTAAGTCAAGTAGGTAGAGAATTGCATCAACAAATCTGGACTGATAATAAAGAGCATTGTCTCTGAGATGTTTAAGTTGTAGACAATGATGTGTCAAAGAATATTTTGTCATTCACTGTCAATCATTTATATGGACAAGTTGGGAGTTACTAGAGGAGAACAAGGTTTGTACTGCTACAGAATCTCAGAAACATGCTAAGGTTACGTATTGTTAGTATAGTAACTGGAATACTATTCAAAATAGGCATAAAATAGAAAAAAGAGCAACAAAGGTTCTTTGTTAGATTTTGAAATCAGTATTTCAATAATCAATCATGTGAATGCACAAAGTTTACCATTATGACTTTACTGTTTAACATGTAACCAAAACCACACTTACTTAAATAATCACTTACAAGACTTTCCTTATTAACCTTTAAAACTTGGCATTTCATAGATTTTTTCCATTTTGCAAATAAACATTAGAAAAACTTTGGATGCATAGCACATAAGTTAAAAGGATTTTAAAATTTTCCTTACATTGACATTTCAAATTTTTTTTTCGATTTGATAATTTAACAACTGGAAAACTTTGAATGAATTGGATGATAATTTGTAGGATTTTAAAAGCAATCAAGGTGTGTTGTAGTTTACTTTTTTCTAATAAATGAAGGAGGGCATTAATTAGGGGTGGGATATTTTACAGGGAGAGCTTGGTAGATTTTATCAACACTTCACAGTTCTACTGATAACTGTAATAACAATATGCCAGTGCTAATTATGATGATAATAGATGAAAATATCAAGGTAGTAATTGTTTCCATTTTCCCATCCACATACTGAGTCAGTTACCAAGAGATGAAGTATATAATTTACAAGAAATAAGCTTTGTTACAGGAGGTGATAATTTAGCTACAGGTGTATTTATTGGGAAAACATGGAAAACTATCTAAAACGCATCTGGACACCCTGAAGGTTGAAAACTATGGGGATGTCTACATGATGGTGGGAGTATGTAAATCATTAACACACATAATTAACATATATTAAAACATTGTGCATCATGTAGGTAAATGAGTTGAAAACCATGTGAAAAGTACAGTACCAAACATGCTATAATAAATGCCCTTTGGACCACATGTTTTACATTTTTTGTGGCAATTAATTGACTTATAGTTTACATAGGACAATTAACATGGTGCTGATGATGGCTAGGCTGAAGATGATGATGATGATGATGAAGTTGACATTGAAGATGTCAATGATGATGATAATGGTGATGATGATGAAGTTGACAATGAAGATGCTGATGATGATGGTGTCTTGGTGGTGATCACGATAATGATAGTAGTGGCAATGATGAGGAAGACACAATGGTTGTGGTGGCAATGATCATTGTGTTGGCAATAATAATGACGATGGCTGAGATGATGGTTGTGGTGGTGACAATGATGATGATGATGATGAGGTTGAGGATAATAGCAAGGAAGATGACAATGGCAATTACATGGTTGTCATTACCATGCAATTGCAGCAACTACCGATGATTACTTTATAACATTATGAACAAGAAATAGGCTGCAACTTTCTCTAATATTACATTTCCACAAATTCTTAGAAGGAGAATCCTAATGTTAGCTCGCTTATCAAATATTCCTGACAGAAGTAATACTAATATTAGTATAAAGAATGCATTATGGTATAATTGAATATACCTATTGCAAGAATAATCTGTTTTGCTCTCAGACACTTTCATCATTTGATTAAGTAACAAAGAAATCTGGCACGGAAAAAATAGATAGAATAATTAGCTTTCTATATATAACTTTCATTACAACAGATTATCTCAGATTTTCAACAGAATGGGTCATTTTCAAGGAAGAATTTATCACATAATCAAACTTAGGTGCTGATTAACTACCTCACAGGACAGAGGTGCCCAAATAATATGAGATGGATTCAGAAGTCTGATTATATTAAATGGATTCAAATGTCTTAAAGGATCAGATGGATTCAGAAGCCTAAATAATATGAGATAGATTCAGAAGCCTAATTATATTAAATGGATTCAAATGATTTAAAGGATAAGATGGATTCAGAAGCCTAAATAATATTAGACGGATTCAGAAGCCTAAAAAAAATAAATGGATTCAGAAGCCAAAATCAAGTGATATTGATTCAGAAACATTAATAGAATCAGATGAATTCAGAAGCCTAAATAAATACTGATTAAACATAGAAACACTAAAGCAATCAACCGCAGAATTTACAAATGTATGATTCATGAAGAATAAATATAAAAATAAAATCAATACTGAATTTCTGAAAACTTCTCATTAGTATCTTGCAGAAGTTAAAATGTCATTTTCCATGCATCATCATTCATTATTTAACAGTTTTTGCTAATTTGTGTTTAAAACATTAATCATAATATTGGTTGCCTAGCAACACAAATAAACCTGATAACAACTAATTATAGGGTGTGAAAATGAAGGTTAAAGGTCACAAATGTGAACAGAATATTATTCTGTAAAATTACAATGAAATCTTGACTAAGAATGTAACAGATTTTAGTATGTTACAAAAAAATGGGAGTCGTAAAAGATAACTGCAAAAAAAGAAAAAAGAACAACAATTAATTGTGGTAAAATAAAAAGAAAGACAGCTGCCATCACCAGAAATATAACATGAGGGTTCAGACGACAGCAGATGTTCTTATAAAATATTAGGGATAAGAAGTATCTACAAATATCAATAAATCCAAAATAATATCAAACTATGCAGGAAGATCACAATGAAAAAATGACAGTGAAAGATTGATAAAAAAGAAGAAAATATGACTTTCAAAGCATGCACATAAATGGAAATCGTATTTTGTAGCATTAATATACGCAGAAGCAATTTGGAAATCAAATATACAATAGTATGTAACAGTTGGAGAAATGGACTATATATTTTTTTCATTTTAATGCTGTTTTCAAAAGTTTTTCAGTTTTATACAAGTGGGCAGTCAACCTAACCTGTTCCCCTGCATTCAGCACCAGTAAAAACCTAGTTCTCTGTAAAGTAACAGTCAACTTCTCCAATATGAATTACTCAGATTAATGGTAGAGGATGAAAAGCCTAAGCTATAATGACATCAACCAAATTGTCACATAGAACATTAATTGTGCTGTATCCAGGGTTCAAACTCATGAGCCAAGGTCTGTAGACTTTACACGCTATCTATTGAGTGGGTGGGCTCCACGAAAATGGAATATTTCAAATTAATAAGCGAGACATAAATGGTTGTCCTAATGAGCAAATGATTTTCATTTTACCAAACATAATAGGTACTGTGGTAAATGAACTATTCCCAATCCAAACTGTTAATATTTTCCCGAATTTGAAAATAAAATTCCCAATGACAGATAAATTTTTCTTCTTTACCTCAAGAAGAGTTTTTCAGTAACGTGAACCATTTGAACACACCCAATTCTGAAATACAGTGAAACCTCTCTAGAGCGGCCCTCTCTTGAGCAACAACCTCCCTTCAACAACAGCACGCTTTTTCTCCCACTGTACAACTTGACTATTTATTCAACCTCTCTAGAGCGGCAACCTCTCAACAACAACATAATTTTGCGTCTCCCAAAAACTGTTGCTTTGGAGAGGTTGCACTGTACATTTCACGATCACACGAACAATCTTGCTATGCATGGAAAGTCAGGGCATGACATGTAGTTCTACATAGAAAATTGAGAATAATTAAATATTGGTTAAAATTAATAAGCAAAAATTATTCTTTATACAAAGCAAAATGACTGGTTTTCATTCTTTTATCACATATTTGTGAATTAATGTGACAAAGGTGCATACCAAACTGCTATTTGTGATAATGTAAAAAATTCCCAATTTTAGCATAGAATGATGCAAATTTTCAAAATTTGTTCAGTACCTGTACAATTCTAAAATGCAGAAAAAAATCAAGCACAGAGACGCAAGCAATTCCTGAATCCTGTTTCTGGCTTCCTAGACAAAAGGGCCTATATGCATGTGTGTATTTTGAAAAATGTAAACAAAGGGGTCAGACAAGCCCACATACCCCAAATGTGTATAGTCTATACTGTCTATAGTGACCCTCTTTGGGAGAATCAAAATAAGGTCACTGTAGACAGGGGGTCACTATTCACAATCGAGCCAGCATGGTTCTTCACACAATTAGTATGTTTTATATCAAGGCTATTGTTCAGGGACAAATAAAGATTGTCTGTTCATTTACTTTTGTATATTATTTACATGAGGGTAAAGTTTATATAAAATGCATTTTTTTATACACAGTAGAACCCTGATTTTTTGACAACGGATTATCCGAAAGTCTGGTATAATCTGAAAAGAAATTTCTGTCCCGATTTTTTCCCTATATGTATATAAACAATCCCATTGGTTGGCCAGCACGCAAGCTCATAAAACAAGATCAAAAATAGGCTGATAAATCATCATTAAGTTTGTTTATGCCTGCTTGGATAGAATGTGGATTTACAGAAAGGATGCAGATTAAGACACTATAGAGTCGAGATCTATGCGGTATTGACCTGACCACATACAATTTTCTGTGTGAAAAAGTGACCGCAATTACCCATAATCCTCTACAAAATATTTTTGATCCCTGTCAGAATCAAAATAAGCAAATCAGTCCTCTAAATAACCAAGATCATTTCCTTCCAGATAGGTCAGAGGTCAAGACCAGAAAATTCTTAAGGACAATGGTCAAGCTGTGAAAATCCTTTATTATGGAACAAGATACCAGTGGATCAGCATGAATTAACAAACAGCTTCCTCTCCACAGAGTAATGAAGTCAAGTTTCCAGTTACCAGCTTTGAGTTATGGGGAGCAATTATGGTATTACTACTGAGAGAAAATTAGACAAGGGAGCTAACTATAATAAAACAATCAAATACTTTTGCAAGAGTTGTTTACCTTGTAGATAAAATTATACATACATGTATATTAATTTATTGATTATCACTGCATTAAAAACAACCAGAAAAGGAAAATTATTCATAAAAGATGTCTTCTATATAAGAATGTAAGAATGAGGCAATGCTTACAAAAATGTTGGTTTTATGGTCAAACTTACAACAGTTGGTAGGTAGGCTTTTGTTTTTAAATTTTTATTTATTGTTAATATTATACGCCTGCGCCAAAAACAAAAAGCTGGACTAAAGAATGAAATCTTTTTTGCCAAAAACACTCAAAAAATTTGTGGGTCAGGGGATTTTTAAAACCAGACGGTCACTTAGCTGCAAACTAACAATTGTTTAAGTATGACCTAGTGGTAATTCATTTTGACCAAGCATTTTTATTTCAATCATGATGAAGATTACAAAAATATACAAAAATGCGAATATCTACAGTTTGATCAAGAAAAGAAAATCTAATTAGTATCCAATGATAAGAAGTAAGTAAAACTTAGCAGGATAAATTTACACTGACACACATTCACGATAGAAAACTTATGTAAGTTATCTACAGAATTAAGTTTAAGGAAAAATATAGCAAGAGAATAATTTTTAAGCTTTTTACGGATTTCAGTTGTTTTTTTTTTTTGTGGGTTCTGTACCAGTACTAACCTTGTTCTCTACAAAAGTTCTAACATACTACCAGTTGAGTTAAACAAGCTGGCACATTGTGGTTGATTTGATCAAACTCAGTAAAAAAAAAACATTTACTATCATCAATAAAACAGCAAAAACTGGTCACCTTGGCCTAATGACATCAGAGTACAAATTTATAGGTGTTTGACCTAATAATGTGCATTTACCAAAGGTGTGATGTAAATTAATTGAAAAAATGAAAAAAGAGCTTTAAGATATAAAAAGGAGCTTATGGATACAAAAAGATACAAAAGAAGTGAATAAATAAAAAGAGATAAAATATAAAATGTATAATAACCTCATTCAACCAATCAAAATATTCCAAACATCGTTTGCTCAGATAATCCGTCGACATTTTTCTCCACTTTGTCACAACCAAAAACACTCTTAGGATAAACGTACTTATATCAAGCAGAAAATTATCGAAATATACCAGAAATGCTGGTAATTTGCGTCATAAAATTCCTATGTTTAGGTAACTTATTAACTCATTGATTTTAAGCTCCAGGGCAGCTAAGTGCATTAGAAAGTGAAATGGTAAATCTTTGGTACCCAGCAATTAATCTATTTGCTCAACTTGATTCATCCTATGCCGGTAAACGTTGATTCACAAGAAAATCATGTCAAATCAGCTAAATCCGGAAGAATTGCTTTTATCAGCATAAATATTTTCAATAAATATCTGCAACTCAGTCAACAAAATGAAACTGGGTTGTGGTCCAGCGACAATATTTATTCTTTTCAGGTATAACATCAGTTTATCATAAAATCAATGAGCTGTGCAAACAAAATAATTTATTAAAAGACTGACAAAAGAATAGTTAATATCACTCTGGGGAAATCTGCGTCCATACTATCCATTAAGCTGGTCAATATACATACTATGATTTATTGTTTTATAGTCGTGTCTTGTTAAAATTAGGATGAACATAATTCTAGCCATCTTATACAATTTATATACAGTAAAACTTCATAATTACAAGTACGGATATCACAAGCACCTGACTTATCTCCTCGAGGAGTTTTTTAAAGTCCAGTCAATATTTGTTCTTAGCTGTGTATATTTTTCAACCAACAAACAAATACCTCATTATTACAAGCATCATGTTTATCTCAAACATTTAGTCTGTTCTGATGACTCCTCGAGATAACGTAGTTTTTACATTTATACATTTTTTTTCAGAATGATTTGTCTCCCTTTGTTTCAGCCAGAACAGGAAGTATAACTTGTCAGGCCAGAGAAAAATCATCAAGTTTACAGTCACCAGACCAACCTTTATGATTTTGCATCTACCCTAAAGTGTCTAGGAGCAAAATTTGAAATGCAAAAATATTTTGGGATAAATCATATTTTCAAGTACCTACCTACCCTAGTTTTTTGGTCGACAATAAAGATGACTGTAATTTTTCAAGCTAAATGGAGAATTTCAAACGAAATTACTACACCTAAAATTGCTAAAGTTTTGCATCAAAATTCTTTTATAAAGAGCCAAACATTTGATGAGTAAGCTCCAATCTTTAGGTAATTACATAGGTAGGTTTATACCAAGTAGCAGCGATGTTTAATATGACATTAAGATCAGTTCTGATATATTAAAAGATATACCTTCAATATAATTCAGTTATCAATTTATTAACTTAATTATCATTGGTTCAGATGATAAACATTAAGAATCCAATTACTTACAAAATTTTGCAGTAATTACTTTGAACAAACATTTACATTTTGTAGAAATGTTTTCAGCATTCACTTGTAAAGGGAGGTAATTGTTGCTAAACTGTTCATAAATTACTGGCAACAATTGCCTCCCCTGATAGATCATCAATCTGCTGAAAACTGATTGACTGTTGATTTGTTAATTAAGCAAAATAAAAGATTATGTGCAAAGGGAGACAAAACTAAACCATTCACAAAATACTGGCAGTTTTTGTCTCCCCTTATAGATCATAACAGATAACTGGTTATATGCCAACATGTTCATTAATTAAGCATATAAGCAATGGAAACAGCACAACTTCTTGATGAAAAGTGTGGCACTTCCAAGTTTAGTCTTACGCAGAATAGACTAACAAAGCATACATTTTACGTCATTCTTGTAATTCCAATTAATTGTAGCAATTCTGTATTTTTTTTTTAAATGTGAAAAAGCAATATTTTTGATTCTTGATATTAATTAATTCATAAAATATACAATTATATATACAAACATAATTATAAAATTATAGAATAAATTGTATATATAAACAGACATTCAATGCAACTTCTAAGGCCGCAAAATTAACTACTTTGTTTACACTGACATCCCCAAAAAGTTAACGAATGGTAGGGTGGCAGACCATTTTTTTTTTTCAAAAATAAAAAACAACGTTCATTAGTTCGGAGATACAGTTCATAAGTAAATGAAAACATTGACCCCAAACAATTGACAGCGACCTGAAAAAAAGTTCACAGAAAAATAAAATTGGTCAGGTTAGAGGAAACCAGGAACTTTTTAAAATCCCTAATGCCCCTTTTTCCCTAGTTGGAATTTTTCTAATTAGATATAGTAGAGTGTTAAAATTTTACTTTCATACATCCAGACATATCCAGTATCTTTGTATAATGGTATCGGATGAAATTGTTTATGGAATACAGACACCAATGTTTGGAAGTGAGAATAGAATAGGAGAACTCACACATGCAAATCGCATCTTTTTCTACATGTCATCCGCACACAAACATATGCTGTGAAGTACAAGAAATTTCAATTACAGTGCAACCTCAAATAGCAAAGGCCTTAATATTACAACAACCTTGTTATAATG
Source organism: Lutraria rhynchaena (assembly GCA_008271625.1). Lineage (NCBI taxonomy): Eukaryota > Metazoa > Mollusca > Bivalvia > Venerida > Mactridae > Lutraria > Lutraria rhynchaena. Next base: position 2,122,216 of record VIBL01000054.1, read on the forward strand.
ACCCCTTATTTTCATACTGGCTTCCAATAACTCCCCAATAATACAACTCGATCATGAGACCACCTCATTATTCCGACCAATTTTTTCAGGTCCCTAAGGTAGTCTCATCAAGGTTTTACTGTATTTTATAACCACTATATACACTACATATATAAGCCCTGTTTTTTAATTGTCTACTTTTGCATGGAAAAGATGAGTCAAGATTGTTGCAAATGATGAAATATGCACAAAAACCAAAATACAGACCGGAAGATCTGTCACAATGCTTTGTATTACAAAATGGGGACGCAAATTTGTGAACCTCTCAAACAACTAATGTTATCAACTCAAGCTTGTTATAAGAAATAAAGGGAGGTAACTTTAACAAGAAAGGAAAATTCAGAGAAGGGGGACAATTTGTATTACAATCAATTTGGAACAAAATTCTCCTTTTTTCACCAAATGTTGCTTTTTTATACATCTATATATGATCCACCTCAGAATGATCTACAAAAATACAAAATGAATGCTTGGTTCTATGCATGATGATCTAGAATTTCAATTATCTACCATCGGTAAGCGTACAAAAAAGTGTTCCCAGATTCTGCACTAGTACTAACCTTGTTTTCCGCACATTACTGCCAAAAAATCTTCAGCTACAGTTGCATCTAACATGTACCACTAAGTTTAAAGCATCATCATACGCCACAAAATTGATGTTATGCATTATCAGCCTTCATAAACAATTCATACCAAACGTGCGTCATGCAGATAATCAGAAACCGTATAATAGTGACATAATTTGATTAGCCAACGACTGTATTATGAACCATTTATCATGTAGAATAAAGTATAGGAGCATTGAAAATCTCCTCACAATGACATGTATCGAATTTTATCACATCAGCTGGAACAAAAACATGCAAACACAGCATTTTGACAGAAAGAAACAATGCCAATGTTCCAATGCGAAGTTAATTCATACAAATACATTTACATAGCAATTTCACACTAATAAAACACTGCTTCAATAATAAGCACCCCATCCTAATAAGCACCCCATCCATTTGAAGAAAAAGATATTGCGAATCCCTGTAGAATATTTGGTAATTTTGATTTCTGTGACAATTTTTTTTAATTGCACTTCAAAAACTGGAAAATTCCATAACTTGTCCTATCCAGATCAAAGGTGAACACTCAAGTGTATCACTGGATGGTTCAGTTACCTGTCTTGAAATTAACCAATGGTAAGGCTGGATTCTAAGCTAAGTATTTACACTCAATATTAGTCTGATATATTCTTCTATATTTGAAAGAGAAAATCATGCAGTATATGACTTAGTCACTTGTTAAATATCTAGAACAAGTTAGAATTGTTTCGGACAAACAATTTTTTTCCACATTAAAAAAATAGTGATATAAATCTAACAGAATTTTACAATTTAAGACAACCAAAATCATCTGAAAGCTTGTGTTGCACATTCAAAAATATTTCTATCAATGTCAAAATGAAATCAATGGCATTTCCCCGACTGTCAAGTTTTATCTTTAATAGGATATTAATAGTAATGTCACGAGTAGACCAGTCTTGTAACTTGCAAATCATAATGACTACTTCAAATTAGTTTATCAGTCTTTTTTATATACTTACATACCAGTTGTCCATTCGCATTAAAAGATTATGAAATTTATATGCATGTACAATTCATAATTATAGCACAAAACATTCATACAATCATACAAAACAACTATTTTTTCCACTAGGCTTAACGCCATTTTTCAAAATTTTTTCATTCAAATGTAATTGGCCTGCCAGTTCCATAACCATTTTCTTGGACTTTGTACTAACCAGTACTAACCTACCCTTCCACAAGGAATGGACAACTTTGCATGTGGAGGAAAATCAACGCTCTTGTCAAATTTTTACAGAAGGGTATGACCTGCTGCAACTGGGATTTGGACCCAGGTCGCCAGTTTACAAGTACAAAACAATACTTATATCTCACCTCATATCTGTAAAAATCTCTCAGTTCCATAATACATCCATCCGTGTTCACAACACCTCAAACACATGTGCAATACTTAAGCTACACATATTTATGCAGGGGAAAAACAATTATAATGTTACCTGATCTCAAACACCTATATGTCAGTATGGTACTCACTTTATCATCCGAGTCAAAAATGCACTCATTGACACCAAAACCTTGTTTTAACGATTATCACAGGCCCAACACCAGTGCCAGAATAATTCACCATCCCTTTGACTTCTGACATCAATAACAAATTTATTTCTTTTTTCCCCCCAATCAAAACATATCAATTATTTCTAACCATTGCATTGTTTCAGAGCACAAGCTATGAGCTTTAATTACTGTATATCATATGTAGATTGTAACAGTCGGATTTTTCACACCGAAAAAAACAACCTGTGATCATTAATTACAGTACATCAGAGGTATAGGCAGCAGTTGAATTTTACACACACCAGCAAGATAGACAGACAAACATGTCCAATAATTATAACCATTTAACGAAAGAAGAAATTAATCATATTCTATATTTAGTAACATCTGTAGGAATTATTCTCAAGTCTCAATGTTGTATTGTTATCACCTTCATCATTAACCCAAACATGGCATCAGCCATTACAAAAGCAATTTTCATACAAAATTTTGCTAAACAGTTTATTTACCATCCAAAACACATAAAATAATACTATAAGCCAATTTGCATAACTAAACATACATTAAAATTCAATTAAGTTTAAAGATTTTTGAAGTTCCAATTCTAGAAATTTAGTCACTGCAAATATCAACAACCTTACATTATCTTACTTTGATCCAGTTATCCATGGACACAAAAAAAGAAACAGTAAAGGTTCATCATAAACAAAATTTGAGAATATTGGTATAGAAACCAAGGTGACTGTAAGTAGCCATCAGCCCTAACACGAGTGATAAAACTAACAACTTTGAGAGGAAAGAGTTCTTCGAAGTGAACACATGGCTTTCCCTATGTGTAGTCAGTTTGTAAGTGCCAAGCGCTATAAAATATTCAAACATTTTCATACCAGGCAATAAGGAACAAACATGTTTTAGAAATTTCCAAGGACAGGCAAGAAACAGCCGAGCAGAAATGGAATTAAATAGATTATTATAGCAATATAGAATGTTTAATAATGTATGTATTGAAATGGCAAATACTATGTAGAATGAGTTGATATCTAAAATAAGGTTTTTATCCCAAGCGTCTCTGTATTTACAGTGCATTAGGTGACAGACGACAGCCTTTCAGACACTAGATTTGGAGTCTTTAAAAAAAGTTTTTACATTTTATCCTTGCTTTCAGGAGTATAATTCAGATATTTATGGGTAGGCAGTTAACCAAACCCGTCTTCCATGATTTTATACCAGTATGCACTTTCTTCTTCTCAAATTTTAAAACACATAAATTTGACCCCAAAAATGATGTAACAAGCAAAAAGGAGACACAGAGTTATTGGGATGTATTGAATAAATCTGATTATGATTTTACTACCACCAGTCCTTTACTATTGTCTGTGTTGATCAAATCCATTCATGCACCAAAGTTAATACCAGTAACAGCAATAATGTTTTTTTTCACTAGGCTTAACACTGTTTTTCAACAATTTTTCCGTTATATATGGTGACCAGTTCACCTAACCATTTTCCTGGACTGTATACTAACCAGCAGGACACTGCAAAAATGAAAATTTGTCTGTCCAGACCAAATTTCCGAGACCTATTTCAGTTAGTAACCAGTACTAACCTGATGGTGGAAAATGACCAGGATTTGAACCCAGATTGCCGGGTTACAAGTTCAGTGCACTGACTACAGGACCATGGTCGCGGCTCAGTAATAATGGTAGTCCATAATACAGCAAAGTATCTATTATGGACATACAGATTATTACATCAGCGGAAAATAACTAGTTTATACAGCTCATAGTCTATTAATTAACGGCTGACAACTTCATGTTGCAATCCTTAGGGTCTATTTAATAAACTTTAGCACAAAATCTAAAACTGAAGTATTTTAAGTGATTCCAATTTCATCAATTTATTGATGCGATGCAATAAGACCAGTATGCATGCTTGTATTACTAAAAAAACAGCTTGTTAGCAAACGATGGGAAATATTTCATCAAAATCAAGACCTTGACTCAACAGGTGCATCATCTCTGATGGAATTTTAACATCTAATCACAATTTAATTGAGCTTTAAGTGGACAACCTGTTGGTAAAATGTTTGAGGGTATAACCAGCTGCTTATTTCAAGTGTTCTAATATCAGGTATCCACAGAAACCCAACAGAAAATACAGACATCACTTGTTATGGTGAACTCGCTTAAGACCAATTTTTCATTATGTCAGGGTGTTTTTTTCTCACTTTTATGGGCAAGGCAGAGGGGAACTTTGAAATGAGAAAACAACTGTCACAAGGGGGAACATTGTTAAAAGTAGCATGATATTATATGTATCTTCTGTAATATTTAATAACATAATACATAATATACAAATACATTGAAAAAATATAAAAAAAACTATGCTTAACTTGACATATCACTGAATTGTGATTAAATATCCCTGCAAAATGGGGACAGACTGCACAACCAACTGACTGACCAACCGACCGACCGACCAACCAACCAACCAACAACCAGGTGATTCCAGTATACCCCCGAATGACTCCTAAAACTTATCAGCATTGGTTTGGTTTTCATTGAAAAAGTTGTGCTATGCAACATATTTACAACAAATTCAATGAGAGAGTTCTCTTCAGAAAACTGAAGAAAAACATTATTTAAGGAGGATGGGGCTAAAGTTTGGCACCAAATCAGCCAAAAAATAACACAATGTTTAACAAAACTTGAAGCCCCAAGGTCGGGGATCCATCCAACATGTACCTTACAATGGCAAGATGATGAACAAACAACACAACAGTACAAAAAGAAAGATCAAGTTACAAAATTGCAAAATTTCTCATATAAATACACATCATACTTTCAATCTTGCACTTATCAGTACTCTTACAATTGATCAATTGTCTTCAGAATTACTGCCTATGTGACCCCTATTGATTTCCCATGTAAGCTGTAAACTTTTCAGTAAGGAAGGTCAAAGTCAAAAAAATTTAGAGCGAGAGGTGAAGAAATCAAGATATGAAAGATTTTTTTCCGGGGTGGGGTGGGGGGGGGGGGTTACACCATAAACAAAATCTGGGTGAAGATGAAATAGAAAGAAGAAAAAGAAGAAAATAAAGAAGCAGATAACTTGACAAAAACATTTTGCTTACATAAAAGGAGGTACATGATAAATAGTCAACAGAAAACAGTGTACACACTAATTCTTCAAAGCACTAACCCATTAACTATAAGTGAACAATAGAAAATAAACAATTTACCACTGGCCTGAATATACACTTTTTGAGAAAGTTTACTAGCATGAATAAAAGTTTACCAGCCCTGGGCTTTGGTTAGTGGACTAAAAAGAAGACAGGGTAAATAGCAACTTCAACAATATGGTAACTCTACAATAACCTAAATTCAGCCTCATTACACTCTGTGCAAAAATGTTTTTAGGATTTCTACCTCAACTTAATTCTAAAAGTTTTAATCAGTACAAATTAAAGAACACATGGCGTAACAATAATTAGCAATATTGCTTCTTAGGAGAGTTGAAACAACACTTGAATTCAAACGCAGTAATTTTTATAAGTTCTTGAAAAGTAAACTTACAGTAAAACCTCTATAGTGAGACCACCTTTGGGAACAATTAGATCAATCTTAGTACTGAGGTGGCTACTGTGTGAGGTTTTTCTGTATTTTTTTCAAACAAATGCATGCTGACTTGTGTGGCAAGGATTTTTCTAAAAGAAATGTTAATAGATTATAGTCATACATCATTCACTAATATTTTGACATTACTTTTGTACAAATAAATTTCATTAATTTCCAATTTTCCATTCATAATGCAACATTATATGTATTGCATCCATTTTCATTAAAAACTTATTTATATTTAAAACAACATGTCATTAAAGTTATCTTTTCAATAAATTAACTGATTTGAAGGAACAAAAAAAAACTCATCGCTGGTTCTAACACAAAACGAGGCAATTGCTATTTGTCCCCACATCATTACATGCCTGGTGTGGGGGGGCATCAAAATATAAAAAGGCTCACACCCACACACACAAACAGACAAACATTGTAAGATAATACTTCAGGTGTAAGAATGATACTAGGCAACAGGTGTCTAAATATACAAACTGCTGTAACATGTCCTAGGAGACAGTGAGAGACTAGGCAACAGGTATCTAAATATAATACAGACTGTGTAATATTCAGTGGAGATATTGAAGAGACCAGGCAACAGGTAAATAAATACATAGACTGTTCTACAAATCTAATGAGAAATACATTCACAGTCAGTAAAAAATCCAAATAATTACAAACACAATGAGACAGGCTATTAAAACTCAATTTACAGAAACAACAATAGATGAAATAGGGTGATTGAAATACACATATCGTAAGGAATAACCGAGTTATTATCTGAGAGACTGAGCCAGACTGTTAATTCTATCCTACGGTAAAAATACAGTCAAACATGTGCTAAAGGCTGGCAATAAATACAAACACTGTGGTTGCATAGACCAAAGGGGCTGTTTCATAGACATGATTTAGCTTTAAGATAGGAAATTTTCAAACCTAAAAATCCTGCTGATGGTAAACATTTCTGACATTTATGTTTAACTGTTGATAGTTCCCAAAACAATCAATATGAGAAAACACTTTTTATTTACAAACAAGCGGTTGCAAGATTTTTTGGTTTCAAGTAAACTGCAATGTTATCTAATATAATTATGTCTATGAAACTGCCCCAAAAAGTCTTATCTCCAATACTTTAATTTGCAGTTCATTTTAACCTCTGAAAGAGGACCGTATCCAAAAAAAAACCACACAAAAGCAATCTGTTCAGACAGACTGGTTTGATTGCAGATTGTGTTTCATTACCTTCAGTCAAGAATTTACAATGAACCAGTCTAAGGAAAGTTTCTAGTACAAGTTGTCTCCCTTGCTTTGTATCATAAATTATTTATACCAATAGTTGTATTTCTTCTGAATATATTTCTACATATAAAATAAGATCCTTAATGTGGACTTGGGCCCATTGGATAAAACACTTTGTGAAGTAGAATTTTTCCTTTGAAATTATGCTACAATAATTGTGTTGATGGTTTTAAATAATATGAAAGGACAGAAAACAGCATGAGGTGGCTTATACAGCATACTTCCATTCCTGGAACTGATTTATCCTTTTGTTCTGTGATATAAGCCGATACAAATTACCAAATATACCTCAATAAATGCTCTCACCAAATACTGATGGAAATTTGAATAAATAACTTGTCATTAATTCAAGAACAATAACCTTAATCATATCCAATATGTCCAAAAATTATTCAAACAATAATTTGTCAACTGAAAAATACTTTAAATGTAACATCCAGGGGTCAATTATTAGGGAATATTTGGTAAGTATCAAGATAAAAGTAGGACAGAGCATGCAGACACTGATTCAATAACTTACCATTTCTTCCAGTTGCCTGGCAACCATGGCACTTCCACCAGTTGTGTGTCGCCTAGGTGTTGACCTCTTTCCCCTAGATGACCTTGGTTGGGTCTGTATGACCCCATATACAGGCTCTCGCACAGGGTCCTGGGATACACCAGGTTCACTTCTTTCAGCATGTTCACGATCACGTCTCTCCCCTTCATGAGCCCTTTCTCTGGACCTACAGAATAAAATGAAGGGGTCAGTACTGAAATAATACAATGTTACATTTCAATACAGGATTAAGAGGTCCAATTGGAGAAACAGTTCAGAGTTCAAGCATTAAAATACAGTGCAGCCTCTCCAAAGCAACATCCTTTGAGAGAAGCAAAATTATGTTCTTGTTGAGAGGTTGTCGCTCTAGAGAAGTTAAATTAATAGTTAAATCATACAGTGGAAAAAAAATCATGTTGTTGTTAAAGGGAGGTAGTTGCTCAAGACAGGGTCACTCTGGAGAGGTTGCACTGTACAAGATTAAGAGGTCAAGCTTTCAAAAAGACAAGGTTAGCGGGTCAAATTGTTGAAACTGTTCAAACATTAAATACAAGGTTTATAGGTAAAATAGTCCTACAGACAGAGTTAAGAAGTTGCAACACTGAAATACAGAATCATGCGTCTCAACATTAAAAGACAAGTGATAAAGGGTTTGCAAGTTTAAAACGCAGGATTTTAGGGACCATCAAAGGATTCAACAAAAGAATATTCGTGATGACTGAAGGATGCCATAGACCAACTTTGGTGATGATCCAACCACTGGTTCATGAAAAGAAGTTGTTTTAAGGCATTTCTATTTTTAGCTCTAGCTAGGGTTAGGAAGTCACAATATTTAAAAAAGGGTAAAAGAGACAAAACATTGAAAGAAAGGGATTAAAAAGGTGGCAAAATTAAACATCTTGATTATTTGAGCAAGCACCATCAAAATTTCACTAATCTATGCAATATGGGCCACAATATGAGAGCATAATATTATATTCATGATTTATATATACATGGATGAAAGTTGAAAATTTAGAAAAAAAAAACCAGAAATATTAACCTTGATGCCACAGAAGCAAAAAAAAACCAGTAGTGGACCTGGGAAAACCGGAGGTTCCGGAAATTTCTGGAAAACGTTTAACCATGAATATATAAATATATATGCAGTAAATTAAAGCTAAAATTCCACAATGATATTGCCATTTTGATTCTCAGAGTCCTGTGGAATACACTGCAACAATATGTCAGAAGAAACGAAATCAGCACAATTTGTCTGATTTATCTTTGGGGTTCATAGGGGAGTAAAAAGCAATAAATATATGGATGTTGTTGTCACACAGTGTCCTGAAACCGTCAACAGAGTTACTATTGATTTACTAGAAGATTGATTTCTGGAGCCTTAGATTGGGAGACATAAGACCGCAGAATAGACATTAATATATCTGGGAAATACATGTGGAACACTGGTAGTAGGTCAATAATTCATATATGCAGCAACCATTGCATATAAGCTGCAAATATGCTCATAAAATTCCTTATTTTTGTCTACAGATGGCTATATTGGATCCCAAATGTAATAAGAAGTAGATTAATAAACTGCAAATTCAGTCAGAAAGAACATACAAGAAGTCATATCTTACAGAAAAACAAGTCATCCTTTAGACAGAGTGCAGGATAATACAATAATGCAAGCAACTTGAGACTTGCAGAAGCCGTAAAACAAGTGATGGCATACACTTTAATGCATCCCGACTTTAGATAAACAGGACTATTGCAATGTAATAAATGTTCCCAATCGAACATAGAAACAATTGATAATTGCCACAAGTATGTGTTTAACTGCAACGTGTAAAATATAGAAATGTTCTGTTAACAAGTGGGCCATGATGGCCCTGCATCGCTCACCAGAATAAATGTTAATTAACTTGTTACTAAAAAGGTAATAAAGGTACATTTGTAGGCAAATACTGGGGAACAATAATAAACTTGATAAAGGACCAGCAAAGGATACTACAAAGGAATATTCGTGATGACTGAAGGATGCTACAGACCTATTATTCTATTTTTAGCTCTAGTAGCCCCTAAAATGGGTGGACCATATTTATTTGAGCAAACATGAGAGAAGACCATCTAAGGATGCTGCAGACCAAGTTTGGTGATGATCCATCCATTGGTTCATGAGAAGTTGATTAAAGGTTTTTTTTCTATTTTTAGTTCTAGTGACCCTTAAAAGGGGCGAACTGGTATAATATGAGCAAATTGCAGAAAGAACGTCAAAAGGCTTCTGCATAGCAAATTTGAAGTAAATTCAACCGGCAGTTTCTTAGGAGAAGACCATTGTTGATGCCAGACGACAGATGACGGACGAAGGACACCGGAGCATCTACCTTCCCATCCTAATAGCTCACCCTGAACCTTCGGTTCTGGTGAGCTAATAAAAGCTATTTCAGGTTCAACATTTCTGACAGTCACAAATATACCTGTTACAGGTCTCAAATGTAACTATACCAAGTCACAAATGTTACTGCAACAAGTCACAAATGTTCCTGTAACAAGTCACAAATGTTACTGTTACAAGTCAAAGATATTACTTATACAAGTCACAAATGTTCCTGTAACAAGTTACCAATGTTCTTGTGACAAGTGCCTTTGTTTAGACTAACAAGCCATGTACTGAAACATGTCTAACAACTTTTTTAACAATTCACTTAGCAACCACCACAATATTATGACCACCTTGTTATAAATGGCCAATTATTTTTAGACTGGTATTCAATATTTTCATTACAATTCAACTGAAGAATGAGACCACCTCCCTGTTAAGACCCTATTTTCAGTTCAAAACGTGGTCTTAATATGAAGGTTTTACCATACTTATTTATACTTCAGCATTCTCAAGTAAAGTCACTGGTATCATTATTATTAGATATCATGTCATCCAGATGGGATAATACAAAAAGTAATTTTCTGGAGTGGATATTTTATAGAAATTGATTGCAAAACATAAACACAAATTAATGAAATGCATGAAGTAGCAAAGAGTGTACCAGATCTGGCCCATTATAACACAGAGTAGAACCTCAGTGTTAAAACCAACTGTATGATAAGTGGACTAATTATCAATTTGAAATATAGAGAAAATATTAAAACCAATGTGAAAGTAAGGTTGCTATGTGGAAAATTTGAAAATCAGTTTGAAAATTCATTGCTGTGGTCTAAGTATTGCAGTGGATTCCAAGTCAGAAATGGTCTTAATACTGAGGTGGATGCTAATTGCGGTGTTGCTGTAATTTTGTGCAATGTACAGACCTTGAGCGTTCCCGTGTACCAGAGAAACTTCCCCTTGCACTGCTTGCTTCATCGGAGTTGTCTGTCCTGTCACCATTTGTTATAGACTGTGTAGGAGCTGAAAGAAAGAATACAAGTTTGATTATTTGAAACAAAGTAAACTGCTTTTGTCATGGGAACACACTGGAGACTCAACTAGACTTGCCCTGGATCAGAATAAAAGTCCGGATCTCCGGGTTTTGGTAGAGAAAAGTTTCTGGACTTTTGTCATTAGGAACACACTGGAAACTCAACCGGACTTGACCTAAATCAGGATAAAAGTCCGGATATCTGGGTTTTGGAAGAGAAGTTTCTGGACAAGAAGGGTTTTTATTTTTAGATGAAGGGTTTTGAAAAATCTTTTTACAAATGATATTGAATAACCAAAAATATTGTTTTAATTGCTGTGATATCTGTATTAGAGGCGTCAGTACCAGAGAGGTTCTGCTGTAATTTGTACATTGATTACTAATAATTCATGACCAGGTCATGAATATTAAATCAGGAGAACACAGTGGACCACATTTCTGATGACCCTAACAATGTTATACCTATCCCAGGGAGACAATACAGCGGGTGAAGTAACTGTAAAAGTCAATGGTACAGATGAGGTGGTCCTAAAATCAACCAATTCTCAAAATTAGACAGAAACATCAAATTCCCTAATAAATGCTCCTTCCCTATTTCACATGTTCCATCCTCTTGAGAAAATGAAAAATAAACAAATCATGACTCATCGTAAATGCTTTAATAATCCTTAAATAATGATATAGACGATAATAAAACGGTAATAAAATTGATAATTATAACAATAACCTTATCCATCCAAAAATCATAAAAAAACATTAAGCTAGAAAAAAAAGACATATTTATGAAAAACTGACCAGAAATATCAAGAAAACTTTCTATTTTTTTCTCTAAACATACCTTTCGTATCTTAGAAGTATGATTCATTGCAAGCTATTTTCATACTTTGGATTTTGCTGTTTGAAACTTTTGGGTTAGAACCAAAGAACAGGTTAGTTAGGTAACTATAAAAAAAACTTTTTTCGGGCCTTTATAATCTGTAAAATATAATGTCCAACTTCTCCTTGGTGCGTTTATTAGGAAACATACAGTACCCTCACTAAGAAAATTTCCATCAAACACATGTACCACTAAATAAAGTGAAATATTACAATGTCGCACATACAGCAGATACCACAAAACGATCAAACCATAGAAATAGGCAACAAAATTTCTATCGACTTTCTCTAAACAAAGTGAAATATTACAATACCGCAATGGGGACCACAAAGGTGCTTAAGATGTCAACCGTTGATGAAACATGAGTGATAGAGCTCTTATTACATTCCATCTCTGTTTTGGTATTGATTGGAAGGCAGCATGATCTTCAACAAAACTTCCATGAAAGCAAAAGAAATTGAGACCAAATACAGAAATAGATAGAAAAAATTAAAAAAGTGATACATTTTTCATGTTCTCCATGCTAAATATTTTCATGTTTTCTGCCTGTTTATGCCTGATTCAACAGTATTTCAGTTATATGCCAATGGGCAATTAACTTAACGAGTTATCCCAAATTTAGTACCAGTATTAACCCTGTTCTCCGCATGTAACTGTTAGTGAAATTACTAGTGTCAGTGATGGTGAACAGATGGCCTTACAGATAGTGCACTCAAATCTGTAAACCCAATGCTCTTCCAACTTTGCAGCGCAGTCAGGTTGGAAAACAATAACAGAGTACTCTAACAAAAAATCAAACAGCAACTATCAAGATCTAAGATGAATAATGGCAACATTTATCAATGATGCATAGGCTAATCACAGTTTAACTTACAATTTATCAGAAAAGCCAATTTAAATATATAAAACTCTTTTGTTTCTGCATACTGATTTGAGCAAAAAGTGTCCAGACTGGCCCTTTGTAAAACTGTGTTTTTCAGTGATTATAAATAAGTAAGAAAATGTGAACATCTTCAAGAAAGCTTATTTAAAATTCATTTATATAATGATGTACATTCATTCCTTAATACAGTTAGCCTGTTCATTTTACTGTTTTTTTTTCATGTTTGTATCTTAAAAATTATTACATTAGTGTATTATATGTTATTTTAACAAAGGTCCCCAGGGAAGACTAGGAATACACCACTATGTAATTTCTACATAAGAAGTCTTTATAAAAACACTATATTATATATCTGTTCAATGTAGCTTTCTTCAAAAGAACACAGTTTTCTTCCAATCACACAATCATGAAAAACAGATGCCATCATATCAGTATTCAGAAATATCTACAATTTATATGAAGAAGGTGGCAACAATTTTGCTCAGAGTATGCTAAGGACATACGGCAACTTGTCCTACTTTTCAGGGTGGAGATGACCCCCAGGGATACATCTAGGTAGAGCCACCAACCTGTGGACAGCATCATCAAGAGTTAAATTTTTTTGGTCCAGGTGGGATGTGAACTAACAGCAAAGAGGGGCTAGTAATTTCTGGTCTGAGACTTTAATCACTCAGCCACATAGGCCCCTGTATGTGAGGTTTAACCTAAAACAGACAATCGACAGAAGCCTCCCATGCTGTACGAGTGTTTCGCTAGTGCTGGTATAATACAACAATGGTCATTACCTTCAATATTCCCACATGAATTCCATATAAAGTTAAAGATCTCAAGAGGGCAGATAATTAGTAAATATTCAGACTATCTGCCAAGACATTCTAAATAAAACCCACTGATGGAATGGTCTGATTATGCTGTTTGTGTTTCTGTCCATAAAAGCAGAATTTATGGTATAATAACAAAATACAGTAAAACTTCGTTATTGTTTATTTCTTTTTAGGTGACCGGTTCACCTAACCAGTTTTCCTGGACTGTATACTAACCAGTACTAACTTACCCTTCCACAAGGAGCCGGCAATTTCTCCACATATGGAGGAAAATCGACATTTTCGTTAAATTTTCATGGAAGGGTATGACCTGCCGCAACCGGAATTCAAACTCAGAACTCCGGATTACAAGTCCAGCGCACTAACCACTGGACCATGGCTGTGGCTAAAGCTTAGTTATTACGACCATCGATATCATGAGCACCTGACTTATCTCAAGGAACAATGAAAATTTAACAAAAATGTTGATTTTCCTTCATACGTGGAAAAGTTGCCGGATCCTTGTTGAAGGGAAAGTTTGTACTAGTTAGTACACAGCCCAGGAAAACTGGTTAAGTGAACCGACTGTTGTATATAACTGTGAAAACTGTGAACCCAGTGAAAAAAAATTGCTTAAATTTTGCTGCCTAAAATGTACTTTATGTGCTTTGAAATTTATGTGAAAAAAAACTAGAGCTTTGCAGAATGGTGCAAATGCTTGTCTGTTTTACATGTCGGGGCCACATTTGAAACATGGGGCTATATTTGAGATTTCGAGTTTGAACACTACAAGGTATAATTTTTACCTAAATTCTAAGTTAGAAAGGGACATAACTCCAAAAATATAGTTTTCAGAATAATGCCCCTAGTCTTGCAACTGTAACTTGTTACAATGAACAAATATTCCAAGTATCGTGTTGGCATCTTTAAAAGTCTTTGAATAATGGGCTACATTAAAGTTTTTGCACATCATCAAACCACGAGGACATACAACAATGACCCAGTGATCATAAAAGCTTAACTTTTTTCTTTGACACGGACAAGCTAAAATTTTGTTTGAAACAACCGAGCAGAATGCACTAATATTGCAACAATGTTTAGCAATAAGTAAAATATTTCTGTAACAATACACCTGCCATCAGTAGGAATCAGTTCCCTCTCAGGTCAAACGCACATTTGATAATGATATAAACTAGTCAGGAAATTGGAAATGTCAAGAAGGGAAATTGCAGGTAAAGAATGACAAGTCAACATGATGTAATATTACAAAACAATGTTGATGGGGGGCGGGGCAAAACTTTTGTATTGGCAGCATCAGCACCAACGTAATAAACAAAGACGAGTCGTTGGGTTATTTCTACAAACCTGTACGTCATTTTTTTCCCATTTTGAGAAAATCGCATTTGAAGTTTTGAATTGTATTAACCTTAAGCGAGCTATGGTTTTTTGGAATTGGAATTGACCCTATTTAGAATAAACCTACAAGCAGGCAAGTATGATCACTGTAAAGAGCTCATCGAGATAAAAAAAAATGATTCCAAAGTCTCAATATTGCCAAAAGTTGAGTTACGGGGTTGTAGATATAGGCCTACAAAGTTCCTAATACTTTGAACTACCTTTCATTTCTGGAAAACTAGAAGGTTTGTATCATATTTTATAGAAATATAAAACAAAATTTATGACAAATTTCCATTTGTGTAACAGATAAGAATGGTTGTCTACAATAAGTAAGCCTGTCTTGTAAATCAGGTTACCATGGCAATCACAGACACTTTACTTATAACTTATCACATTCTATTCCTTTGAGTTGTCAATCTGTCTCAGCAAAAATGTACCTTAATGATAAATACATGTTGACTTATTAAGAAATCATTTAGCATAACAAAATGACAAGCTTCTGAGTACTGACATGTTAACACATAATAAGCAAGAATAGGTGAAAATGTTATTTTCATTTTTCAGATTTATATCTTTGCCCTTGTTTGTGTCATTGAAACCAGTCAATAAATTGAAGCTCCTGATTGGTTGTTATTTAAAGCAGTATTTAAATTAACCAATAAACAGTCTGCATTCTGTGCATGGTTTCTCTCAATGAATGGAAACTCTAATTCTTAACTGGCATTAGAAAAATTAAAGAAATGACAATGTTTTTTTGTTGTTTAGTTGTACAAAGTCATGGACCATCTAAAGATATACTTCTATATAATAAAGTTGCAAAGAAAATTTCTACTTAAGACTGTCAAATAAAATTGTACACATAATCTTAGAAGTTTTAAATAAATTTGGAAACTTTTGGGATTAACACCTACTCGTAACAGTATTTCAATTATATACGAGTAAACTGTTAACCTTACCAGTTTTCCTGGATTCTGTACCAGTACTAACCTTGTTCTCCTCAAGTAACTGCAAACTTCTCTATAAGAATAACTCAGATAAGCCATGAAAGATGAATAGCCTCAGACATGTCTTCACTGAGGTATCAAAAAGAGAACATTTGCCAAACCCAGGGTTCTAATCCATGCACCTGAGGGCCATAGATGTAATGTTATACCTATTGAGCTAAGCTAAAATGCATATTGAAGCTTTAACCATTTGCTTTACAAGCATTGTTTGGACTCTTCCATATTTAAAGCTTATAAACAAAACATCAACTTATTTAAGAAATTGGCTTATTTCTCCCTGACAGATTGGAAAACATTGTAGCAAAAGAAGCCATTAATCATTTCAAGCAATGGCTGCTTTTGCCACTATGTTTTCAAAAGTCGTCTGCTTCAGAAGCAGGGAAAATGCAGTAGTATGAGGAAAAGGGTTAATGACTATAAATGTAAATTGTAACAGTCCAGAAAAGCTTTATTCCAGTAATAAAGACTGTCATATATCTAGGGAAATAGACAAATGAATAGTCCATATCAATGATAACTGCATTTATACTGTTTTCCATATATAATGTTCTCTTGGCATGCAAAACATGAATATTCAACAGTTGTTCGAAATTGCTTGCATGATCTGAAGCAATCGTAACCAATGAGATTGTCCTATGACAAAATTCTTCAATTTTGTTTCATTGGGGATTCTTTAAATCTACATTCCTTTATTTGTGATAGGAGGCAGAAAATATAGTGTCCGATGCAGGGCTCGAACCCGCGACCTTCTGCTTGCAAGCCAGCTGCTCTACTGACTAAGCTAATCAGGCTGACAGGCATACAAACTACTATAAACACATACATACACAGCCCTGTTACACTCCTCCTTTCGTTAATTAATTCAGCAATAAGCATGTGTTGTTTAAACCAACTCAGTCTTTGTTTCACCCTAGCAATAGGATTCCATGGCTAACCACACACCCAGCATAAATGTAATAGGAAGCGTAAAATAAAGTTCCCGATGCGAGGCTCGAACCCATGACCTGCTTGCAAGTCAGCTGCTCTACCAACCGAGCTAATCAGGCTGACTGGCATACAAACTACAATAAACACATATATTATATATATAGCCCTGTTACATATGTAGTGGATGTGAAACTTCAAATATGAATTTGAGATACAGATCATTTAAAGCATTCAATTATGTCCTATAAAGTTCACATGATGACATGAATCATTTCACTATCCATGAAAATATCATCAATATAAAATTGAAAAATAGAAAATAAATCAATACGTGAAAGGATAAACTCAAATCTCTACACAAGTCTCTATATTACACTATGAGAAAAACATCTGATCCCTGAAGCCAGGAAAAATAATCATGGTTATAGTCACCTGACTGATCTTTATTTTGGCGCCAACCTTAAAGTTTCTAACAGTGGAATTCAAAGAAGAAAAATGCTTGAAGACAAATCAAACCTCCAAAGTTAAAAAAGTATGTTTAGAAAAAAAGTCAGAAAAGAAGTTTTGAGATCTATCTACCCAATTTTTTGGTCAAGTAACCATGAACACTTGTTTTCTAGCTTTATGATGTGAATGATGTCATTTTCAAAGACAATACATATTATTATCATTAAGGCTGATTTGGTCCAAGAATGAATGATATGTAAGACAAAACAAAGATACAGATAGAAATCAGGCAGTGAGGCGTGACAAAAGGTCAAGGGTTGTTCCCCTCTTTAAAATATGGGTAAGTAATGCAATGACCAAGTACTTTCTAAACATTACCTTGATCTCAATTAAAGGGACAAATAACTGGTATTTATATATCAGTTCTGAAATGCCACTCACCTCACAGAATGAACTTTGACCATTCACTGGTCATGGTTGGACTATAGTACAAGTATTTGACAATAAATAGTCACATAACATGAGGAACCCAGGTTTAGAAAAAAGGCATTTTGTAACCAGTGGATATTGACTTAAAACACATAAATGCATGACTCCCTGCCAAAAGGAAGAGTGGTACCTGGAGTTATATGGTCTTGAACTTAGGGGACCAAGGTCAAGGTCAACAATTTTGGTTTGGCACCACTGCGAATGGTCAACAATTTAGTTAGTTCCAATTTTAGTTAGGTGTTCAAAAAATGCACCTTGGACAAATTTTAGATGAAGATGATAGTTATAAAATTTACAAAAACAATATGTCTGCCAAGTATGGGTATCAGGAAGTTCATAAGATTCAAGTAATGAATCCTAATACTACAAAAAAAAATGCTAAATCAGCAAAAACACACTTTATTGATGCAAAACGGCAATAACAATGATTATTCCAAGCAATTTCCCAGCAACATTCTCACATTTATGGCATTGAAGATGAGATGGCACAGCATTTATCGAAAAATTCAGACGTAGCCCAGCACTCGAATCATATAAAGATTAGTTTACTCAATACAAGTGTTCAACTTCTTAGAATACAAACATTTTATCATGCACAAATGTTGTAATCTTGATGAAAAGAAAAACATTTAAGCAAATAAACTTTTAACTGTCATATTGCTTTGGAAATCAAGATGTCACATGCCTCATAATACCGCATTTCCCGGCATCGGAAGCAGACAAGTTTTTTAAAACATTGTGGCGAAAGAAGCCACTGTTTGTAATGAGTAATAGCTTCTTTTGCTACAATATTTTCAACTCGGTCGGAGAGAAATAACCTACTTTTCTTAAATGAACTGATGTTTTGTATGCTTGTTTTGAATTTGGAAGAGTCCAAAATATGCTTACGAAGCAAAGGGTTATTAATTCTTTCTGGTTCTTACACAGTAAACCTTGATAATGAGACCACCTTTGGGACCCAAAGAATTGGCCATAATAAAGAGGTGGTTTCATTATCAAGTCGAATTAAAGGGGAGTTATTGAAAGCAAGTCCAAAAATAGGTCATTGTTATAACGAGGTGGTCATGATATTGAGGTGGTCTCTGTTTGAGGTTTTACTGTATATCAATACTTGATCATGAAAAGGTAATGAAATAACTTCATGCCAATACGAGTCAATCAATCAAAAGTGCTCAATGGTGTTGTTCAACATTATCAGAACAGGTCAGCAATTGACATCTTTATGGGTTTCACCTTTGGAGAACAAAGGGTTGTTTCAAAATATTTCAAAACTAGAGCAGCTTTTTGATTTGCTATCAGCTCCTAAGAAGACAAATTCAAAGATGCTGACTCAGCATTTCTTAAATGGAGTATAAATTGGCTTTCTTCATAATCCTTTCACCAATATTTTTTCCCATTTAATCACAACTGCAATCAATTGATGCAGTGATTGGCAGCTGTAAAACATATCTAAATATCAGTAATTAGATTCTACGTGGCTAATTATTACTGGAGCTGTCTTATTACCAATCATTTTTTTAATCAGAATTTTGCTTAAGCCACAGGCCTCCCTCAAGCCTCTGAAAATTATATGGTTTACAGACAGGAAGGTAGGAAAAAGTAGCAAGAGTTAAACCAACCCGAAGATCACATTACAGGAAAAAGTAGAAAAATTTAGACTAGCACAAAGATCACATTATAGGAAAATACAGAAAAATTTAGACCCATACGAAGATCACATTTTAGGAAATAGCAGGAAGATGTAGACCCAACATAAATATCACATTTCCTATTATCTTTTCAAAGACGTTTCAAAAAGTAGGAACAGAAGGAGATTTTTGTTAAAACTGAGGAAAAAGTATCAGGCAGCATCTAAAAAATAGGAAACAGGATGACAGGAAGTTCAGCCACAAAACCAGGTTTTCATGAAAAGTTGCGCACAGAATATCACAAGTGCACAAAATAAACAAAGGGCCATAATTCCACAAAAAATGATCAAATTACAACACCCCGACAATATGCCCTGGAGTACTTGGTGCTGTTAATTATGAGTATAATCCATTCAGCAATGTAGGAGGAGTAGTGTACAGAAGAAATTGTGGACGCCCCATGACATCATTTCAATTTAATAACCAGGATATTTTCTTTTTGGAAAACCTGGTGAAAAAGTATGAACAACAGAAGGCCTGAAGCAATGAATCCACACAGAGCAGACTTTCAAACCTTTTCTCACATAAGCCATGTTCATCAATGAGCTTTAACAAAGGCAAAACCATACATTATTAAACAGATTCAAACATTCCATCTTAATGATGATGACATTCTGAATTATGCAGGCATTTTCGGCCAAAATATGCGCAAAAACAAATAAAGTAATTATCATATCTTGTGTCTAAAGTAATTTAACCAATCATATGATTGATCAGTCTTAGAATATCACTCCAAGCGCACGAACAGAAATGACAATGGTAAAAAATAACAGACATTGAACTTCCTGGAAAAGCCAAATATATCCACCTCTCAATAGAAAACAAACAGACAAAGACGTCACACACAAATGACATCATCAATTCACTTCTGAGCATCTGTGAACAGTAATACCAAACCAAAATACTATTCAAGGTCTATGACATTTTCCATTGCTTGTAGCATTTACGTAATCCAAACAAACGACCTAATTTGTTCTCACATTTAAATACATAGTTCAGTGTGCATGACTATAACAAATTCCAACAGGAAGTACCATACACATATACATCAGTTCAAATAATAATACATCTTTGTTGCCATACAAAGGTAAAATTTCTCCAATTTTTATGAAAAACCATATTAATTTCAAGGTCTGTTTTACAAATGCTATTAAAAATATACCATGAGTGAAAAATGTCATTGCATGTTCAGGCATGATGTCAAGTTTGTGATTTTAGTTTTTTTGTTTGAGGATTAGGGATTAGTTGAGTACAAGCCATGTTGGCAGGGTTTAGTGTTTTTGTTTGGGAGGGGCAAGTGTAATTTGTTCTGGCAGGCTTTAATCTATTCGATTGAGGATTTGGCAAGGGGTGATCCTTGTAAGCCATGTTGGTAGTTTTGTTTGGTCATAATAGTTGATTTATGGCTATGCAGACTGTTTGATATCATGGAAATTCTTCGAAAGCGGTAAAGTAATGCTTGTGAATCTATTTTTACCTCCTTCTCACTGAAAGCCACAAAGATAAATTGAAACGTTTCAACATCGTAGCAATTATTCTAAAACAAGCAAAAACAATGAACACACTTGAATTTACTGATTGTGTTTAAGATCCAATAAAATATCCCATCAGCTGCATAGGAAATATACAATATTTATGAATCTCTGTCATGTAGAGACATGAAGGCACCAAATGTTTGATAATATTAAAATTTCAATTACAATTATCAGTTTGAAATGAAATTTGTTTATCATAGCAATAACACAAACAACCTGTATAATGCATGCATTATTCATAGTACGTCAACAAATCTGTTAGAAGCTTCAATGCAATTATAATCATTTTAATAATTTATAACACAATGCATTTTTTTTATGTATAATGATGTCACGCAACACAAGTCAATATGGTAATTTCAGAAGCGAGGACCTTTGTCCGAGGTTATAAAACTTTAGATCAGTCTCCAAGCTAAAATCTGATACTGGTTTTGATAAATTATCTAAGTTAATTACAATAAAACAATGATGTATTTTTTTTCAGGGGTTTCATGTTGTACCAAAAGCTAGGGCATTTTGGTGATTTTCCCAGCTTAAATGATGGAGGAAGACTCAAAGTGTACACCTGGGTAGAACCACTGACCTTCTGTTAGCTAACTGGACAGCTTCTTCACACGTGAAATTTTGTCTGGTCGCTGGTGGGATTCAAACTCAAAGCAGTGAGGGGTTAATAATTACTTGTCAGAGACTTGACCGCAGCCCCTTAGAGGAATGATTCAATTAAGATCATTCAAAAAGGTCACATTGATCAAATTCACCTTTAATTGTCCATGTATCTTGTCAATTCCATTCACTGTGCTTTATGACTGAAAAATACCTTCCATCAAGTCATTGACAAATATAGGTGTATACTTCAAACAATATAAATCCAAAAGAACAAAAAAAGACTCCAAAGAGAGAATGTTAGCGTGACTAGTCACTGACCACAGGGGAAAATTTTTTTATCACAATCCGGAACACTGCCAGATATCATTCTGAAAATAGAATAGTTGAAACAGATACCATTTCTGGTAATTCTACTGGCAAGCGTGATGCACCAACCAAAGCTTGACAATTTTTTTCCAGGTTACTTGTCCTGCAGGACAACCAGCTATGGACAACCAGCTAAGAATTTTAACTAGTTCTGCAGCAATTTCAACTCGTCCCGAGTCAATTTCTTCTTGTAATTACGAGTGGATGAGTGAATTTGTCGAGCCCAACCAACATTCGTTCAATAAATATTTAAGAATGGGCTATGACCCCCCCTGTCCCCAATAGTCCCTCAGATTTTCTCAATGGATTTGTATGTTTCACAAAAATGACCCCTCCAGATCATGCAATCCACTGAAAGCTACAGATCAATGGAAAAATCAAACACCCTATTGCCACTGAAAGAACAATCATATTTACAAACTGAAGCCTTCTACAGACTGATAATTGCCAATGAAACAAATGAAGACTTCATTAATGATTGAAGATCTCCTGATAAAAGTCTCAGACAATGGAGCTTAATGGACAACCTGCAAAAACTTGTAGCAGTAATTAACATACTTCATATATGGAATGATTGTCAGATTTAGCTAACACAGAGATCAGTTCAATGCAAGGTCATACAGGAAGCAACAGTAGAAGAAAATAATCCAGGTATTGGAAAAATCAAACATGGATACTGCAGGTATTAAATGAATGACAAGTTGACAAAATGTACTTTTCCAAGAATTTTATGGAGAGTATAGAGACAATACTGTTCTAATGACATCATCACAAGCAACTTGTTTCTCCACATAACACTTGATATTGACTTTGACTTCAAGAAAATTGGACAGCTTACGTTACATTTCGTAGAAATATAAAACACATTTATGACAAATTTCCATTTGTGTAACAAATGACAAAAGTTCCCTATAATTGTTAAGTCCTTCTTTCAGCTTATGTTACCATGGCTTCAATAGATGCTTTACCCATAATTCATCACATTTTATTGCTGTGGTGCCAAGAGTAGTCAACCTGTCTGGAGTTGTACCTTAACTAAACCATAAATAATTGTTCATTTAGGAGAAAATTATTTGGGATACAAGGTAGACTAACAGATTCCAATCTGAAAGTATTAAAATTGTCAGGAGCACAGCCAGGGACAGTTAAATGTGGTTTCACTTACATGGCAAGGGGTCTGGGGTTGCACAGGTCCGTAGGGAAAGACCCTTGTTGAGAGGCAAGGGGGCAATACTCCCTGAAAAAAGCATTTTTTCCAAACATTGAACATAAATTTTCAACTTTTTTAAAAGCAAACAAGTTAAATGTCATTATTACAAGCAACTGGTTTGCCTTGAGCAGTTTGTCTGTCCCAATGACTGCTTGAGATAGTGAAATCACTGTATATGGTTTATCTCTGAAATAGCTGAGGATTCACATGCATATAGGTGGCTATATGTCTGATTATTCAGGGGAAATATATTTATCTATTTCATCATTTCACTTTACAATCACACTTTGAACATGCCAAGAACAGAAGATTATTCACAGGACCTCTGAAACCAGGCACAAGCCAGTCTTTGATTGTTTAGTTCAAAGAGCAGTTTGATTGGTTAGTTCAAAGTGCAGTTTCATTAACCAATGGCATGACTTTATTCTCTGTTTTTTGAATCCTGAATAAAGATGGAATCTGTCAATTGATGATCAAATGCACAAACAAATTGTGAAGTGCCAACTAACTACATCATAATTAGAAGATGTATCAGCGGACCGGATTGCTAAGTCGGTAATGGGACTTGTCTGCAAGTGAGAAGTTCCAGGTTCAAGCTGACATGACATGAACTGTAAACACCTATTATCAATACATTGGAAGCTAGACCTAGCTCAGGGATATTGAGTTTTAGGGACAATGACAAATGAATCATTTGTATCACTGTCAATCATAGGAATGTTAAATAGTTATTATTTGTTGGCATGGTAACAAGCAAGCGGAAGTATTTATATATAGGCAATATGAAATAATTTACTGGTAGAAGCATTCGGTGGTATACTGCCATCACATATTATCATAGAAATGGCCTGTTTAATCTTCTTTTAAATCATTTTCCCAGAAAATGCTTACTCTACAATTTGTGGCAATAAATATATATATCACAGGACTTATTGTAACTTAGTGCTTCAGAAAATAGTAGACAGATAAATATGGAGTGCCATGAAGTTTGGAAGATTCTGATAATTAAGTCCAATACCAATAAAAAACTGTATGAAAAAAGGGATTTTCAGCTGAATCAGCAAAATGCATCGTATTGATGCAAATAGCAAAGGGAATGATTATTTCAAGCAATTTTCTCGTAACGTTCCCACAACAATTATGCTCAAGACGAGATGGCGCAACATTTATCGAATAATTCAGACGCAGCGCAGATATCAAATCATAAAGATAAGATTCTGAAAATATAAATGTCCATTTTCTTAGACGAGAAACAATTAATCACACAAAATTTACGTCTTTCCATACATAACAGAACACTGGTAATTGATAATATAAATGAATGTCTTTCATATATAATATAGTCTACATATTTCAAATTGTCACAAGAAATGTTTCTTTTGGTAAAAAATGTCTTAGATGGGATATATTCATGTTTTAGCTTAAAAGTAATGAAAACAAAAATTCCTTTTTTGGTTCACTAAAGGTACTGTCAAACCTCAATATTAGGACCAACTTTCATACCAAATAAAGAGAACATGAATATTGAATTAGTCTAATTATCAAGTCCAACTATAAAGAACTATTGAAAACCAGTCCAAACCAGTGACTGTCACACTTATTACTGAGTGAGGTTTCACTGAATACTAAAAAATGCTGTACTGCTGTTTGATGTGGTCAGACTAAATCCATCATGATTAATTATAATAATACAGTGAAACTTCAATAATGATATACCTTGGGGACTCAAATAATCGGTCGTTATAATGGGGTGATAGGGTGGTCTAATTATCAAATTGAATTATAGAGGAGTTATTGAAAGTCAGTCTAACAATAAGTGGTAGTTATAACTATGTGGTCATGATACTGATGGAGGTGGTCGCTATTCAATGTTTTACTATAGAATTAAATTCTTTCAATTTTTTTTCTTCTCAGAAATTTAATATTGCACCAACAGCCATAATCAATTGGTGACTACTCCAGCTTTAAAGGCAGAGGAAAACCACTGGCCTACATCTGGAGCGTACCACCAACCTTCTACAAGCCAGCTGGATAGCTCCCTCACATCTGAATTATTTTCTGGTCTCGGGTGTGATTCACACTCACAACAGTGAAGGGTTAGTGTCCACCAGTCAGATACCATAACCACTGACAATGGATGCCCCCTAAATCATTTCAAGATAATAGTGGCCACATCAAGTAAAAACATAAGACGGTAGTGAAGTAAAATTCTTAACCGTAGTCAGTAATCAGGCCTACAAAAATAAAGGTTTGTTTCCACTTTCATGCCCAAAAAATATGGGTCGGTAGGAAGGGATTTGTCTTAATGTTATCTTTTTTTACTTATATCAGCAACACTGTATGGGAATATGTGCAATGTAATATGTGTAAGCTGTGAAAATTACAATATAGCACTACAATTTGGACGCCATAAAACTTATAAGTCGACAGGTGAAATATTGGGTTGGTTGGGTAACCGGAAAGAAACCTTTTTTGAGGCCTCAATATTAATGTCATTTTCCTCAATGGTGTTCAGGAAAAAAACATGATTTCAACACACAACATTACGTGCAATTGTCAGCTACTGTCGTAAAGGTAATTGTCATTAATTAAATTAATTAATTAACAAAATTTTTTAGTTTAAAAGCTACTACATTAGCTAAGCCTTGTCTATAAAATGGACTAATGGGCTACAAATAACAAATATGATTGATCAACAGCTGTAAACACACAAAAAACAATTTAGAAAAATAGAATTTTGACAACGTTTATATGACATGTTTTTATACTGACACATATTCTAGTTTAGCATTTTCAATTATTGCCTAAGAAGATAAACTCAAAAAAAGCCGACTCAGCATTTTTTTATTGGAACATTAATTGGCTTTCTAGCTAATCTCTTCCCATGTTTTATTCACATGTTAAGCACAAATACAATCAATTGGTGCTGTACTTTGCGGCTGTAAAATGTATTTGAAAATCTATAATTAGGTTTAGCATTGCTAATTATGTTTTACCCTATAAGATTACTAGGGCATCAACGTAACTTGGTAGTCTCTCAAACATTCTGCAAAAGCATTAAATCATGGACTTATTGTTTGTTTTCATTGCCATTTGTCCATAAAATTTTACAATATACTCTATATACTAGTTGGTAATATACTTGTACTATGTAAAATTCACACTGACATCTTTAAGACTTTAACATTAGACCTAAAAAATATAGGTTTGTTTCTGGTTACCTGAACGACCCATCTTTTACTTGCTGACTCATAAATTTTTACGGCATCCAAATCTTAGTGCTATATAGTAATTTTCACAACAGTGTTGCCAATATATGTAAAAAACATAAAAGAAAAAATCCCTACCTATCGACCCATATTTTTGGGGGCATGTAACTGGAAACAAACCTTTTTTTTGTTTAGACCTTATGTTTAAAAACAAACAATTACAAAGCTCTATGGTCATTTGATTCTGAATTGTTGGTATTAAAATTATTATGTACTATGTTCTTGTAAAATCACAATTACATGTTTAGCCCTAAACACCACTGAATAAGTATTTGACAAAAACAACACCACTGAATAAGTATTTGACAAAAACAACACCACTGAACAAGTATATGACAAGAAAATTATGGCCAGTAAAAAAAATAGTTGTGTTTATTGTTAACCAACTAACATACCTCAAAAATGTAGGGTAGGGAAGGTCAGTAAAACTTTTTTTTAAAAATATATATTTTTGTTAAATTTGGATAAACAGTTCATATGAAAATGAAAATATTGGCAAGCACAAATTGGCCAAGACTGCAAAAAGTCTGGGGTCTGCAGAAAAAATAGGGTCATCAGGTTAGTGGAAACCACAAACTTTACACCTCATTAACTTAGAGGTATTTCTGGGTCTATTATTATGTTTGTAAGCACTGTGTTCAATGTCCATTGCCAACAGGATTTCTATTATGAATGAAAAGTAACCAAACAAACATCAATTTCCTCATTAATCCCATGGCAAAACTGCCCACTTTTCCAAATAATAAGCAAATTGAGTCTCTTGACCACCAGTCCATCCCTCAACACACTAACCTTACAGGGTGGGCCAATGTTCAGTCTACATGGAAAACAGTTCGCCAGAGAACAAAGCTATCAAACAATTTGTCAGGTGACATAAAAAACGTGTGTGTAGCATGACTGAGCTGTATTATTTTTAAACCAATTGTCAGGTTTCCAATTTTTAAAAGTAGATTAAACAGTGCAAGATGGAAGAAATGAGCTGCCAGGAAGTGACAGAAAATTTGAATGATTTGTTTAGGAATGAACAATAATGCTTCTAATTGTTTTGAGAAAAAATTGAACCAGATAGTAGGAATATAACTGATAAAACTTTTTTTGAATCTTCGATTTCGTCATTTTTTTGTGTGAAGTAATTTAATTTTCCCCATCCAGGTCTGTCTTTATTTCAATGTCATGGATATAGTGAAACATGGATGTAATACAGCTATTATTAACGTCCCCTGAAATTCACCATAAATGTGTTCCACTGTACTGAGGATAAATTTAAAAAAACATAAGACTGTCTGTCACTCTTTTGTTGTAACTTGACACTGTTTCATCCTGAAATTTAGTGTCCTGTAGTCAATAATACACAAATCAAACATGGCATTTAATGGCTCAGACATTCCACTGATGGAAGTTTACTATTTGATGATTAATTAGTAAAACATTCACAGTCAATAAAGCAACTGTGTGTGTGGGAGGGGGGAGTATGAATCTCAAATAAACTAAGACTTCGGGTGGGTGGGTGGGTGGGACATTTATACATATTATGGGCAGTTAACCTAACCAGTTTTTCCTGACTATTGTACCAGTACTAACCATGTTCTCCACAAGTAACTGTCAAAATTCTTTGCAAGAACAATCAATAGTGGAATACAAAATACCATAGACAGAATATCTTCAGTCAAATTGTCACAGAAACATGTGCAGCACACATTCTTCAAACTTGTGAATCAAATGCTGAATCTATTGTGCTAAGCAGATGGACAGAGACAGGGTCAACAAATCAGCAGGTTACTTTTTTCAGCAGGAGGGGAGGGGATTTAATGTCACACCAACAGGAAGGGTCATTTGGCAACTTTTTCCAGCTTTAATGATAACGAGAGATCCTAGGCAAACACCTGGGTAAAACCATCAACATTCCATAATCCAGTAGGAAAGCTTCCTCAAATGTGACATTTGTCTGGTCCCGAATGGAATTCGAGCTCGCAATAGTGAAGTCATAGTGATTACTACTGGGAGACCATAACCGCATGACCTGGGAGACACCACCTAAGGCTATTTTGGTAGATCTATAAATGCAACAAACTTTGCAGCAGAAAAAAGGATAAAATCAATAATAATCGAATTTCAATCGTTTCAACTAATTTGCACTAAAATATTAATCAAACAAGTTTAATAATGTCTTTGTCCCTTGTGACACTTTTAATCAAAACACAGTCCTTTGAGAATTCAAAAACAATGAAGGTGTGATGTTTAGAATATGGAGAAATTAATCAAAAAGAATCTTTATGTTCAATGTAGCTACATTGTATGCACATTAATTATGAGAGAGAATCATTCCCCATTCAAATATAAACAATGGCAAATGGAAGGTGGAGAAAAGCAAATAAGAGTCAATACAGCAAGAAGTGAAGAGGTAAACAGGAGTGCACACAGCAAGGAGTGACAAGTGACATGAATGTACACAGCAAGGAGTGAGAGATAAACAGGGGTGCATGCAGCAAGGAGTGGGAGGTAAACAGGGGTGTATACAGCAAGGAGCGGGAGGTAAACAGGAGTGTATACAGCAAGGAGTGGGAGGTAAACAGGGGTGCATACAGCAAGGAGTGGGAGGTAAACAGGGGTGCATACAGCAAGGAGTGGGAGGTAAACAGGCGTGCATACAGCAAGGATTGGGAGGTAAACAGGCATGTATACAGCAAGGAGTGGGAGGTAAACAGGTGTGCATACAGCAAGGAGTGGGAGGTAAACAGGCGTGCATACAGCAAGGAGTGGGAGGTAAACAGGAGTGCATACAGCAAGGAGTGAGAAATAAACTTGAGCACATATAGCAAGGAGTGGGAGGTAAACAGGAGTGTATACAGCAAGGAGTGAATGGTAAACAGGAGTGTATACAGCAAGGAGTGAAAAATAAACTTGAACACATATAGCAAGGAGTGAGAGGTAAACAGGGGTGCACACAGCAAGATGGGAGAAATAAATAGGAGTGCATGCTGAGTGGAAGGAGAAATAAATAGAATGCGTTCTGCAAGAAGACAGAGATATACATTAGTGCATAGGGCTAGTACAGATGATTAAATAGGACAACACACTGCAAGGACAAAGGGTTAAAAATCGTTTATGAAGCACTGAGTGTGATTCACATGATTATGTTTCATAACAAACATCTAAGAGAAATATCATGTTTTGAACTGTACATGCACGTTAAAAGGTCATAAGAATTAAACTCAATCAACAAATAAAATGATGTGCATATTAAATTGTCCAAAACATATCAGCACAAACCAATTAACTGAATGCCTAGTTTTTGACAGAAATGGTAATTCCTGGATTAATTGAAGTCTTGCAAACATCGAAAAAAAATACAGTTTAAATTTGAGGCAAAAACATTTTGATTCCAAGACATTTGGAAAATTGATGTAATTAAAGTCATTCTCATAATTTTAGTGGGTTCTTTTTTTTAAAACCATCATGCAAGTTTCTCAGCATGAAGAATTCTTAGATACACAGAAAATCTTTTTTCTACTTCTTCTAGAAAATACTGAGTCACATTTGGGAATATGTTACCAAATATAGATGTATGGGCACAGTACAGATTAAATTGCTCACAGACACATCTTAGCCAAGACAACAGTTTGTAAATTTAAAAATCTTGCTAATGGCGTTATATATACATGGGTGTAAGTTAAAAATTAAAAAAAAAAAACGGAAATCTTAACCTAAGTGTTATGGAAACAATAAAAACCAGTAGGGTCCAAAACTGAGAAGAACCAGAAGTTACAGAAAATTCCTGACAACTTTTAACCATGTAAGGGTAGCACCCAAGTATAAGACACAGGTAAAAAATCAGCAGAAATCCTGTGAAAAAAATAGCAAAGAAATTAACAAAACAGAAGAAAAAAACTGGAAAAAAACGCACCATTTCGTTTTTTTATAATGTAGCATAAGTACTATGAAAGGTGATAATGACTTGTGTAGTAAAACACCACTTAATTTCTTAACCAACCAACACATGCTCAAACTTCTCAATGTCTTGAGGATTTTCTTGTAATTAGCGACACAATCAGCAAACATAGTTGATTTCAAAGTCTTGTAGATTTTGAGACACTTCCAAATCTGGGAAAAGAATGAAACCACAAGGTTTTTAGATAAATATTAAGAAAGATTAATTTCCCTTACTTGTTTCAGTTTATGGCTTATTGTCACTGGGGTTTAACGCCATTTTTCAACAATTCTTCAGTTATATACGGTGACCTTACCAGTTTTCCTGGACTGTATACTAACCAGTACCAACTTACCCTTCCACAAGGAGCCGGCAACTTCTCCATATATGTAGGAAAATCAACATTTTTGTCAAATTTTCATAGGAGCGTATGACCTGCTGCAACCGGGATTTGAACCCAGATCTCCGGGTTACAAGTCCAGCGCACTAACCACTTGACCACGGCCGTGGCCCACTTGTTTCAGTACACCATTAGATAGATATCTTCTTTGGTAAACAAATACAGAGCAACCTCTCCAGAGCAGCCCTCTCTTGAGCAACAACCTCCCATCAACAACAGCATTTTTCCCCACTGTACAATCTAACTATCAACTTAACCTCGCTAGAGAAACAACCTCTCAATAAAAAACAACATAATTTTGCCTCTCTCAAAGGGTGCTGTTCCAAAAAGGTTTCACTGTAAGTTCAATTTTGCTCATTTTGAGTCATAGAACAAACTGGATGGAGTTCAACACAAATGTATAAGATACATCAGATTTTTGGACCTGATTTTGGATGAAATACATGCGTCTTATATATGAGTGTTTATGTTTCAGATATTAACTAAATAGCTGAAAAAGGTCGTTTACAAACACATTTTTAGCAAGATTTTTAAGTTTACAAACTGCTATTTTAGCTGAAATATGTTTATGGAAAACTACCAGGTTCCCAGGAATTCACATTAACCATATTCTACATTAAACTCACGCTGGTGACAATTAGGGCTGTGTGTCTAATTTGCCATATCAATTATTAATTAATATAAATTGATTTTCAGCAAAATGCACACATGTTCCTGCTGTTAAAACCATTTACAAATTAAGTAATACGAAAAATGATCTGATTCCAGTGGATTGATGATATCTGTTCATTTT
The DNA here is from genome assembly GCA_008271625.1 of Lutraria rhynchaena. NCBI lineage: Eukaryota > Metazoa > Mollusca > Bivalvia > Venerida > Mactridae > Lutraria > Lutraria rhynchaena. The sequence continues at coordinate 2,153,853 of VIBL01000054.1, forward strand.
TCATTTCACAGTATGAAAACATTTATTTAAATATCATTTTGAACCCAATCAAATAGACTGCCTTCACCTACCACACCCAATTGGTGCACCTCATCTGATTTATCCAGGCTGTACCAGGTTAAACCGACCTTGGAACTACTTGGGAATTTTCCGAATGTATAACTGACATATGAAATTGCTTCCATTGTCAAAATGCAATCAATTTTGTTTTGTTTCCTTTACAAACTGTGGTTTGTCGTATATTATATTATGTACTTAAAAAAGCAAAGGGCAAAAGGCAATGAAAACTTCAGACATTCTTCAACAGATGCCATTTTAAGAACTTAGTTGTTTAGTGGTGATATTACATTAGCAGTAAATCGGCAGTTGCATCACAAATATAAGGCACAGATGCATATCAAGCCACCAAGTACATACATGGAGGTACAGAATCAGTCGAGGTGTTCCGAATGCTACTATACCTTCAACTGTTCATAAAAAAGGCACAATAAGCTTACAGGTTCAACCTCACTAAATTCGTGGTCACTTCTAGCATAAAGGTTGCGTGTGGTTCCTTGGGTCACACAAGATGCCTGTGGTGCTATCTTAGAACTGCTTCATTGTATTAGTCCAAAAATTTGACCTTGTTGTTAAGAGCAGGACTCTAGCATCATTTTGGGGAATGTGGTCAGGGTTCTTTGATGGAAGAATTATCTGGCACTTTTGAAGAAAATTGGAATCTACGTGCTGTCATGTTACAATTCAAGCAATATGGAAACACAGCTGATTCAGAGTTGTGTACAATGTTTATTTTCTCTACCAGAATAGAAATATATTATCATTATTGTTTTGCTCTGTCCTTATTCTCATTCATCAGGAGCTAGATTGCGCTACCACCGTATGTACGATGAGAAAGTCTTTTCTTGCTTTATATTTTGTACTATTAGGGAGGAATTTTGTCTTCATTTTGGGGAAAAAATACATACTGTTTGGTAAGGGGAATAGGGTTGACTTTCTGTCCCAAAATCTGCACGCAAAACCCTGATGTTCTATGTTCCTGTCATTTGCAAGTCAAATTTACACTGAATGATAAAATACACAAGTAAAATACTTCAGAGCAATTTAATACTTTTTTTCTTTCCCAGCCTGCAATATTTATTCATCATTTGCAAGCGAGATGAACTCAAAGGGTGACAATTGACAACAAGAAGTATATTAAACAGACAGCAAGTGAAATATCAACAGAAAAGTGACAAATGAGTCCTAAAATGAGAAATGCAAGATTTAATTGTATTTCAACATGCAACTTAAAGGTAATCAGTTGGATTTTATTGAGGGAAATCAAATACATTCTCTCAATACTATTGACGTTCATTGCACTCAGTAAAAGGCTTAGAAAAAAGCCTTTTTTTTTCAAATTCAATTCAGGGAAGCAATTTTTCCATGAATGTCAGTAAGAGTGAAACTTATTGACTGAAATAACCAATTAACCACCATTATATGAAACCTGAATAAGATTCCATACATTAATTATTCATTATTTAAAAGCGCTCTTACGTAGCCCTGAAACATTTAACACATATTCCATAACAATGAATACAATGATGCCTCAAACAAATCATATTTCAAAAACGCAAGGACGCATCAACAAGGTACAAAAGATCAGAGCTTATATTTGAGTGAAGCGCTGACTGGAGGTGAACGATGATTGACACTAATTGGAGAAAATGTATACGTCTGCGAGCTCAGATCAATAAATGAATGAACTTCAATGTTTAACAGAACATAATCAAATAAATGGTATTGTAAGTCATAGGTTAACTATACACAGAAGAAATAATTATCCTATAACAATGCCACACTAAACATTTAATTGTTCTAGGGATCTTTCTCTTCTGTCATAAGCATCTCTATGACACAGATGACAGTTTGAATTCTTTCATGCACCTAAATAACTGAGATTATTTAGAGGCTGATGAAAATACAGTAGAAATACAAGCATCCAAACAGAACTGAAATCAATAACTGAATGTAACACCAAGCATCTTATGACAATGACTGAAGTTAAATCATTGCATGCATTCAAATGACACAGATCATATTGTACTTTCTGAAGACATAGATCAACTGCAAGTTGAAATCAAAGAAGAAACTTAAAAGTTCTCAAACAAAATTATGCAGGTGTTCATCATTTATTAAAAATGTCATTTTCATGATGCGGCAATGAATACACAAGGGTGTGATTGGTCGCTAGTCAGGGGGAGGAGATCTTTTGTCATAACAGTTTCAAAGCCAGAATACTACTAGATAGCATTCTAAAAACAGAATAATTAGACAGATATGACTACTGACTCTACTGGCCATCACAATTAATCAACATTTGTTCAACAAGGAAATGAGGCGAATGCCCCCCCCCCAATATCCCCTTCAGATTTCTCAACAGAATTACACATTTAAAAAAATGCCCCAATAGATCATCCAATTGGCAGAAATCTGTAGATGAGCTGAATTCAACCTCTAGCAGATAAAGGAAACGGTATATATTAGAAGCTCTCCTATCTGAAATACTAGTATATAATTTAAAAAATTGTAAATGTATGTTAGATGGAATCTAGTTTTTTCCATAGGCACTTGGTTTATGTGATTTTTATACCTGTACAGAAGTTATTTTTTAATCTCATCAAACAGCACAAATATGTTAAACAAAGAAATCTACAGTACGTATAAGAAAATGTAAAGGTCACTTGCCATATTTTCGATTGACTGAAGTGATGATATCCAGCCTGGGTCCCAGCATTCCTTCTGAAATGTGCGCACTTTTCGGGAACCTCTCTGTTAATCTTGGCGCACTACAGTAAGAGCCAGGTTCCAAAATAGATTGTGCATTTGTTGTTTGATGAGTTTAGATTAAAAAATAACATCTGTACGGGTATAAAAATCACAGGAACCGAGTGCCTGTGTTTTTTTCATGCAAACAAACGTTATAAAACAATTTACTTTACATGTTTGAGCAGTTTGCAACCAGTTTGTTTACTAGTAATTGTACACAAGAGATTCTGTGACAATAGATGCCCAAATTTATCAATAAGATGAAACACTTTTTTATCAACAAACAAGGGGTAGCTGGATGTAGGTTTAATAATTACCATATGAGCTATGTCTATAAAACATTCCCAGGGAATTCGTTAAACAGCCCCTGGATCTATACAGTCTGTACAGCTTGTGTCATGGCACAATATGATTATGCTATAACTGATCAGAAATTCTTGAAACTTCAGGCATGAATGCTTTAAAATGCAATTTCTCTGGCTTCCTATTTTAATGTGACATTCCTATGGGGATAAAGTATTTACGTTGAAATGTTTCTAAAGTCTGTCAGATTTTGCTAAAAGCTTTCTTTTAACTGATCTATTTTGTTAGCTAAACTGTCAATGGCATTTAGTGGAGCTTCTCTTTATATGGATGAATATATGTTTTCAAAGAAAACCTTAAGCATTATATTTAATGCATGCAAAAACAAACAGGAAGTGGTATTTAAATGATCTAAACTAGCTTAAGCCAATCAATCAAGTAACCATAGGTAACGGTCATACAATTTTAACCAATGAAAAGAGAAGATACTGTCACATGACCTTTCTCAGTAAATGTCAGCTAGTACCAATATATTCTGATTTTAGACAATCTTCAACCACAGTCAATCGATTTACATAATGACAATAAAGAACACTTCATAGAATAAAAATAAAACAACAGAACATGGTAAGCAACTCGCCACAGAGCAACTGATCATAAATTATATTACATTTTAACAAGCTACTTCAATACAGTGGAACCTATATGATCTAGACATGTCTAGAACAGGGAAAAAGTCCCGATTACTAGAAATTCCAGCTTTTCAATTTCTAATCGAACTTTACAAAGGTGTTTTACAAATGATACAGTATACAAAATCTGACTCAAGAAATTTGTCTGGATTCATGTAATTGCAGGAATAGAGGGGTCCAGGTTAGGCATTTTTCATAATGCACAGATTCAACAGTTTTTTGACAAACTCTCTGTCCCATAACACAGAAAATTTCTTTTTGCAGAGATAATTCCTAAAATATATTTTACACTAATGATAAAATGATTCATCTTTTTGTTCATCTTTTTACTACATGGAATGGTTGGGTAGCATCAATTCTGTACTCTATACTCCTGATAAAATCATAATTATTTTGAAAAAAAATCACAAAAATTCTAATTCTAATATTTTTAGCAATAAAATTTTGTAATTATTCATTTCATAAGAAGTAAGGGACAAAAATGAGTGTAGTAAGCATAGTACAATAAAACTATGATAATCAACTTACACACAGGCCACAGGAAGTAGCCACAATTATACAGACAATAGTGGTACCAATCCTTAGGTTCCTTCGACTTTTGACCTTGACCTACAGCACCCTCGCCTTTCCTGCCACGAATACGCACAGGTTTCGGGCTACGGTGTTTTTGACTCATGACAACCTCTTACGTCCTCCGTGAAACCTCGGTTCCTTTCACACATTCCTTACACAGAAAACATTGTTAAATCCAAAGATACAATCCAACGTAATATTTTCTCAACACTAAATGTGACAACACACCATCAGAAAATCACCAATATATCTAAATAAACTCCTACAACAGACTAATGCATTAATATCGCAACAGTAATTTTCGATATTAAGTCGAGTAAAGACAATAAAAGCAGCTATGAATAATCTATTCTTAACCTGAAGGCAACATAAAACTCCACTTCCATTTCTAGAGAAATCAATTCCAAATTTCTTAAGTAATCCTTTGCATTATTCAGAAAGCAACCGCACCATATGACAAAAACCCTGTGCGGTAGGTATTTATCATAAACAAGTATATATATGAATTCTGATAAAGCTCGTCATTTTTCATTTGACATTTTTCATAAATATTTGAACAATAGTTATCATTTAATATTTATGATTTCTAAACTCCTCAGATTTCCTGACAATTCCATATAGGACTATGAATTAAATTGTCAAAATCAAGCTATGAAATATAGTTTTTCTATAAAAATGAACTACTGACGTCATTCCGGTGTGTATGTTTTATTTAATAAGCAAAATTGTACGTTGACATGAAAATGAAATTGAATTCCATCACGAAAGTATTTCGAAAATAGCTTTACCGATCATTCAGAAATGCAAATCCCGACATCGGTAAAAGCATCTGTCACATGAAATTTACAACCACAACATACCACAAATCAAATTGTTCCCTAAGCTATATATGGCAACAACTGAGTATCCAATTCTTTGATTTAAATCCGTGATGATGATTATCTATAAGTATTAAACTCAATATTCAAATTGAATAGATTCATTGATTTCTTGTATCATCACTCTCCAATCCGTCTGAATGGTCAGTCCTATCCATATCAATACACGTACACACAATGCTCATATATAACACAAACTAGGTATTCCACCAAATGGACAAATTTTTTTTCTGGAGAAAATCTGTCATTGACCTTCTTTCTCAGCAGTATTACCAATGATTATACATTGATTAGAAAGCCAAGAGAAACTAAGTGACACCTAGTTGCTTTTTTTAAACCTTGATATGTTTCGCAGAATTCAGAATTCGCAACAGTTAGATCTAACATTTACAAACACTCGTTCAACATTGCATCAATTCCATTAAGTCATCAAGGTAATTAATACTTCGAATCTGAACAACACAGCAAAAAACAATTATTTAACCAAATAAGCATCTTGTTCCAATCAAGTACACCACACTATTTGCTTCGGTTAAATATTGGAACTAATCCATTTTAGTCCTCCTGGAAATTCCTTGTTTGGTGGATTGATTGTAAAACTAGCATCTACACACCAGTAGAGTAAGCAGACTATTAGCCTCTATGATTGAACGACACCAATATTCCAGCTCAAATTATGGATGTAATTGTAAGTAATTAAATCCTTCCAAATTGACTGTGCTTGATTTTTTTGTTTTTGAAATTTAAGCTTTGTAATAGTTTACTATTGTTTCCAAGAAGGCAAGATAAATCAGCCAACAAATAGAGAATACAAGTTGCAAGCTTGGAAATACTATTGATCCAACAGAGGCATTCCAAAACACACTTTGCCTTCTTTAAAAAAGCAATATTGAATTTTCTACTAACTCTGTGGAGTAGAAAAATGCCTTCTGAATGATACTCTGAGTATCTTGATCATTATGAACTCTTCAGGTGGAAGAGAGCAAATTAATTCACGTCAATTGATGAGGACTTGTTCGCATGTCATTAATTCTGTATTACATATAAGAAAATTGGTTTCACTGCCAAGTGACAGCTTTATAATCACTGAAGGTAATAAGCTGAGTTTACTGGTTGCATAAACACTGTTCATGCTTTACAAAAAACTGTGTTTATAAATTCCAATGAAAAATAAGACAATGGCTTCTTTCTCACAATAAAAACACAATGGTTTATACAGCATTAAGCTTCTGTAAGTTAAAAATCAATCACTCTAGATGATGTTTCCTGGCTTATTTAAAAGCATGGCTTGCATATAAGCTAAGGCTTGTAAACATATGTTAGAATCTCATATTTGATTTGTTTCAAACTAGTGACTTCTGAATCAGGAGCCTACTAAACTGTTGTCTGCATTTGTGTAAAAAAATTCCAAATTTAGTGCAAAGAAAAAACAAAGTGATTTTTCCCTATTCAGTTAGTACAAGTACCTTTCCCAAACTGTGGAAAAAATCCCTGGCTTCATTCCATTTGCCTGTTGCAATGAAAAAAAAAAGAAAGCATTTGGCCTACGGGACCTCAAGATTGTGAGTTCGAACCCTAAGCACAGCCCAAAATCTCACCGATTTGGGTCAAGACAGCGCATATTGGGCCATTTTCCCCCCATAGTTGATCATTCATACAGAGAGATAGGTAGTTACTTGTGAAGAACAAGGTTAGTGCTAGTTTAGAATCCAGGATAACTGGTCATGTTAACTGCTGGCCAGTACATAACTGAAATACTGGTGAAAACAGGCATAAAACCAAAAGAAGTATTTTCAAAAAACATTACTTTAATACCATTTAACAACAATATTGCAGTACACAATAACCTAATGGTTCCATTGGTACTTCTGAATAAAAGCAGAAAAGGATAGTTTTACCACACAAAACATATTTGTTGGTGCCGACCCTTAAGTTCTAGCAGCAAAACAGAAGAAACACACTCAATTATGGTATAATGAAAATATTTGGGGGCAAATTATACCTCAAAAGTATACTTAGAAAAAAAATCAGAAAAAGTTTGCGACCTACCTAACTCTATTTTTTGGTCACATTAATGGGAAACACGACTAGGTATCTTTTTCTGGCTTATCTACCAGAACTAAGCCGTCCCCTTGCTGATGAAAATGCTGTGAATTCATGTCTATTATGCAAGGAAATGTTTGACATTTCCATTTACACGTTTTGCAGCCAACTTGATATTGCAACAGAAACCTTTGCACAAGTACAAACGGTCTCGCAATTTGTCTACACTGTTCAATATGACATTTATTTGAAGACATAAAATGATAATGGTGCCTCAAAGTCAATACGAAAACTCCTAAATTTGATAAGTCAATACAGAACTGACAATTTATTCCCAAATAATTGCATTAGAGGTACCGGCTGCGCAGTAATTGATCAAATTAAATGCATCCGTGTTTAATAAGAAACAAATATCAAATAAATATATGTCAGTACAATTTTGCAGAAAACAATTAATGAATAAAACATATAATCAGATTTTGCTGTACCATGAATGCATTCAATTGGAATTGAAAATATTGGAACTATGGCCAAAAGGATGAAATAATTAAAAGAAGCTGGTTATCATGAAGGGGTATATAAATCATATGGTTCTGTTTCTTTTGCAATTATGCAAATGAACTCCCAAAGCAGACCCAATGTGTTTGTTACATCGCATTTTGAAAAACGAGATTCTTGATTAAAATTTATAGATTTTTCCCAAAATATTCAAAAGGGGACTAGCTATGAGTCATGTACAGTGAATCAATACTGGGGCTATTTTTGATAACTGTCTGATGAGAAGCAACATAGTTACTGCAAAGTTAATAATCATTTAATAAAAGTATAATCAGGCCATCCATGTAATATGTTGGTTTTAAAGTTACACAACCGACTCATTAAAAAATCACCGACCCAGAAATGTTTTAACCATGTTGACAAGAAATATACCTACCCACAGTTAAAAGTTTGGGTTGAGTAACCAAAATCCACCAAGTAGTTAAGAATGGCCTTTATAGTGAATTATTGCAAAGCTTGCATATGACAGATTTTTTCTGCATGAGTGAATTTTTTCAGTGAGGAGAATCATGTAACCTAGATATGGTAACATAGTGGGGGTGGGGACCTAGATATATAAGCATGTTGAGATAGGGTTAGGGTGAGGTGAGGCAGGGTGGTGTGGAGGAATAACTTGAATGAAAAGTCATTGCCCTGGGTGTTTTTACATATTGTATAATATGCCCCTGACTTCTTGTACCTGAACTATGTTCCAATCTGTGATAGTTTTCAAGAACACCTGGAAAGTTTGATTGTAACTGAAGCTTTTGTAATGACTCTAAATGCAACCAAATGTTTTTTTTGTTTTTTTTTAAAAAAATCTTGATTTAAGGGCTGATTCAAGTGAGTCCCCCCTCCTAATGAAGGGGACATAAATTAGGGGAGGGACATTCTTTAGGGGATATTCCAAATATTTTCTCCCATTTGTGAAATCATATGTATAATTGCCTCTCAGTACGTCAACTGAATTATATATATCATATAATTGTACAGAACATGTACGCATGGGGACAGCTGTATGTAAGATCAATATTAACATTAAGATGCTATAATTATCCAACATAGCAACACTGGTCATGCTGAGATATTGGTCAAACTGAATTCAGAAAACAAGAACAGAAATAAAATAAATCATATGCTTTTTCTAGTTCTTTTTTCAGTAATTTGCAAACAGATGAATAAACATATTAGTAGACAGAAGAGATAAATACAGCTTGGACAGACATAAATAGTTTGGACAGACAATTACAGTCCAACAGACAAATCCAGCTTGGACAGACATTTACAGTCCAACAGACAAATCCAGTTTGGACAGACATATACAGCCCAACAGACAAATCCAGTTTGGACAGAAATTTACAGCCCAACAGACATATCCAGTTTGGACAGACATATCTAGTTTAGACAGACATAAACAGTTTGGACAGACTTATACAGACTGACAGAGATATATAGTCAGAAAGACATTTTATATGCATGAATAGTTTGGACAGACATAAACAGTTCCACAGACATATAGAGTTTGGATGGACACATACAGATATAAACAGACTGGGTCAAATAAGGTGATTCACAATTAAAACCACAATTTTATCCACAATTACAAATATCAAAACATTGTTACAGGACTAAAACCATTTATTTGTGTAATAAAACAGCTACAAGTTTCAAATAAATGAATTTCTGTGGAAATAAATGGATTTCACATTGACTGAAAATAATTAAATCATAAACATAAAAAGTTTCGCTATAGAAACTTACTAGTCTGTACTTTATAGTTACAAGTGACTAGACTGGTACTCTAAAATGTTTCCACAGAAATGTTTTCTAAATGTAATTGATTTTCCATCTCATATTTCTAAGCATTCACAAGTATAATAAAATAATATTTACAGCCTCTGGTATACGTATTTGAAGCACAAAAAAAGTTAAATAATCCGGAGTCTAAATATACTATTTTTTTCTGTTTTCTCACCAGAAGACAGCAAATCGTGTAATGAATAATTATTATTCTCAGAAAATATGACAATTATTTGAATTTATGAAGTAAGAGACATGTAATTTCATCTTAAAATAATTTTGGAATGTTCATAATGGATGACACTTTGCAAGGTTGATAAATGAATGTCAAGGTCAGATAGTTGCTATGTAAAGGACAAAATGAGAGAAATTGCCAGACATTTTTAAGCTAATAAGAGAAATAGTTCATGTATTAGGAGTCTGTATTTTAAAGAAAATGCAAGAAAGTAACATAATTTCATTAATATTTGTAAGGATCATATTTGTAAATAAGTGAATTTTGATTTAGTCATAAAAATAGTTTGTTTCTGGTCACCTGACCAACCTTAATTTTTTCCTGTGATCCTAGACTTCATAAGGCCCCAGGAAAGGTACATCCACTATCTCACTTTTTTAATTTCCACCTAAAATAATCTCAATGGCTTTCAATGATAAAAAAAATCTAAAATAAAAAAATCCCAACTTGCCTGCCCTATTTTTAATGAGCATGTAACCAGAAACAAACAATTTTTTATGCCTAAATAAAAACTTTGTTTTGGCCTAATTGTTTTCTCTCCTTTTCTTTAATATAATAAGCTTGATAGTAAGTAAAAATAAAGATAATTGATTCTCATGTGCCAAAAGTCGAGAATTTAATTTCTCAGTTTTGAAACATACCAGAAGTTGTTTTGTAAACAGCATAATATCCGATATCCCCAATTTTCAAATGGTGGACTGACATCTAAGCATTTATATTCATGAGGATTTGATTTTGTGGACAGGGCAACCAAAGAAATCTGCAAAATTAAATCCCTAACAAAAATACCTAAAGTAAAACCACAGTATTAAAAAAAACATGTAAAGTCAGTAATAACCTCGGGAATTCAACAATTTGAGAACATTGTAAAATAGCTACAGAACTAGAAAGAATACTTGATATCTTAAATGTTAACACATTTAATCCTGTAGTCATTGAGGAAAAGTTCTTACATGATAGTGCAGTGATTTATACCATGGATGATGATAATGATAATAAAGCTGGTGATAATGTAAGATCTACCTGAATATTCAAGTTTAAAAAATAGCACCCAACTGATGTTGAAGTTACGATTATTAATGCCAACTCAGAGATAAAAACAAAATATTTTTTTATATATTTTTTGTTTGGGTTTGTCTGTTCTTATCATTATTTCAGTCCTTTGTTGATGGGCGGTTACCAAGACCTCCTTTCCAACAACCCTGTTCTCCGCATGTAACTACCATTTACTCCGCAAATCAGAACAATACAGAGAACATGTACAGAGCAAAGGGTTCAAATTCACGAACCACAAGTCTGAGGACTTTATGCTCTTCACCATAATCATTCCTATGGATATGTGCAATGCCCAGAAACTTACATACCCAAGGTCTGTCGACATAATGCTCTTCAGCCAAGAACATTTGCAGAAACAAGGGTTCCAGCTTATGACCTCTTATGTTCTACCATCTGAGATAAGTGGGTGGACTACATTTTACACAATACAGCAATACTAAGTAAAACTGACTTCTGATATTTTCATTCCCTGTTAATATAATATAAAATTTTCATTCCGACCTAGTTGCACCAAAGGGAAATATCAATATTTCATCTGTATACAATGTTATCTTCACGGGAGTCCTCAAGATGTCCTTGATTAGATCTGATTGCTGAAGCACCGTTGTAAGGCAATAAATATGTACAGCATAGCGCAGTTATAGTGGAATCATATATAATGAAAAATCAGATAAAATGGAGTAATTATTTTTCACAAACAATGTATTTATTTTTATTTCAAAGTAATGGATATAGTGAAGTATGGATATAAATGAACTTATATTTTGTATCTACAGGCAGTAATTTTTTCTTTGTATATTTTTACAGCCAAATATCGCCTGTTTCCCTTAGCCAAAAAAGTACATTATCCCCTAAAAGCACTACATAAACAAATGATAGTTTTTTGAAATTTTCCCCCTTTTTCCGATTTATTGCGCTTTATTTTCCCCTTCAGAAAGTCACAGGTAGTTTTGAAAATTCAGAAATAAATATCACTGCCAGGAATCCACTATAACTGAACCACCATAGATTTTCATCCAAAAAATTGGGGAAAGTGGGTGGGGGGGTTCATTTGATTTCTTTCATATCATTGACTCTTCTTATATATTTTACATGTTTACTTTTTTCAAATGACTCTAGTAAAAAACTGGTAATAACGACTTACAGAATTTAATAAGCATCTGGAAGGCTTGGAAATGCGTAATTCTTGCAACGTAATTTTCTCACACTGCCATTTGCACATTTTAATTGAAATACTGACAATTAATAAATCATTTGGACAATTTATTAACAGAAATTATGACAACGTACAAACTGAAATATTGATGATTTAATTAGTTAATCTATGAATTGAAATGTTTACAATGCACTATGACAGGTTGATTTTTGAGGAATGAGTAGGGACGAGAATCTATGAGTTAGTTCACTACTGCCTTAGAGTAGATATCGCCAGAACCATCTTGTAGTAGTTCAATACCTATAAGATTAGTAAGTTAATAGAAAAAAATCAATAGACAGAATTTCCGGTACCATTCTATCATTACTTAATTAGGAATCGACTTAACCAGTCTATCATGCAAATTAGATGTAAAGTCAGCAGTATTTTTCGTACAGAGACCAGTCAACAGTTCTAATCCTTATCAATATACACAATTCAATCAATTAGTGCCTGTATATGGCTTTGTTTGTATCTGCTAAAAAAAAATTAACAAAAAAAGGAAGGCATTGACTGATATAAGGACAGATTAAGGAAAAGAAATCAGGGAACAAACAGACAAATGGAAATTTGATTATACAGTAAAACCTCACACAACAACCATCTCAATTTCACAACCACCTTGTTTTAACAACCACTTATTTTTTGACTGGTCTCATATATCTGTATTTCGATTTAAATACTGACTGTTAATCCATTTATAGGATATAAAGAAAAGAACTTGCCATTTAAATACAATATCACAAAATATTTCACATTGGACATTAAATTAGTTCTCAGTTCATACATAATAATTACACCATCTAGTGTTCTACAAGTTTTTTTCAACATTTTTTCTGGAAGTCAATTTGACAATTTATTTTTTCAACTGGGTTAAACATCAAACCAACAGCCACTTTTCTAGCTTTTAAAGTGCTGAATGACCCAGGAATGCACATGAGCGGTACAACCAACCTTCAATAAGCCAGCTGGACAGCTCCCTTACATATGAATTTTATCTAGTTCTGGGTGGGGTTCGTACAAACAGCAGTGAGGAGCTAGTGATTAATAGGTCATAGACCAACAATATTAGGCCACGGAGGCCCTGGCAATTGAATATCACTAACAACTGATTAAAAGCCATTTTATATTTAAATTATACTTCTCCATAAGAAACAGGGATTACTGAACAAAATGCACAATTCTTACAACTTGGAGGTAACAACAGTAGGAACTTAAATCATGGAGCAGACGTCATCTAGTAACAAAATAAATACTTTTCATGCCAAGACGAGGTAATGAAGCGCTTACAGTTGGAAACATAATATTGATACAAGAAAAAGCAAGCACACATCTTACAATGCAGCAAAACTGAATGTCGCAATATTATACAACTTAAAACCAGTCAATAGGAATGCAGCCTTGCCGTTGGTCAATTACTTTATAAAGAACCAATCAGACGAGACTCTGGTTTTCTAATTGATTTATAATTCCAAGACAGAGCTGCAAGTTTGAACACATGAAATCACAAACCAATAAATATCAATGTTTTAGGATTTGTTTGTGTAAGTTTTCACACTAAACAACAATGTTCGGTTAAATAGAACAATTAGCAGCCACATTCTGGGTAACTTGCGCCAAATCGACAGCATACCTTGAAACGTAGATGGTGGAATGTATCATGCAAACATAAAATGACAAAAATATTCATGTCATTAACAAACAGAAAACCATTCACCAAAAATTTCCATCTATGTTGAATTCATGTTGAATTCAATGCATACGTATGTCAATGGCACAGAGCATTGTTCTAGTGCATTGTTCTTTTACAAGCGAGTGACAAATTCTCCAAGTAAAAGCAATGTGTATAAAACAACTTCTAAAACAAAATCACAGACTAGAGGCTTCAAATATCAATCATAGAAGCACAAGTCATATGACTGGGAAACATGGGAAAATCCAAGCAATAATGGAATGGAAAATTAATGCAGAGTGTGATTGATAACATAGCAGATATAGTATTGAGATATCGGAACAATCGATATGATATATTGACACATCATGATACGAGATTAACTCATGCTTTAATTCATGTGTGCGAATACAATGACATATCTGTTAGTAGTAACAAACATGGTGTTATATTGATATAATATTTTTAAGCAACAAATTGGTATTCATTTCATCTGAACATTCGGAAGAAAAATTATTTATGACGTAAACCAATACAGGGCAACTTTTGAATACTGAACACCCATGGGACCAGACGACAATTTCGGTTTTTGGAAGGTACCATATTCAGACGTAAACCATTAGGACAACAATGTCATTGAATTTGGAAGGATAAAAGGACTTATATACAAAAACAATAGGAGTCAGAATTTTATTTAAAGTCCATCCAGAGCAAGAACACTTCAAAGAGAGAAATCACTGAGTATAATGTCACACCAACAGCCATGGTCATACGGCAACTTTCCAGCTTTAACAGCGAGGGATGGCCCCAAGGTTACACCTTGGTAGAACCACCAACCTTGTGTGCTATAGCTTAAAGGCTTCCTCACATGCGAAATTTGGTGCCTATGTCCAGAACGGGGCTAGTATTACTAGGCAGAGACCATAAAGCTTCAAGTCGCCATATGACCCTCACAGTTAAACAACATTAAACTCCAGTGATAAAAAAAAAACATTTGGAATGATCCAACAATATCTCATTTTTTGACTGAAATTTGATACTAATTTGGATGTTGTTTCAAAGAGAGTAAAATATCTGTCCAAAATCCCTAAATTGCACTTACTGGGAAATTATTATAATCAAAGGTCAATGTATGTTCATCATGAGGTCAAATTCGTATAAGTCAGCATTTATCACAGGAGACAGCATTGCCGTGATGTCATTAAGAAAAAGTTTCTCATACTGCCACAGGATTATTCCGGCGCAATGTCTAAAATCAATGTTTCTATACAACATCAAATAACATAAGAGTTCTAGGCAGTAATTTTTTACAAGATCGTAATGTCAGGAGTATAGTCAATCACAAAATGTGAATGGTCAGGTCTGTTTTACGGGAATTGGATGGTAGTATAAAGTCCGCCCCCGTTATAATGACATCAGTGGGATCGGAGAAAAATGCTGCTATAACACAGACTTCACAATAAGTCACTTGCACCATATATCATCAATTAACACCTTGAGAAGGTTGGTGTAGTGTCCAATTAAAAATAGACAAAATAGAAAAGTGTCCAAAGGACTGAAAAATTATGTCATTTTATAAAAAAGTCGATTTAAAAATCTGCTTTTATTAGAAACACAGAGGACGCAAAATCAAGACATCTAATTTATGTCATTTTAAGGGAAATGTTGACTTGATCGATGTTATAAATAGTGTCCATGCTATATACCAATGGTACAGTCACAGCGTACCATTATATACTGCTGTATGCTTGTGACATATCTTGACAACCCTATAATGAACAAGAAAAAAATTCAATGCATCTTGAGTACCAGTAAATAATTACATTTTCAAGCATTCAGTGAGCCGATAATGATATGATCAGAACAATCAAGGCAAGAAAAAAATTGCTGTGTGTCTGGTTACCCCACCAACTCTAGTTTTTATTTCTGACCCTAAAGTTCCTAACAGCAAATCCAAAGTATGAAAATAATTGACGATGAATCATGCTTCCAAAGGACCAAAGATACGTTTTGAAAAAGGTCATGTGACCCACCTATCCTTTTTTTTTTTCGTCAAGTAACCAGAAACCAGACTAAATATTTTGCCTGGCTCAATCCATCATTTTACACCAATCAACCCACAAACCACCAACCAAGCAGTACCATAACAAACCAAACTCCGGTACAAATAAATTTTCAATCAATCATAGGCCAACATTAAACAACAAATCAATAATCAATCAGTCAATCATTTAATGAACTAATAACGAGTTAAGCTGATCATGCACCTTCTTTCACTCACTGGGCAAAATTGACCCAAATATTCACTCGCAAGTATTTTTATACCATTATTGAGCTAATGTCTAAGAACTTTCCCAGGAACCAATTCTCTGAGAACACTCTTCCTCGCACCTACTTTTCTGACAATGCCTTAAGCTCCATAGAACTTGTGAAACATCTCTAGTGATAACAGACTATTAAATGATACACCATTACAGCAGTACAAGAGGACAGTATAAAATAACACAGTTACAGTCTCCAATGAAAGACTTGGTGATATTACCATGGAATCGATTAATGGAATGGAATAGATTGGGAGTCATTTTATGAGATGGATAAGAAAAACTCAACATTAATCCTTGACCTATTTTTGTTTATGCTGACTTTCGACTCAATTCAATTGTCAACTGTCGTATTTGAGAGGTGTTTAATGCAAACATTGCACTTGGGTGGTTTTGACACAAATTTATTGTAAAGGGTAGGTGAAGGTGTAAACTACAGCAATTGGGAAATTTTGGTGCAAATTATTGTAATTGAAAGGTTTCTGTAAATAAATGTTATTGGGACGTTTGGGTGCAAACTATTGTAATTGGGATATTTTGGTGTAAATTATTGTAATGGGGGGGTTTGGGTGTAAATAAATGTTATTGGGAGGTTTGGATGTAAACTTTTATAATTGACAAGATAGTTACATTACGTAATGTTAATGTCTTCAGTCTTTGGCTTGGTGAGTTTGTACCCAGTGACTTTTTGGTTGACATAGGATCTAAAACTATTTGTGTAAAAATTATTTATGACCAATCATAGCTCAAAAAGCTTAAAATCAAATCATAGTTTGGTAAGGGCTTAAAGCCAATCACAGCAAGGGAAAGGTTAAAATCCAACCATAGTAAAGTCATTGTTAGATCCCATCTATAGGAAGGTTTGGATTAAAACCAAACTATAATATGGTTATGGTTAAAGTCCAATCGCAGCAAAGTTAGAGTTAAAGCCAAGCCATAGCAAAAGGTTAAATTCCAGTCCTGACAAAGTTAGGGTTAAAATCCAATCACTGAACATTTCTCCACAGGTGTAAATTTACAGGGGTGAAATAAATCAATTGACAATTATAAGCTGATGTCTCATTCCCTATATTCTCGCCACTACCTATAATTGCATCAGGAAAGATGTTGATTTTAATAGGATAAACTTCAACCCATGCCTTGATTTGTGTCTTGGAGATAATCACAATTGATTTCTGTCTATAGTTCTAGTGCAGTTGGGGAATAGGATTTATGTCTTTAGAATATATATTTTGCTGATTCACCAAATATCACTAGAAACACTGCGTCTACAATTAAATCAGCACATATAAATCACTTTCAAAACAGCAAATACGGACGATCTCTGTTATTTACAGCTGTATAGCTTCACAAACAATTTTTGAAATGAAAATTTGTTTGCTTGTTTTTATGTAACATTGTCACTAGGGTTTAACACCTTTTTTCAACAATTTTTCAGTTATATACAGCGGTCGGTTCACAAAATCAGTTTTCCTGGATTGTATACTAACCAGTACTAACTAACCCTTCCATATTTTTTGTCAAATTTTCATATAGGGTATGACTTGCTGTGACCGGGATTCGAACCCTGATCTCTGGGGAAATGAAAATAAAGCTACAAGTGTTCTACAGAGGGTACATTGAAAACATTTTCAACCGCATCACCATCAGGTAGAGATTGATCAATTTGGATAAAATAAAACATTTCAATATATGCAGGAATAAACACTTATCATTAATTGATTATAACCGTGCTCTGAAATTACTTTTCTCGAGAAACCATGACTTCCTTGCTAATCTAAATCAATAATCATACTCAATGACGATAACTAAATTAAATCAACAATATTTAATTGTATCATTACTAGTAATTGAAAAGTAACTGAAAAATTTATACCCATCAATTAACACACACTCATCAGTAACTGGGAACATTTTGATGAATTTCGTTTACTATGAATTTATTTACTGAAACATTTTTTCTTTATTTAGAACGGAATCACTGATCATCAGTCATCCTAATGGAGAGATTATCTGACTCCCATCATAACTTAATCAAATGTAATAAAACTAATAATAACAAAAATGAGGGATAAATCAAGGACAGCAGCGAGAAGCCTACATTTTTTATGTCATCCTCTGATGAGCTTGACGGCATTCTATCAAGTAACATATTTGACAGTGTATAAGCTGCTTGGGTGTATAAGACGCACCCCCTTCCGGATGATATTTTTTCGTCTACGGTCAATATCGCTAGGGGAAAACATGTTGTTGGTTTGTTCTGGTGTATAAGACACACCCCCCAAACTTTTTATATATTTCTAGGGGAAACAATGTGCGGCTTATACACAGTCAAATATGGTATGTATATCTTTTATTTTAACTGGAGTTTAAAGTCGTTCAAACATCCAGAGTCATTTGGCTACTTTCCAGCTTCAACAGAGGAGGAAGACCCAAGGCTTACACCTGGATAGAACCATCAACCTTCTGTAAGCTAGCTGGACAGCTTCCTCACATGTGAAATATGGTCTCAGGTGGGATTTGAACTCACAGCCGTAAAGGGCTAGCGCTTACAAGCCAGATGTCATAAGCACTAGACCACAGAGGCTCCAGCTATCAAGTATACAAAAATAGATATAAATCTGACAAAAATGCAAGATAGTAGAAGTGAAATCCGACGTTTGAGATTATTTAATAATGCCAAATATTCATGAATTCAAAATCTAGTAGCAACATATTTCTCAGCTTTAATTTGAAACTTCATCAAAATTTTTTCGAATCAAGAAGGGGCATAAATTTGACAAAAATTTCAGTTAAGAGTTATGGCCCCTGAAGTAAAAAAATTTGAAAAGACAACAAAGATTTTCATCTTCCGCAAGCATTGTGAAATAAATCATAAACAAGGACAAAGGCGGAACTTTCTCTTCTCAGGAAAAAACTCCAGAAATAATCTTATCTACCCCACACTTACGTGTAAACGTGTCCTGACAGTTTGCAAGAGTACAATAGAGCCAGGACTGACATGTGCAGCTTTCAATCTATTTTGGACAGAAATCTTTATACTGAAAAATGCTCAATAACAACATATGATGATAGTCTATGTAATTAGTATGGAAATAGGATGACTGACTATACTAAATTTGTTACAAAATCAGGAGCATACAGGAGGCTTTAACTCAGGGACCAAAAGAAAAATAAGGGATAATGATCCCTTTTTTGTATCAACCACTCTCTATGAACATGACATATGTCATCTTGTTTTATATGCCATTTGTGTTGGCATTATTGTACAGCTGAGATGATAAGAATGACAAATTTGTCAGCTTTTCTTGACAATTATACAAGCTACCACAGCCTCATTCCAAATTGAAGTAAGTGTCATGTAATTTTTAACATTCTGTCACAGCAAAAGTGTGAGGGTTTACATACAATGAAACCATACCAGAACTGTACCCTGATAAAATCTAAGGTGATTGCTTGTTATTAAAAGGAGAATAGAATGATCCTTTAACTAAAAAAACACATCCTAAGGGTTCTAAATCAAAGCATTATTGAACCAAAAATGATTAATGAAATACAATCCAGGTGTTGTGTACATAAGATCAATATGTATTCAATTGTAGAGTTACACACAAGAACTCACCCCTTCCGCCACATATCACAATTCTACTACGTTGAACAACTGGTTGTCACAAATGAGTGACATGTGTCAAATATGCACATACAATGACTGAGATAATTCAGTACATTTTTGCATGCCATATTGTGTAAAGATGGTTTATACAATAGCTGACACTTTATCACAGACCAATTAGACAATTAACCAACAGCTGACCATAACGTGAAGAGTGAATAGGAAGTATGAGGTGAATGAACTTAAATATACAGGAGAACACAGTAAGAGTGAATCTCTGAGGACCAGAATAATTACTTAATTATACCCATACTTCACTAGAACCATTTAATACATTGAAATAAAGAGAGACACAATAAGTGAAAAATAATTGATTCACCTAACTATATTTTACTGTAATATAATTTGTACAATCAGAGGGAAACATTTTGTCTGTCTGGTCTGATTTTTGAACACTCAGCCTCTAGATAAAAAGTCCTACTGATCAGGGCTCAACAAATCCACTCATCTGTTCATAATTATAAGTAGAAATTGGCTAAGGATGAGTTGAAATTGGTGTAGAACTAATAAAAATTCTTAGCTTGTCCTGCAGGACGAGTATCCTGAAAAAAAATTGTTGAGCCCTGCTGAGTGTACTTATACCAGCACAGCCAAAAAGGCAGAAGGTATCAGAAGAGACTACATGTCTGAGTATACAGACGGACAGATAAACCCGCCGGACAAATTGTAAATTGTCTGATCACAAAGCGAAAGATTACACACCAATCAAATTTCTACAGACAGACAGGCGGACAGACAGACAAAAGGTGATATATATCACCCTCCACAAAGAGTGAAATGCATTAAAATAATAGTGAAATATTATGAACTGACTGATGGCTCTCATGAGTCAGCCAATCGCTCAGACCAGAAAGCAGCAACAAGTGGTAATATCTCTCTAGAGTTCCATGTAAATTGTTTAATTTACCATGATCAACATGTCTAAGCTGTGTAATCTAGTGCAGGAGAATGTGAAATGTGGTTTATATCTATTGTTCAGTAGAAAAATAAATGTGCTGATATTTTTTATTACTTTAACAGGCATGAGCAGGCGGGCATCTAGTTACTGGCATAGGGGCGGAGCTTAGATTCTGTCTAATGATACTCCCACTAAATGATTAACATTAAGTGAGTTAAAATTTGATGTATTGTTGGCCATTTTTTTCGCCTGCTTTTTATAATAATATACAGCAGGCAGGTTTGCTTTTTATCTTAAATCTGTAATAGTAGCAACATTAGAATGCTTTTATTCCTCTAAATTTTATTTCACTAAGTTTTAAGTCACACCAATGCCCAGGGTCATTTGGCAACTTCCCAACTTTAACAGTGGTAGAAGACCCCAGGCTTACACCAGGTTAAAAGCACCGACCATTCATAAGCTAGCTGGACAGTGTCCTCAAATGTGAAGTTTAATCCCGGGTTGGATTTGAACTCGCAGCAGTGAGAGGCCAGTCAGAGGCTATAACCACTTGACCACGAAGGCTCCTCTAACTTAGAATGCTTTCTGTAATATTTTCCATATTATCATAGGATCACTTACTAATCAAGTTCCTTTGTCTGTAAATTCATATACTGTTCAGTTTGTACTAATTTATTTTAGCTCAAAGAAGCTATTTTGCTTATATTAATCGCTCTCGAGTCTGCTTCCTGGATACAACATCAGTACTGCATCCGAAAATGGGATTGTTAAGTTCATGAATGAAACCCATCAAAGCCGGGATCCAAACTCAGGACCTTTGGATCAGAAGTTGGACGTTCTACCTCTAAACAACAATGCTTCCCTAATACTGTGAACAGTAAATACATGATTAGAGGTGAACACAGACTAACTATCAATGACTCTGAAGTGACCTTAATCTATCTAAACACTATCAACAGACCTGTGAAAAAAAGGAAGATGTTTTGACCTTAATGTGCCAAGAGAAACTCACTGTCTGAGGATATGAGAATATGCCATTAGTCATTCACAACCATTATTGCAATGTAAAGATGAATTATAGACTGACGGAAGAATGCAGGATACAATTGTTTTCTCAGATGATCTGTATCTCCTAACAATGTGCATCAAAGGATGTATTTGACAGGAATATACATGTACATGATTAAGTTCAAAACTGCAGAACATCTCCGACAATTATATACTTCTATTCACATGTAGTAAGGGTATACGTTGCAGTACTGTCAAACCTGTGAACAAAGGCCACCCATGGGAAAGACTAAATGTGGCCTTTATTGAGAGTCGGCCTTTATTCAGAGGTCAGTTTGTTCTAAATAATCAGTGATGGTTTTTTCAAAGAATGGTCTTTATTCACAGGGTGGTCTTTATTCGGAGGTGGTTGCTAACACAAGTTTGACTGCATTTATGGCAGGATTACATTTCAGTAACAAGCATCTGTGTTGTTTTTTTGCAATACCAAGTTAAATTAGAGTAATAAAATTTTGAGAAATCAGCCAAATATTAATTCAGCTTAAAGTATGAAAATATGAGAATGCATGGTGAAAAGTCTTTTTTGGCCTTTGACCACCAAGTATGACCTTGACATCTGAGCTAAGGACACAGGTCCAGCGCTCAACACAACACTTCAAGGCAAACATTTGTATTTAATGTTATTTTTAAAAAACCCTAAAAAAACGATAACATTATTTTCACTCATGTCTATGAACTGTATCAAGGGTCTAAAAATTGCAATCTTTCAAAGCACTGATAAAATCTATCTCTAGAAAATAGTGCTTAGCCTTAGTATTTTTGTTAGATTAACAAAATAAAAATTGTCTTAACCCTTTGCCTCATAACACCACATCTCCCCCCCTCATCTGAAGCAGACCACTTTTGAAAACATTGTAGCAAAAGTACCCACACAGCTTGTAATGAGTAATGACTTCTTTTACCACAATGTTTTCCACTCTGTCGGAGAGAAATTACCCAATTTTCTTTAATAAATTGATCTTTTGTCTATTAGCTTTGAATTTGGAAGAGTCCAAAATATGCTTATGAGGCAAAGGGTTAACCAATAAGCAGTCAGTAAGCCTGTAATTCCTATGGAATGAGGCATGCAAAAATGTGGAGACATGAAGAAATATAATATTTAACAACCTGAGAGAATATAAGATCCATACCAACAACAAAGTTTACTTAATCCAGTTTCTAATTTCACAAGAATTTCATCAAGATCATCAAAACTGTGCATTTTCTATGCATTTTCCATGCATTTTCTGAAGTGAACAACCGTACAGGTATTGATACCACGGAACGAAAATGTAAACATACTTTATATATCATACAATATTATCAAACATTTATTATCCTGATAGTCGGTACTTTCAATGTTGGGAAAAGGTGGGAAAATGTAAAAAAACTGAAAGACTTGGAAATTTTTCAAAAGTTCTGCGTACATTTATAAAGTGCATCATGGTTCTAGGAGACTATCTTGTCAATCAGTCAGTCTAGGCTTATGTCTACATCATGCAATGAACACAGTATTCTATAACCTCCAAGAAATACATGTCTACTGAATACAGTTTGCCTTGGAGAAATAATTATTTCATAGACTGCACCAGGAAGATAGATTACTGTGGTTTCATTTAATTTTGTTGGTACCAGTTTTTGTGGGGTTGCCTAAATCAGTAATTTCATGGGTACCAATTTCATGGGGTTGCCTTAATCAGTAATTTCATGGGTACCAATTTCCATGGGGTTGCCTTAATCAGTAATTTCATGGGTACCAATTTCCATGGGGTTGCCTTAATCAGTAATTTCATAGGTACCAATTTTCATGGGGTTGCCTAAATCAGTAATTTCATGGGTACCAATTTTCATGGGGTTGCCTAAATCAGTAATTTCAGGGGTATCAATTTTCATGGGGTTGCCTAAATCAGTAATTTCATGGGTACCAATTTTCATGGGGTTGCCTAAATCAGTAATTTCATGGGTACCTATTTTCATGGGGTTGCTTTAATCAGTAATTTCCTAGGTACCAATTGTTGTAGGGTTGCCTTAAACAGAAAATTTCCAGGTACTCATTTTTGTAGATCACCTAAATCAGTGGGTACCCATTTTTGTGGATTTTGAATTTTCAACATGAAATGAAGAAGAGTCTATTCTGCCTGTAGTTATCCCCAAATTGATGTAATTATACATGTCAATTAATTTATACAAATTTATTTTAGCTCAATTGTGAAACAAGCACACTCGAGTCCACTTCCTAGACACTACATGATCTGTACTGCGTCCAAAAAATGGGATTGTGAAGTTCATAAACGAAACCCATTGAAGCCGGTATTCAAACTCAGGACCTTCAGATCAGAGATACGACACTTTGCCTCATGTCAATTAATATCATGCACCAGTTGTATAAACAGAAGATTTTATTCATGGCATAACAATAAAAATAGCTGATTTGTAAAAAAAATAGTTCGACTCTCTATATGCCATATTGTTTTCTTTTTTGATAGTGCGTATGAATATGTGATTCGGTCTAACCAGTATAAATAAACCACCAGTGCTTTACAAGAAATAATATATAATTATATCCAAACTGGGTTGAAAATGTATTCATATTTCAATTCATATGTCTCAATGGTGTCATATCACAAACATTTTAATATGCAAATATTTTCCCTTTATTCAAATGCACACAACACGACTTCTAGTTGTCCATGCACCATAAAACACCATTAAAATAAAATTCATAGAAAAACCCATCTATGAAATTCGCAAAATTAAATGCACCATGAAAATTACCAAAACTACAGTATATGCTGATTAGACCATTTATGCCAACTTACAGACTCTAAGGGCTGGACTGTCTTTTACTGTTTTATTCTGTCTAACTGATAATATGCATGGATTACTACAAAGTCAATACAAATAATCTTTCCTGGATTTCAGTTGATTTTCGAAAATCGTCTACAATTCGGCCTCTAAAGACCTCCTTCAGACAGTGGTTTCATTCATATTCATCAAAATGACGGAATTCTCAAGTCATATCCTTCATTTCTATAAAATAATGTGTGCAACAGTCTGACCACTTACAGAATTGATATCTACAGCCACAAAATATTCTCTAATAAATGCCTCTCCCAGTGTGTGTATGTGTGCAATTAGACACTGAACAGGAGGGTTGGGGGTGGGATTTGACACTGATCGAGGTGGAGAGGGGGGGTGATTAGACACTGATCATGGGGGTGGGGGTGTCACAGCACAGAATGACATTTTCAAAGTTTTCAATTAAACCTTTGAATAAAAGAAAACTGTTTATCACAGTAATATAAAGTGATAATCGCCAACCATAACATAAAAAACAACTTTGTATGTAAAGGCCAATTGCATATATAGGCCAGGTTCAATCTATGCCTTTGGTGGCCTTTGTTCACAGGTTCACCTGTATACAGTATCACATGCAAATACTCCACACATACATCTTATAACTTCTCAAATAATCAATCTATAGACATTAATAATTATAGAAGCATAAACCACAGCTGACATGGAGTTTTATTCTTCTTTTCAAACAAATTCAATTTGCACCTACGGGCAGCAAAATACATGTACACATACTTCAATTGAAATACTCATAATTACAATATAAATTATTCAAATGCAATATGATAATTAACTAATAATTACCTGAATAGCACAATTATAATTGAATGCCTCATTAACTATTTCATTCAATCGATACGTCCTCGGACTTCAAAAGAAATGTGAACATATATACTTAGCACAAATATATCTAAAACTATTCAAAATGTGGGCAATAATAACAAAAATTAATAATAGTGATTTTATTTATGGAGGATGCAAAGTTGGGTAATCCCAGACTTCCCTGAGGACTGCTTTTAAATCAAAATAAATTCTAGCATGTTTTGAAAAACAAACTTAAAAAACAGTAAAATAAACTGGCAAAATATAAAATCTGTTTATATGTTCAATATTACTTCCCACAAGTGTGCCACCAATTTACATAAGCTGTCCAGTATAAATATTCTGATTTTCTAACATAGATTTTTTGCACCAAGAGCTAGGGTCATTTAGTGGAGGAATACACCTCACACCTGGGTAGAACCACCAATCTTCTGTAAGCTAGGTGGACAGCTTACTTAAAAATTTGGTCCCAGATGGGATTCAAACACAGGGGCTAGTCTAAGACCATAAACACTGGACCAATGAGGCCCCTCTAAAATTGATGAGACATTATTCCAAAATTTAGAAGTAATGATTTTTAACTTTAATAGCTGAAGGCTATGTCAGAAAGATGTACAAAATAACACAAAGATCTTCTAAAAGTTCTACTTTTCATTTATATATTCGAATTATTTGTTCATATTGTACAAGGTTTATTTGCAGAGTTGAAAAAAAACAGTGTTACAACTGATTCATATTGGCATTCCAACAATGAATGTCTTCTAGAGGATATTTTTGCGCAACTAACTGAATATAGTCAAGGGAAACAACTCTATATAAAATAATTATTGCACAAATACTAGTTACCTCCCTTTTTGATATTAGTAAATACATTTTGTATGACAATGAAAGAGCAAAAAGTAGCATAATAGAGGGGAAAATGTTTTAAAAATTACACTGGATACAGTTTTAACCAAAATTAATGGCTAAAGGTGAATAAAGGCAGTGTTTCTTACACGTTTAGGGGGAAGGTGACAAGAGTCCTTAGAAAGGGAAAAAAGTATTGTTGGATAAAAGTTCACAATGCACAATGTTGTTACAATGAAGTCATCAGAACACTTTATTATTATCATAATACGTACAGTTAACCCAGACCACAGAAGGGAAAGTACTCATCTGACAAATGCAAAATGTAATGCAGTCATAAATATGCAAATGCAGGTTCATATTATGACTCCGATTTTACGAAAACGAAGATTTACAGTGTAAATATCCAACAAAAAACTAAATTCAACTGAAAGGAAAATTTTGGCCTCCAACTAAGCCCCCACCCCACCAAAATACAAAACAAAACTGAACCAGTGTATACCAGGATTTTTTCCTTCTATAGTGAGGGCTGTTTATAGTCGTCTACTGCTCAGGAAAAATCATTACAATCATGTAGGTTTCCCCTAAAATTCAGTTTACATCATGTTTTTTCTTTCCCTTTTTGCAAAATTACTATTTTTTTCTCAAATTTAAGAAAAGGCAAAAACAACAAAAGAAAGAAACTGTACCGAGATTTATCAAGCATGATAATTACTGTTGTAGTTATTAGCATTATATAACCAAGGCAAGTCCAAAATTTAACATGACTCAGACATTGTGACATTGTCAAAAGGTTAAATGATGTTTCCACTAATTTTCAGATATATACTGCAGCTGGTTCACTTAACCAGTTTTCCTAGACTGTATTCTAACCAGTACTAACTTACCCTTCCACAAGGAGCCAGCAACTTCTCCACATATGGAGGCAAATTGACATTTTTGTTAAATTTTCATGGAATGGTATGACCTGCCGCAACCGGGGTTACAAGACCAGTGCACTAACCACTGGACCATGATCATGACCCCTAACATGATTCAGAGGATGATTTAAGTTTACAGTAAATCAGAAACACAGAATATATAGATTAAAATTTGTTTCATATTTTTTCAGGGGATATGCCCATTTTCAACAATATTTGAGCTATATAGTGGTATGTAGTTACTACTAGATTTTGTACCCATACTAACCTTGTCCTCCGCAAGTAACTGCCAACTTTTCCACATGTATGATCAACAGTGGAGAATGTTGACCTAACATGCTATGCATAGCAGCTTATTTTCGTAGAGATTATTTGTCTAGCCTGTCATTTACTTTTTCTCAAAATAACCAACAAAAAAAAAGTGATTTCCTGATTCTGCGAGATAAATTAAGTCTATTTCCTCTCAGACAAAAACTGTAAAGTACAAATCATATTTCTTCATTTCATTCATCAAAAGTCAGAAAACTTGGCCACCATGCCAGACACACAATTTCTCAATAAAGTGTTCTCCACAACTATTTCCTTCAAGCGAAAAAATCTGCAGAGCCATTATGCAAAAACTGACATTCCCTGACCCCTAATCCAATAACAGCAACAGTTGTACAGCGTTCCTTAATAGCGATCATTGATTTCCGCTAACAAATGATCATTAAATAGTCACAGAAACATGCGAAACTTGACCAATAATCTGGCCACTGAATGTTTTGAAGATAATCAATAGGATCTGCCATAGAAAAGTACCAGACGATGACCAAATAAGGGATAAATGACAATATTGAAGGTCTTCCTCCATTCCGTACAGGAGATCGTAATCTGCTATGTTTTCTGAGTTAATTCAATTTTTCTATGATCTTGGCTTGATTTCATCAATGAATCAATTATTCTACACCAAAAGATCAGTAATTTGTTTAACCAGTTCAAAAACCACAGTTGGAGAACCTGTAATTAAGTTTGAATCCATTCTGTTTGCAAAAAATCCTTTCCGTTAGCATTTGTGCTCACAAATATGTAATACAATTCATATTAAGGGGGTAAAACATGCATATTTTGTTATTCATAGCTAGATTGTATCTGAGATATATTATTATTGAATGCTGAAGGGATATTCAGGTTCTGAATACAGACTTCAGTCGCACATTTTGAAGGAACATATCATGTGAACATTTGTGGCATGAAGAGCCCACAATAGTTGTCTGCTCTCTAAGTTAAACAGTTTTCACACAGTCTTCAACAAACTTGGTCAAAATGCTTAAGGACCAGTAAAACCATGGTGCTCAAGAATTATAGCCCCTGATTCAGCCAAAAATCGGTAACTTGATGGACAGGAAAAACCTGTAACATGCAATACCCAAGGTTTGTTTGTTTTGTTTGTTTTCATGTGACTTTTTGTCACTGGGGTTTAACGCCTTTTTCCAACAATTTTTCAGTTATATATGGTGACTGGTTCACCTAACCAGTTTTCCTGGACTGTATACTAACCAGTACTAACTTACCCTTCCACAAGGAACTGGCAACTTCTATATATATGGAGGCAAATTGGTATTTATATCAAATTTTCATAGAATGGTATGACCTTTTGTGACCTGGGATTAGAACCCGGATCTCTCTGTTACAAGTCCAGCGCACTAACCACTGGATCATGGCTTGCAATACCCCAGGACACATTTATTTGGGAATACAGTAAACCACAGTTATAGTAAACTCAGTTACAGTGATATTGACATTTTTTCTTGTACACAGTCTTCTTAATTTCATTGTGACTGAGAGTGTGAAATATGGATGTTTGAAGAAATTAATTGGGTCCCCAGGAATTCATGACAACCATGTTTGACAGTAATCAGTAATTTAGTAATATAACAGTCAGCCTCAGGGTCATTTTAAAATGAAAGAATTTATGTTTTTTATATTCATGTTTGCAATCAAACACTTCTTGTTTGGATCTACTTGTATATAATACTAACCATAGGTACTTAATACCAAATTAAATCATAAACTCCATTATCAATTACTCGTCATTTCAACAACCTCTACCGCAGCTAAAATTGAAAATGTTGGACTGAAAAAAAGGTGACATTCAAATAGGGGCTACTTGTCTAAGAAGGTGTAAAGTATTTTCCAATTTTCATCATCGTTATATTTCTATAACCCCTAAAGAAAGACAGGTACAAATAAAAACTTTATTTAACAATCATCATACACAAAAATTCTCATTGACATAGATTTAACTGTGTCATATCACAAACCTGAGGATGACAACACAAATAAGAAAGTTGAAACCAGAGATCTGCAAGCCGCACCAACTCTTGTCTGTTCTACATGTCGGCAACGGGGGCCACATTTGAGATTTCAAGTTTATATACACAATAAGGTATAATTTTGACCAAAATTCTAAGTTAAAAAGGGGCATAAATCCAGAAATATACCTTTCAGAATAATGCCCCTTGCCTTCCAACTGCACTTTGTCACGATAATCGAGTGTTCCAAGGGTCGTTTTGATATCTATAAGTGCTTGAGTAATGGGCTACATTAAGGTTTTTGCATGACAACTATGACCTAGAGATTATAACTGCTACACACAGCAGACAGACAAGCTAAAACTGATCAGAAGGAAGATAGTAATAATCAAGATAATAATGCAGAAGGTGGGCTATGTTAATACTGCAGCTGATATTAATCCACTAATGATATTTAAATGCTTCAACTGATATTGATACTGATGACATTGATCCAGACGATAATATTGATACTGATGCTGATGATAATATTGATACTGATGATACTGATGATAATATTGATACTGATGATACTGATGCTGATGATAATACTGATACTGATGATAATATGGATACTGATGATACTGATGATAATATTGATACTGATGATACTGATGCTGATGATAATATGGATACTGATGATACTGACTATAATATTGATACTGATGCTGATGATGCTGATGATAATATTGCTGCTGATGCTGTCACTGCTGCTAATATATCATGGTTGTTATGCACAAATTCACATTCAGCATATGGTTTTTGATATAGATTTTGATCCATTAATCATTTTTAGCCTTCTTTTCAGGGAAACAATGTATAGTTTTAGAGGGAAAACAATCTGAACTTAAAGCATTGTACCTTAAAACCTTAGTTACTGAATACTGTGTAGGAAAAGACCAAGTCAAACATGAAAGTTCATAAGTCATTATTGATAACACAGCTTATTTCAATAAATTACATACCATTTCCAGCGTTATCCTTACAATCTTCAATGGTGCTGTAACAATCCTTCTCTATTTTGTCTAAATCCATGTCAAAACAGTATCACAGCCAAAAACAATTTATATTCAACTCCCTCCAGAAACAAGTAATCTGATATTCCGCAATTCAAAAGTAGAAAGTCGTTT
This sequence comes from Lutraria rhynchaena, assembly GCA_008271625.1. Lineage (NCBI taxonomy): Eukaryota > Metazoa > Mollusca > Bivalvia > Venerida > Mactridae > Lutraria > Lutraria rhynchaena. The sequence continues at coordinate 2,184,491 of VIBL01000054.1, forward strand.
CTTAAGACAAGTAAAACGATACATGTAGCACTACATTACGCTACAGCAATCAACACCAGCATTACCACAAGTAACTAATTCACAATGACGAAATACATCTGTATGTTAATTCAAGAAATCCTAAAACTCTAAGACACATCCTTATTTAGAAACATTCACAGTTCCACAATTGCCAACAGACTGTTGCACCCTAACTCCTCAGCAGACTGTGCATACAAAATACAAAATTGGCAATCCGACATGAGAAAAATACAAAAAAATCCATAAAACCAACACACGTTCTTGCTGAATTCAACTGATTAATCCTTTCAACTGTTTTTTCCTCTCTCTCTCTCTTTCCACAATCTGTGTTTTGTTGCAAAATGTTCTCATAAAATCTAAATCTGAATCAGAATAGTGTTTGAAAACGAGTATCCTGAACAATAATAGTTTCACTGCATTAAAAATTAAAAATCAGCCTTACATCTGACTGTTTGTTTAATTTCTAACCGCTTAATTAAAAAATAATCAAATAAAACAAGCGTTACTTATGTTAAAACACAACATCCAGCCACTCACGTTGTATTTAGAGTTCACAAAACAAATAAAACGTGTTATCATGAGCCCGTACAATGACCACAAATGTCCGAACTCCTTAACAATTGTACAGTCAAGACATGCAAATTCCTTCAGACATGTTGACCTCATGTATTGAGGTATTGATGTCAATGTTTAACAAATGATGTTAAGATACATTCAATTCAGCAGCTTGGAGTCTTTTTATACATGATCATCTTTATCATGAAATGCTCAGTCAACACTAACAGTTAAGGCCAATATAGATTAGTTTTTGGTTATTCGTCCCTACTTTGTTGAACTACTGAAGTTCAAACTTGTGATGCAGTAAAATCTCACTTTTTGATCGCCTCAATATAACAATCAGTTTTTTCTGAGCAGTTTTCACTCTATATCTCTATATCTCAACTTGATAAAATGACCACCTTAATATTAGGACCAACTCTAAGGAGGTCTTACAGGAATTTTTCAGCATTTTCGAAGTACTGGTACCGACCAAATTTGGAAAATTGGCCTTAATTTGTCTAAATAAGGAATTTTTAAATCTATAATGCAGACGATAGTTTTGTATGATCCTTTATCACATTAATAATATATCACTTCTTTTGATTGTTAATTTTCCCCCAAAATTGAGAAAAATAGTCACTATTTTGCATTGAGAATGGGTCTTTTTACCAGTACATATTATATAAGGTAAAAAATCCCTATTTTAATATTGAGGTTTAGCTGTTTAAGTTTCACTAGCAGGCAGATGGAAATTAACAATTATACTGAATCAAGGTATAGTGTATTTGTTTAATTGAATTTAATTCATTAAACTAACTAAATGCTTTGTTTACTTGCTCGAAAAAAACAGTGTGTTGTATTTGTTTTACAATGAAATATGTTTAAAATAATCCATAAAAATATGCATGTGGGGTAATTATTTCTGTTTGATGTGAACGGTTCAATATTTGATTCAATGCTAATAAATAGAAACATAAATTAGAAAATCAAATAAGTTTGTCATACAGAGAGAAATATGAAGCATTGATTAATCTTGATGGAACTGTAAGGTACATGTTTCGTCCATTTCATGGGCTCAAAGGAGAACATTCAGGCCTTGAGGAACAGTCTCTGAGTTCAACCATCGATTTCATTCTCAAGCTGTTCTGGTTGAAAAAGGTTGATGTTTTATATACATATAAGAGATTAACTAACTCATTCCTCCGCATTCTACCAGCAGCCAACAAGTTCCCATCTGAATCAGAGATGGCATGATAATGACCTATAATGTTACACCTTGCCACAAAATTGATGATAAGTATATGCCTCAAACAAGATTTGAACCTTAAGACTCTTTTAACAACAGTTCAGCGCTCCATGAAACAAACTATATTTCAGAGCACACAAAAGTTTAACGTTACACCGAAAAAGGGTCTTTCAGCCACTTTTCCAGCCTTAATGATGGAGAAAGACCCTAGGTTTACACTTAGGTAGATCCATCGACCTTCCGTAAGCTAACTAGACAACTTCTTCACATGTGAAGCACTGGATGAGATTTGAACTCACAGTTGGTGGTAAGGGGGTTAGGGATTACAAGTCAGAGACCATAACTATTTAACCAAGGAGGCCTTTTTCTGTCCCCTTTTTTCTATCTGTATTGCATGATGGGTAAAATTAGAAAAAGCGATAAACTCCAGCAAGGTCATCAAAATGAATACTAACCAAATATAACCAGCAGTCATTAATACACAGTATGGTATAAATACTTGTGTATATAATCAAATAACTTAATAACTTATCTTATATAACTGCATGTAAATTTTGTATATCTAATGCAAGATATTATCAAATCAAACATTGTTATCAATTTGATTAGATAAAAATAAGGACATGTAGATTATACATGATAATAATTACATTACAATGAATTCAAGGGGCCGGGCCTCTGTGGTCTAGTGGTTACGGTCTCTGACAAGTAATCACTGGCCCCTAACTGCTGAATTTGAATCCCACCAGCGATTACAAAAATCTCACATGAGAGAAAGCTCTTCAGCTAGCTTATGGACAGTTGGTGGTTCTACCGAGGTGTATGCGTGGGGGGGGGGGGCGGTCTTCCTCATTGTTAAAACTGGAATGTTGATAAATGACACATGCCAAGTGACCCCGAACAAAAGAAAGACAAAAATCGCCAATTGATTTAATGGTCTCAAGTTTTGGTCCCTAATTTAGGAAAAGCACTGGAAGGGATCATCAATCAAATGCGTGAAATGGCTTGCATGTGTTTTCAGGCGAGTGATTAGTTGCTGATCCCAGGGGAGGAAATATATAGGCATAAAAAATATAAAAATAAAAATATCACAGAGAGAGCATTTAAGGAAAATGGCCTTACCAATCTCATACCAATTTTCACACCATTTACATGTTCAAAACTTACCACAATTATCACTCAATTTGTGGAAATCTGTTAATCCATGCAAATTCACACCTCTGTAGTATCTTATTTACACATCTTTATTTCTTATTGTTAAATACTAAAATTATTCATGTTATGATTATCTGAGGAAGCTCACTTTCGAAGTGAGAAAAAATCAAAGGTTAAAGGTCATTAAGCTAAGTTCACAGACCAGTCTAAAAATGCAGCAATACCATTGGTCAATTCAAAAACCATGCAAAGAAACAACCAATCAACTTCTCAAATTTGAGACTGGTCTCCTAAAACAAGAAAAACATCTCAGACCAATCCCAACATTCATATCTATCAATTATTTTAATAAACTTTTTTCTGAGTGTATGTAAAACAATTGTTTTATTAAGTATTGGCCTACAATTCACAATACAGCTGTCACTCATTGATTATCACAAATGTGACAGAACTCAATAAAATTCTAAAAATAACTCTTGACTTGGAGAGTTCACTTAGTATGCAGCAGGTGATGAAAAAGATCACAAAACTTTGATCAGTATTAAGAATGCCATAAAACGACCATTTAGGGAAATCTACCACAAACATCCAAGGACGATGTCAACTCTCTTCATTTAGAGCCATTAATTTAGGATAAATACTTTCATTACACTGCTTTATCAAATAGTAAAACGAACGTCAACAATTTTAGTAAAATCAATTTGAAAGTATTGATTATATCTGATGTTTTCTGCTCATTAAAGCATAACAACAGCTGTTATACTTAGACCCCATTTATAGTAAGAATGAAATTGTCCGACTCTATCATGCACGAAAGAAGGAAGAAATTAACATTTGTACCCTTTTTATTATTGAATTGCCTCATCCAGTCTCACAGACCAATTAAAATCATTTGTTTAGGATACCAGCAATCCACAAACATCTATGTTCAATATATTCACTGAGGGATTTTTTGCCTTATGCAATAGGTACCGGTGAACTTTACCTTATACAATAGGAACTAGTAAATAGACCAAATCCTGATAAAAAATGGTGACCATATATCCCAACTTCGAAAAATATTCCCTAATGAAAGATAAAGTTTTGACAGAAATGTTTAAACTATGCACAATTAACTCAAGAACACATTTTTTCCATAACTGTAACAAATCAAATGAGCTAACAATCTGATTTTTCTCAGTACCGGTAACTTTCACAAAATGTTGAAAAAATCCCCATTATTATAAACAGTTTTGATAGCTGCATTTAACAATACAGAGAAAAGAATAAAATGAAGCTGTATGGCAGATTTTTGCCTTAAAACTTTTTCCCTTTAAAGTTGAATATACACTTACTATACATGTTTTGGATACTTAACAAAACAATACAAGCCTGTGTTAGCAGTTAGATAGTAAAGCATATGGCATGGTACACACATATATATATCACAATTTGACATTAATATAAAATATTGGACATCATTATCATACACCTTATCTTCTACAGCACTCCATGAGCCCATAAAATATACACAAAAACTTTTCCTAGCAGCCACATTAACCCTTTGCCAAAAAGCATATTTTGGACTCATATTCAAAGCTAATATGCAAAACTTCAATTTACTTAAGAAAATTGGGTTATTTCTCTCTGTCAGAGTGGAAAACATTGTGGTAAAAGAAGCCATTACTTATTACAAGCAATGACTTCTTTTGCCACAATGAAGTGCGTAAATGCAGTACTATGAAGCAAAGGATTAAATTACAAGGGAGCTCTGTGCATGAACTGTTCAAGTCCCAGAATAGTAATTACTAGCACTTGGCTGCTTTGAGTTCGAATCCCACCTGCGAGGGGTACAGAAAAATTTCACATGCAAGGACGCTTTCCAGACACCTTATGAAATGTCAGTGGTTCTACCCAGGTGTGCACCAGAGGTCTCCCACCACTGTTCAAAAGTTAGATAAGTCGCAATATAACCCTTGTTGTTGGCGCAATATTAAATCCAGTAAAAAGATGTATGCATGATTATAACAACCACTCATTTTCAGACCAGTTTCTATGTTCCAACTTGATAATGAGACCACTGCAATATCACGACAGATTTCTGTGGTCCAAAAAGTGGTCTTAATATCGAAGTTTCACTGTACATCACACTTAAACATCGATATAAAATATTGGACACAATTATTACCATATCATAAATCTTGTAGTACACTCCACATGCACATAAAATATTATATATATGGAAAATCAATGAACTACTGTGGCTTCACTAATTTTCGTAGGTAATTTAATTTTGTGCATTTCGTGAGTAGACTTGTCCACAAAATCAAATCCCAATGAATATAAATGTTGAGATATCAGTCAACCATCCGGAAATTGGTAATATCCAAAATTGTGCTACTTATAAAACAACTTCCAGTTTGTTCTGAAATTGAGAAATTAACTCCTTGACTTTTGGCACATGAGAAACAATTACCTGTATTTTTTCTTCACTAACAAGCTTATTTTATCAAAGAAAATGACAGAAAATAATTAGGCAAAGAAACTTATTTCAATGAATCAAAATACATGAATTAATACCCCAATGAAAAAGTCATTTTAGTAAAAACTGCAAAAATTAATCCGAACAAAAATAAATGAAATCGCAGTAGTTATACTATATGAGTTATGAAAATACTTGTTAAGCAATTTCCTTTTGTATCATACAGAATAACTAAAATAACAACGGTAGATCACATAAATAATGGATAATGTCCGGTAGACCCCCGCTGATATTAATTAACAAACACTTATCAAAACATTCCAATTATCTTTAAAAATGATTAAACAACTATGAAGACGTTTTCAAAATAATCATACGTTTAGGAGAGCATATCGATTTGATTGCTTCTAACAATCTTAATGCAACAATTCAACGTCACAAACAGAAAAGAATTCATGAAAAACAGAAGCCAAAGAAATGCCACATGCAAAAAATTTGATGTTTCCAGGACAACTATTTCAATAATTAAGTACATGTGTCCTTAAACCCCACGGTTTTTGACGATGAATAAAACTACAGGATAAATATTCACACATTGTCATATCCTATTTTTAATTTGACTAAAATTATTCTAAATAACTTATTTGTTTCATGTACCAAATAACCCCACAATCATAATCATGTAAAGTACAAAGTCAAAAAAAAATAGAGCTCGACAGAGCCACACAAATGCTTGTCTGTTTTACATCATTCTATTTAGAAAGCCATTCTGACCAAACTTCTAAGTTAATAGAGGCATTACGCCAAAAATACAGCTTTTAGAATAACGCCCCTTGTCTCGCAACTGCACCTTGTCAAGAAAATCAAATATTCCTATTCAAGTGTCATGTTGATATTTTTTAAAGTGTTTGAGCAATGGGATACATTAAAATTTTACACAACAATGATGACGACAACAACAATGACAACAGCTCACTTTCATAGGTGGATCCAGGGGGGGTATGGACCTGGCATACGCCCCCCCCCCCCCTGAAATTGCCCAAGCAAAGGTTTTTTCTATCATGAAATATGATATTTACATGAAAATATATATATATATGTCAAAAAAAAAAATTGCATGCTATATGTGCAATAAGTTACAAGTACAGCAACACAACTGGAAATATGCCTGAATCCCTTAGAAATGAGCAAAACTCAGTGGCTTATGTTCTGGGGTCTCCGGCCCCTGGACCCAGCCTATTTGTTCAGTTTCTGCCCCCCCTAACTAAAAATCCTAGATCCGTCTACGACTTTTTGAAACAGACGAGCCAAAAATAGGAATTTCCAGACCCCAAATTATCCTTGATAAAGATTCATTATGTTTTATATAGGCCACATATAAAAAATCTGGTGGTTTTGTTGAGATCCCAGAAACAAAAATCTATTTCATATGGCCTCAAAAGATAACATTATAATCAAAGGGAGATAACTGAGCCAAAATTACCCCTCAGAGAAATACCAACATTAGAAAATAATATAAAACACTCGGTCATTTACTTTACTATATTAGAATTAATTGATTGAGAGAGTAATAACATTAACAGGCAGCTGAGTCAAACCTGAGTCACTCCATGGCTCTTAAACTTAATGTCCTAAACCTTGGTGTTCGTCAGGACAATTTTAAAATCGATCTTGATTAACAACAAGAGATGCCTGGAGCATTAATATTTTAAAAGTCAATTTCAAAATGGGTTTTATCAAAAATAAAGATCAATGTACATCAAAGAATAAAATGATGGGGTCTGAAATAAGTAAAAAGATGCATAACATAGCCAGGCAAAAAACAAACATGAAAGATGTCACAAAGCACTACACTGAATGCAGAATCGTTATGTTGTACAAAATACCCAGAATAATATACCATGTAATTATAATAAAAAAAACATGAAATAACCCTACATTGTTTAAAAAATAGTTCATAAAGATATATAATTGACACTATGTTATATGGAATGGTTCAACACTTCATAGAATATGACACTATGCTATATGGAATGCTACTACACTACATAATATGACACTGTGTTATATGGAATGATTCAACACTTCATAGAATATGACACCATGTTATATGGAATGGTACAACAGTACAGAATATGACACTATATTAGATGGAATAGTTCAACATTATATAGAATAAGACAATTTATTACACAGAATTGTATGACACTAAACAATATGGAACAGTTAAGAAATCAAAACTTTGCAAGATAAAACTAAGTTAATGTATTGCACAGAAAAACAACTGGGTGAAAACATGAAATGTGTGCAGTATATCTAAAATTAGGAGCAGCAATGTGCATCCTCTTATACTCATTAGAAAACAAATCAGTTTTATGTCTTGCTACCACTTGTTTGTAAGCCTGCTTGGATACAATTCAGTTAATTGGTCTTTGGTTCAAAGTGGTACTTCAGTAGAATAGAATTTCTAGAAAACATTAATATGGCATACCAGATTCATTGTCTGACACAAAGTATTATTTATTTATGGGTGTGTGCAATTTTGTTCCAGTTTTACAACTGGCAAGATCTTGTCTTAAATATTCAGAAAGTCTGAAATGAACAAGTGATTAACCTAGCCAGTTTTCCTGGATTTTCCTGTACCAGTTCTAGCCTGGTTCTCCACAAGTAACTGTCAAGTTCTTGACTAAAATGATTAGCATGTCTTGAGATATAATATTTTGACAAAAGTCTTGTAACATAGAACATGTGCCACATGCTCTACCTACAGATCCAAATTTGCAGGTCATCTTAGGTAAAATAATCTTGGCTAGTGGATACACAAAGAAATACTTCTTGAAAGTAACCTTGTTCTTATTATAGAGCTTGTTGCACTGACAGATCATTTATATCCTGCTTTAATGAATACCAAACATTTCCAAATAAACGTCCCTCCCAAATTAACACCCTCCTTTCTAAGAAAAAACATGACTCAAATATATTCACCAATAATCCTTAATATTATACACAAAGTATCAAAATATCCTTCAATGTAATAACTCAGTGATTTTGTTTGCTATTTTGGGAAAGGGTTCAGGTACAGTCTGAATGGGAAAATGCACAGTGGGATGCCAAAATTGGAAATTTTTAGGTCAGGAATTAGGAAAAATGTCTTTAATCTTTATTGGGAAGGGTCCATTTACCAGACCCAAGCAAAGAAAAAAATCTCCACAAAGAAGGCAATAAATCGCTGTAACTTGACAAATGGAAAAACAATCCCACAATGAAACACCCTGGGAGCATCTATTAGGATATGTTTGATACATCCATATGTCTGCACCTAATAAATTGATACCAATGCATTTGGTACAATGAATCCCTGATAAATGCTCATTCATTTATAAGCAGTAATCTTGCACTAAACACATGTTCATACAATATTTTGCATCATATAACCTTTTTTTTACGCAACTGACTATTTTTTTTACAGAATTCACTTTACTCACTAAGTTACAGATTCTAACTGTGCTATTCACTAGTCATGTTATGACATCTGTTTTACTATCAAAAACTTGACTAAACTCAGACAGATAATCCAGCCAATATGAGAAATAAAACAAAGCTTGTTTTTTTATGAAAGTATGGAAAATGAATGTGAACGCAATAATGATTCTCATATGTCCCTGAACAGCAGAATATAACAGTTTTTATTATCATATCACTTTGTCTTTACTGTATTCAAGAAGAAAAATAAACAATACAGTCAATATCATTATAGAATATATGTGTGTTTCGTGTGCAATGAGAATAGGCTTTTTATTTGCAAAATTGTACCAAATATCAAGTACCACGGCCATGGTCCAGTGGTTAGTACGCAGGACTTAACCCGGTGATCCGGGTTCGAATCCCGGCCGCGGCAGGTCATACCCTTCTATGAAAATTTGACAAAAATGTCGATTTTCCTCCACATGTGGAGAAGTTGCCAGCTCCTTGTGGAAGGGTAAGTTAGTACTGGTTAGTATACAGTCCAGGAAAACTGGTCAGGTGAACCGGTCACCGTATATAACTGAAAATTTGTTGAAAAACAGCATTAAACCCCAGTGACAACAAGACACATTAAACAAAACCAAACATCAAACGAAACTATGGTAAAACTTTGATTATTAGACAACTGATTATCTGACTATACTCAGTATATCCGAAACACATCCACAGTTTCGATTTCATTTTTACATATTCTATGTACAAAGAACCTTGGTTATTAAAACTGGATTTCACAAATCCCTGATGTTATCCGATTACATTATTTCATCCGTAAAATCGCATATGCACTCATTTTCACACCTGTTATCCGAGATGGTCATTTGACAATACTGGCCATTTCCATGGCTATGTGGAAACTTTTAGTTGTTAATTAATTTGTTTGGAGAGTGTTTGCTAAATAGTTCAAATTAATGATGGTATATTATAATTTCATATGCAATGTCATTAAAAGTTGATCATACTGTCTGAAACAATTTTACACTAATCATCACAAATATTTAATGATATGCATTTCATCGTTAAAGTCATTCCAAAACTGGAAAACAATTTTGTGAATAAACGCAAAAAAGACCAAAAATCATGACCTTCTACAAAAGTTAATTTGATTGTTGGAAGTCATGACAATGATGTCTGTTTAATGATTTGTTAGTGAATAAATAAAATGACGTATGTTTGTGACACACATGATTGTGCATTTATTTAACAATGTATCTTTGTGTCAAGTGTCACATTCGTTTATATACTCTTATGAATATATTAAAATATCTACATATAATAAATTGTTAGAGATGATTTTTTTCTTTCATATTCATAGCACATGTGTAATGCTTTTGTGCATTTCAAACGGTAGTTTACTCCTCATACATCACACTGAAATGACGATTCGATACCATGGATTAACCGAACAATGTTTTTAAGCCTAAGCATTCCCAATAATTGGGGTTTAACTGTAAATGGTTTTGAAATAAATCAATAGATATCATGTCAAAGATATATTTTAAGATTTACCCAGGCATCTTGTCACATATGTAACCTAGAAATTTGTTCACTGAAAAAATCATGCCAGCCCCATGTACGTACAGCTGAAATATCACCTAATGTTTTTCTTAAGTATTTTTACAATGCTGTTAAAAGGAACTACCAAACATGAGTACCATTGGGGGTGATTTTCATGTTTCAATCATGCTATTGAGCTATAATATATCTATGAACGGGTACCCTAACCCCTAAATGCCACACCCTCACATTAACCATCTCATAAACCTTAGCCTCATAAGCATATTTTGGACTCATCCAAATTCACAGCTAATATACAAAACATCAATTTATTTAAGAAAATTGGGTAATTTCTCTCTGACAGAGTAGAAAACATTGTGGCAAAAGAAGCCATTACTGATTACAAGCAATGGCTTCTTTTGCCACAATGTTTTCAAAAGACGTCTGCTTCAGATGCGGGGGGGGAAATGCTGTATTATGAGGCAAAGGGTTAAACATGTCTCATATAGTCTGAATCCTCAAAAATCATTCATAAATAAAGGCTGAAACACTAATAAGACATTTGGTGAGCTTTTCTCTGCACACAGAAACGAATGAACAATATATTCACACTAAAACTAAAGGTAAACTTCATTTTTTGAGAACCTTGAATCACTATTAAGAACAATTATGTCCTAAGTATACTAAATGACTTATTCAATTCATTGCCAATTCGTTTATTAACTAGTATTAATTGTAAAACAATCATACAATGATCAAACAATCTTTTGGCTCATTTCTTCAATTTGTTGATATCCAATAAATCCCTACAGAAAAAGCCTAGTTTCTTTTTTTTCTCATAAGAACAAAATTACTTATATAAATGTACATGATCTAGCATTTATACTTTCTAATGTAGATAAGAAAAGGATTCTTAGAAAAAAAAAACACATACAAAACATCCTACCTTCCCTAACATCCTAGCTTACTTCCCCAAATCCCCAACTCAAGACCCACCCCCCACACAGGACCATATAAAACAAGAGCTATGCAGAGCAGTGCCAAGGCTCGTCTATTTTGCATTTAATAAGCAATTTTGACCAAAGTTTTAAGCTAAAAAGGGGCATAACTCCAAAATTACGGCTATTAAAATAATGACCCTTGTCATGACAATCAAGTATTCTGAGTATTGTGTTGATATCTTCAAATGTTTGAACAATGGGCAACATCAAAGTTTTTCCATGACAGCAACAACAATGACGGCAACACGCCGCTGCCACTGCAACGGTCATAATGGCTCAACTTTTTCTTCAAAACAGACGCGCTAAAAAGGAGAACAAAACACAGTCTACCAGAGGGAGCTGCCCTAGAATGCTACAAAGCAAAATTACAAGGGGTTAAATAAGTTTTAAGCGCAAATTCTCACATGTCGTGGGAAACAAAAAAACTAAACTTACATAAATTAAACACAATTTATGTTACAGAATGGAATTTATATAAGACGTAAAAAAAATTATTTGTTTCTGGTTACACACTCATTAAAAATAGAGTAGGTAGGTAGGAAAATCTTTTTTAAGACATTTTTTATTAGTCTTGAAAGTCGCAATTGAGTTCACTTCTGTACTGGAAGGTAAGAAAGTGGATGAACCATGCCTCAGGCCTAATAAAAAGTGTAGGGTCACAGGGATGAATTAGAGTATGTGGGGTAACTGGAAACAAACAATTATTTTACTTCTAAGTTACCTTTAACAATCTGCATGCTCAATGTTATTTATATATTGACATAATTTTACAATATAACAATATGATTTTATGATATAATCATTCTGATTGTTACTTAGAAATGATTAAAAGATATTGTTTTAACAAACCTTTTAACGATTTCACATATTTCAGCGACTTGGTTCGTCTCAGATAGTCATTGCTACTGTAAGCACTGTCGGACCCACTTTGTCCCCGAGGCACCGTACTAGGGATTCTGGATTTGTGTTTTCGTACAGGATATTTTCCCACAGATACGTTAGTTTTCAACATTGGTATTCCAAACTTTGACATAACTTAAGTGATATCAAAATTTAATCACTCTGCAATATTCAATATGGCACTAAATATTGTCACAATACTTCAATTAATTTAGTCAATGTTCAATAAAAATCTGGTTCACAAAATTGAAAATCAATTTGATGTTCACAGAATAGCAATATAATGCTCACTTTATTATGTACATAAAATTCACCACTGAATACACTCAAGTGTGACAAGTGACCTTGACCTCAAGATATTCAGACACAATGACCTTGACCTAAGAACTAGAGTTCAAGACAGTTTGCATCATTATAATTTTCATTCAAAAACAACATGGAAACTGTATATATACAGTATGTACTCAAAAGGTAGGATTTCTGAAGTATTAAAAGTGTTGGAGGATGTAGCATACTATAAAATAAATCAGTAAAAATGAGTTGTTGTCTGCCATTTATCTGGGACAGGTAAAAATTGCTTTGGAAAATTCCCATTTCATGCATTAAATACAGTGGTTTCATTTAATTTTGTATGCACCAAATTCTGTGGATTCACCAAAATCAGTAGCTTCATTAGAGAGTAAATTGCTAGATTTTAAACTTTTGACTGAAAAAATGATGAGTTTATTCTGCCAATCTTTTTTTTTGAGGGGGGGATTTTGAACACCACCATCAACCAGGGTCATTAGGGGACCTTTTCAGCTTTAACCAGGAGGACAACCCAAGTGTACACCGGTACAAAAACCACCAACCTTCTGTAAGCAAGCTGGACATGTCCACTGATGTGGATTTTGTCTGGGATTTAAACTCACACCAGTGAGGGGTAAGTGATGACTGGTCAAAAAACATAACCACACAACCACAGAGATACCCACTAACATTTAAGTCACAAAAACGCATGAAACCACAATATTTTGCAAAATAACAGGATTCAATAATTTCAGCCAACTGGTTACAAAACTTTATTAATGAAACTTACACCAGGCTTCCTGAAAGTTGCTGGACTGTCTGACTTTTCAAGCAAATTTCGAGCAGGTCCAATAACTTTTTGGCGAGTACCGGACCAGATGTCCGGCAGTCTGGCACAATTTACAGCATTTATCACTTATTTATAATATATTCGGTCAGAAAAATTTTCATTTGATCAGAAAGAAATTCTAACTTTGCCTGACCAAATGTAAGGTATGTATTACAGCACTTTCGAGAAGCCTGTTACATGTTACCAATAAAAACTAAAATTCCAAATTTCAAATACTTTAAATCGGTTTCACACATCCATTTTGTTAACACAATCAAATATGAAATTTAATCACTCAATTTCAATACTCCATTTCATGGTGATTAAAAATTAATTAAATTCATTGAATTCTGAGAAGCGATTTGTTAATGAACAGAAAAAAATTAAAATCCATTTTCTGGCTTCCATACCCAGTACGAAGTATGCATTAACACAGGAACCAAATGGTCTACACGTTAATGTACACAATGCTTCACGATTCACTTTTATCGTATATACCAAAGTTTTAATGAATAATTGAATATGACTCAGCCATGGCATGCATTAATGCAAATAGTTCACTTTGCATGAATAATTTAATTAAATTTACTGAAACAAACCACATGACTAGATTTTAACATATCAGGGACAGTCTTTGAAAAATATACGATGAAACCTTTTCATGCAAACATCTCAATGTTAGACCTAAGATCACCTCCTTATAAAGACTACCTCATTGTAATAACCATTGATTTTCAGAAAGGAATTCAATATTTCCTTAATATCAAAAAACTTGGTAAAGGGACCATCAGCAATTTTATCCTTTTTTTGTTTGGGTCCAGACCCTTCCAAATTGAAAATAAAGACATTTAATCCTAATTCCTGACCTAAAAATTCCCAATTTTGGCATCACACCCAACTGGACCAGACCCAGACCCTTTTCCCAAAATTGCAAAAAAATCACTGACCATATCAATATAAAGGCCACCTTATTATAACAACCACCTTTTTCAACATTTCCTCTGTATTTAAAACTTGGAAATGAGACCACATTAATATTGAAACTGATTACTCAGATTCTCACAGTGGTCTTAATACTGAGGTTTCACTGTATACCACAGAAACATAAAAATAACCTTAGTTTTGTTAACTGCAGTAATAATTAGTCTAATTTGAGCTAAGATTACTTCAGAAGTTTACCTGACGGTGCAAATATTTCACTTAATTAGTACCACGCAGTCATTATACATCAAATTGCAAGTTCGATTGTAAAGTGCAGTGCAATATATTAACCAGAATGTATTCTTAGAAATTGCATTAATTGAAACAAGAGGTAATTAACTGTAGAATTAAATTCACTTCTTAATATATGCACAAACACACAGGTATATGGTATGAAACTGTGCTAGGAATCAAATCACATTAATTAACAATCTGTTTAACTCATCAAAATTTTTCAAACTGAGAAATCATAGTACAGAAATTTCTTAAAAATTGTAATCGTTGCTTATAAGTGAAAGACTAGTTACAACAGTTTTGAATCAAAACTCAAGATATTGGCAACTACCACCACAGAATATTATATAAATCCCATTCTTTTTCATCAACTTGAAAATTTATTAAATTAATATAATCCATTCCACTAAATTCTGTTCTTCTTCAACAAATTGAGAAATTCAGAAATTAATTTACACAATTTAAATCTCATGATAATGACAAAAGTAGCAAGTATATAGAATGCTATGGTTTATTCAGATAGTGCATGTAAAAATCCAGGGAATTGCACTAAAACAGGATGTGAATCATAATCCTTTTCACAACAGAACTTTCATATGATGCATTAAAAAACAATGATAAAGAAAAAAACCATAAATTGCCAGTTCGGGCAAATACCCAAGACAATGTTATGAGTTTTCTATGGGAACCAGCCAGTTGTAGATAAAACCAGGTACCAGGTGTGAAGCTGGTGAGAGTTTTTCAGAATCTGAGTAATTATACCTATAACACAAGGAGATATCCTGGTAGCACCATAGCAAGGGTGTAGCACCTATTTATTCTCAGTATATACATGTTAAATGTTTCTTTTTTGTTGTTGATAGATTTGAATGTTTCATTGACAGTCAGAGACATAATATTACGGCAACTTTCCAGCTCTCTAACACTGGAGGAAGACACCCCCAAGCACACACATGGGTAGAACCAATGACCTTCAATAAGCACTCTGGACAGCTTCTTAATATGTGAAATCTTCTGAGCCAGATTGGGATTTGAACTTACATCAGAGAGGGATAGAAATTACAAGTCATAGACTTTAACCACTGAACAACAGAGGCCAGTCATCATATTTCACAGTTTTCATCACTGACATTGCAATATTATCATACCTTGAAATTTTTTCACAACTGCCACTACAAGGACAGAGCACCAATTACAGTAAAACTTGGATATAGAGAACTAAGATATCACAAAGAATTGAAGGTAAGGCTTAAAGTTAAGTTTGTTTGTCCTTAACCGACTGACCGTAAAAACCCCGCCCACTTAAAAAAAATTTATGCCGAAATTTAAAACAATTTTTTTTACTTCCATCTTTTCGCCAATTAGATATTTCTGTGCTTTATCTCACTTTTGGTTAAAAAAATGAATCTTCTCTAAATAAAACATTTTCCCCCCGAACACCTGACCCTCTCATAAAATCAAGGGTCCCTCTCTTAAAATCTAGGGTCGGAAATTTTTCATTTCAGCCTAGCAGTTTCAAATAATCAATCAGCAATGAATCAAGGTAGATTCCGATTCTTAGTAGGAAAAATTGGGCCTAAGGAAACATTATAGACCTGCTATACCAACTTCAGCATATATGAGAGGCTGCCAAACTTGTAAACATTCCTGGACCAGACAAAACATCACTGGCTCACACATATACAGTTGAAACTTGTTATATCGAAGTTAAGGGACTTCATAAATTTGTTTGATATAAATGAACTTCGATATATATAAATAATCGGAGAAATTTGACAACTGGGTTTACTTTTTAGAGTGATTGTCCAAGCTTCGTAATAATCATTTAATTGTGCTATTTTTTGAGGGGATAGGAATGAAACACGGTATTTATACTTTCAATGCATTTAAAACATGCAACATTTATGTAAAAATATAAATAAAGAAAACATTACAAACGTTCACACAAACTTATTTACAATCACGACAGTTAACACTGACATGTTTACATAAAAGTCATTCATTAAAATTCAATTTCAGAGTTCAATACAAAAAATTTGATCAGACCTGAAATTAATAGGTGTTTCTTGGAGGTAAAGGTGCGAAAAATTCTTTTGTTAATCAGTAACTTGGTTTGACATAGATGGTATATTTGATAATTGATGTGTGGGACCAAAATTCTACTTCAATATACCAAAATATCAAGACCGACAAATTTGAATTTAGTACGCTTTTTTGACATGTAAAAAGAAGGATAAAACTGAAGACTTTATAATTATATCGAAATGAGCAGGAATTTGATATAAGAGAGTTTGATCTAATGAGTTTCTACTGTATTGGCTAAAACCTTCAAGCAATTTCACAAGGACCAGTATTTCTCTAAATTTTGCCATACCCTATAAAAATTTTCACCACAGTACTGAAGCCTGACAACAGTCTTAAGCATCAAATAAAATTTTAAGTCAAGATGATTCATACCTTACAATCATGTTTTGATAATTTTCAGCACCATGAAGGCCGAATATCATATGTCAGGAGACAAAGAATAAAACTAGTGATTTCCCAGTAACGTACCAAATATCTCCTATTAAATGCCCCCCTTTTTAAAATAAACACCACATCCTTATAATAAAGAATGATATCATGTGATTTGCTTGTGTATATTACTGTTTTCAACATTACTTCTGTTATATGCTGGCAGGCACTTAGCTTAACAGGTTTTAGAGGATTCTGAACAAGTACTAACCTTGTTCTCCGCAAGTAACTCCAATCTTCTTTTTATGAATGATCAGCCGTAGAGGACAAATGGCCCAAAAATGCCTTCAAACAAATCATCATGATTATCAAGGTTTCGAACTGACAACCTGAGATCCTTAGACCTAACACTGTCCCCATTGAGGTTAATGGTTCCCCTAGTTAGAGATTTATGAAAAATCTCAATTCATTACATAAGCTTTGAAAGTCATACATACTATATTCAAAGTGACTAAAAGTCCTTTAAAAAATGAATTAAAAATAATGGTAAAATATAAGACCCTCTAAGGGTCTTTGTTAGGAGTTGTTTGGTAACAGCGTGCGTTACAAATAACGCAAACTGATGTACAAGAATTTGACAGACATAAAATAATAATAGAAAACATCAGCTAACAATGTCTTGTATTTCTTAAACGTGCCTTCGCTTTATGAAATATCCCACAATTTTATCATCAGCCTAATTATGAATCATTCATACCCTCAGATTGAATTTCTGCCTGTTTAGATTTCTGAGAAAGATCTATTTACAATATTTATAAATAACAATTAACTTCTCAATTTAACCCTGTTATCATCATGCTACGAGTCTAATTTTAAATAAATTGTTTATTTATAAAAGTGAAAAAATACTTCTTTTTCACAAAATTCATGGAAAATGCCAAAACCTTTTAGTTTTATCATCAGATAAACACAGACATATTTTCTTTTGAAGATTGACAGAAGAACAAACTTGTTATTTATACCAACAAGAGTACTGCTCATATATACCACAAGTCTTTTTTGTTGGGTTTAAAATCACACCAACAGCCTGATCATATGGCAACTTTTCCAGCTGTTTAATGGTGGAGAAGAACCCAGGCATAACCCTGGGTAGAACTAGCTGCTGACTTTCCGTGATCAATCTGGACAACTTTCTCAAACTTGAAATTTTTCAGGCCCAAAGATGGGTTTGAATTCATAGCAGTAAGGGGCGACAACTCTTGTCTGCAAAGGTTTTTCTGTATACAGTACAACACGATTATAGTGAATTTCTAGGGACCAGAATATTTACTTCATAATATCTCATTTCACTATATCTGCTCACAATGAAATAAAGAACGATTTCACTTTATCCGAGTTATCTTCAACTATCACTATAATCAAGTTTTACAACACAAAAGATGAATTTTCAACTGAAATGTTCAAATATAATGCACACCACTTTACTCAAATAACAAGTTCTGCAGACACGGTAATAAAACTAAGGTACCCATTTCTGTAATACAATTTAAGTGACAATTTAATAATTATGAAAATTTGAGAAATTGGTGAGAAATTGATCTTTAAACATTGTTAAATGACTGATTTTCATTCCCTAGCCACATTTTTGTGAATTAATGTAATAAAAGTTCATTAAAAACTAGATTGCTGTAAAAAAATCCTAATTTCAGTGAAAAACAATGCAATGTTTTCCCAATACAGTTGATACCAGAACCTTTTAAAAGATGTTGAAAAACTCCCTGAAAGACAGTGAAATACATTGGTCAACAACCTCAGCCATTTGTCACATATCAAGCACAACCAAATAATTGTCTTCAATAGGGTCACGTCCATGCTCCAGAGGTTAGTGCACAGGACTGGTAACTTGGCAATCCGGGTTTAAATCCCAGTTGCGGCGGGTTATACCCTTCGATTAAATTTGACAAAAAAGTCAAACTTCCTCCACATGTGGAGAAGTTGCCGGCTCCTGGTGGAAGGGTAAGTTATTACTAGTATGTATACAGTTTAGGAAAATGAGTTAGATGAGCTGACTGCCTTATATAACCGAAAAATTGTTGAAAAATGGCATAAAACCCAGTAACTATGTCATATAAAAATAAAAAAAGAAGATCTTAATCAGGCACAAAATTGACATAAGTAAAAAGAAAATTCAACTAAAGTTTCAGACAACAATACCTTTAAGTCATACACTATGAAATGGTTTCCAACAGATAAACTAGGGTAGATGTGAATCTGATTTTTCACTCATACAACACAATATCCATAACAAATGATATTTTATGGACACAATGACGTGTAGGTGGTAGTGATAGTTGTGAACAAAATCTAGAAATTTATATGTAAGTGTTACACTTCATTATCTGTATGTATTTATATTAATATATTAAGTACACTGAAGTATTGATTATTATTATTATTGTACATTTTGTATGATTTAGAAATATATTGTAATGGATAAGTTTATAATGGCCATTGTATCTTGAACTCTAGAACTATCTCTCCTTAACTATATAACATTCTATGATAACATTAATTATAACATACCCAATTCACAGCTATAGGCCCCACTTGGCCAATTTAGAACCCCTCATAGTTGTCACCAAGGTTTGCTAGCACTAGGGTTTAACATCACACCAACAGTCAGTGTCTAAGGTAACTTTTCCAGTTTTAAAAATGGAGGAAGACCAATATATGCATACAACTGGGTAAAACCACAAACCTAATAAAGACATACAACTGGGTAAAACCACAAACCTAATAAAGACATACAACTGGGTAAAACCACAGACCTAATATAGGCATACAACTGGGTAAAACCACAGACCTAATACATGCATACAACTGGGTAAAACCACAAACCTAATAAAAACATACAACTGGGTAAAACCACAAACCTAATAAAGACATACAACTGGGTAAAACCACAAACCTAATAAAGACATACAACTGGGTAAAACCACAAACCTAATAAAGACATACAACTGGGTAAAACCACAAACCTAATAAAGACATACAACTGGGTAAAACCACAAACCTAATAAAGACATACAACTGGGTAAAACCACAAACCTAATACATGCATACAACTGGGTAAAACCACAAACCTAATAAAGACATACAACTGGGTAAAACCACAAACCTAATAAAGACATACAACTGGGTAAAACCACAGACCTAATACATGCATACAACTGGGTAAAACCACAAACCTAATAAAGACATACAACTGGGTAAAACCACAGACCTAATACATGCATACAACTGGGTAAAACCACAAACCTAATAAAGACATACAACTGGGTAAAACCACAGACCTAATATAGGCATACAACTGGGTAAAACCACAAACCTAATAAAGACATACAACTGGGTAAAACCACAGACCTAATAAAGACATACAACTGGGTAAAACCACAAACCTAATAAAGACATACAACTGGGTAAAACCACAGACCTAATATAGGCATACAACTGGGTAAAACCACAGACCTAATACATGCATACAACTGGGTAAAACCACAGACCTAAAGTAAGCTAGCTGGACAGCTTCCTCACATGTGAATCTGTCAGTTCCCAGTTGAGATACAAACTCACAGTAGTGAGGGGTTAGTGATTACTAGTCAGAGACCATAACCACTTGTCCAAGGAGGCCACTCAAACCATAAATGAATGACACAAAACAATGCATAGTACAGTATAACACGGTTATAGCGAATTCCTGAGATACTAGTTCATCAAGCCAATATATAACCAAATCCACGTAGTGAAAAATTGAATTCATAGAAATAAAGGACTTGGTAGCGTAAAAATAAATACTTCACTGTACCCATTATATCAGAATTCACAAAAATTATGTTATACTGTATTTTTCAATATCTAAGACTAACACTTCTAATTCAACAGAAAATAAACAAGTGAAGAAATTCTTTTAATTGGAATAGCTCTTGTATTAAATGGTAAACAATACAATTATAGATACTACGATTACACAAATGATAACAAGGTTGATAATTCTTCACAAATCAAGAAGAAACAGTGTAACAAGATTTACCTCCCTATAAGAGAACTGATTTGAATATTGGTTGTCCCTATTTCAGCAAATTTGAGCCATTTAAGACATTAAAATAGAGGAAATTATGTTTACAACTGTGAGAAATGATGGTTTGCACAAATATTATTACCAACATAACCTTAATGTCAGTTTTTCAGGGTATTTAAGCTGAAAATATTTCTTGTACTAAAGTGAACAAAATATAATGTACTGTAACCAGACTAGAGGACTGACACAAAATACTTCTGGCTCACAGAAGATATGGATTTATATCTTCAGAAAAAAACTATGGAACTTAATTGGAAACTTGGGCCAGTATATCGATTAATTCTTGCAGACCTCATCAAATTTCTTGCCATGATGGACTGAAGTCAACAAATTTATCAACATAAAACAGTAAGGAAAAAGTGCTGCATCTTCAAAGCCCCTAACCGTCTGCCTCTTAATACCACATTTCCCCGTATCTAAAGCAGACGACATTTGAAAATAAGAGTGGCAAAAGAAGCCATTGTTTGTACTGGGTAATGACTTCTTTTGCCATGTTTTCCACTCTGTCAGAAGAATCATAACCCAATTTTCTTAAATAAATTGATGTTTTGCATATTAGCTTTGAATTTGGAAGAGTCCAAAATATACCTATGGGGCAAAGGGTTAATATACAGAATGACTAAGACATCCAAATAAATGAAGCAAGCTGGAAAAAAAATTGTAAGAAAAACAAACCTCTGGTGCCAGCTGGGAGAGGAGGTTTCCCATACCCACAACTCTGCAGATAATGGTCTCTGGCTCTAGACCTGATTTGTCGATATCTGTTCTTTCTCTTGTACTTCTCTTCCTCACCAGCGAGAACTTCTGACGCATCTTTCCATTCCACGTCCATCTCAGACGATGGTAAAGAATGTCGTCTGACATGTTTTTTCTGAAAGATTTATATGAACAGTAATGTAGCTTAAAGCACAACAGCTCTGTTATTCTACAGAGTCACATTTGAAATTAAATCATACAATTCACAATATTTATGTACAATCAGTGATTTTTTTTTAATTCTGGGAAAGGGTCCTGGTTTGGTCCAATGGAGAAAAATGCGTGGTGTGATGCGAAAATTGGGAATTTTTATGTCAGGATTGGGGAAAAATGTCTTTAATTTCGACTGGGAAGGGTCCGTTTACCAGACCCCAACAAAGAAGAAACAAATTGCTGACATTACCCACTATTTGTTATCATAACATTAACATTATTCACACTAAAGTGTACACTACTCATACACTAACATAATACATTTTTATTCCAACACACACACACTTCTCACAATAATGTGTACACTACTTGTGTAACACTAATGTGTACACTTCATTGTAACATATAAACTACTCACACTGACATATACACTACTCACTTTCATGTATACTACTCACACACTATCATGTATACTAGTCACACGCTATCATGTACACTACTCACATATGCTATCATGTATACTAGTCACACTAATATGAACACCCCGCACACTAAAATGAACACTATCAATTATAACATGAACAATTCTCACTCTAACATAAACACTACTCACATTAACAAGAACATCACTCAAACTTACATGAATATGTCTCACATTATTATGAGCACAACTCACTCCAGGATGCACACACCCACACTAACATGAACATCAACATGAATATCTCTCACACTAACATGGTGGTTATATACAAAATCAAAGAAAACTGATTATCTGACCATTGGTAAATGCACCACTGACATTTATATATATTTTCATGTAAATATCATATTTCGTACGCCGGGTCCCCCCCAATGGATCCATCCATGGTCTCCCTTACAATATTATGTAACACAACCGTACTATGTAACCTGTAATTCTAAAATCTATCAAATATCTACATGACACACGTACACGAGGAAGGAGTTTTCAGCCATTTATTTTTACAATGTTTGGAAGGGGTGCCGCAAAATTAAGATTTATTGTTTCGTCAGGATGCTGGTTGTTCTATAACAGTGTTGTACATATAATATATGTGTTTATAGTAGTTTGTATGCTCGTCTGCCCGATTAGCTCAGTTGGTAGAGCAGCTGATTTGCAAGCAGAAAGTCGCGGGTTCGAGCCCCGCATCGAGAACTTATTTTCTGCCTCCTATTACAGTTCAATGAGGAATGAAATTACCTTAATAAAAAGCGTTGTAATGAACCACAGATGAAATCTGTATTGTCAATATATACGAACAAAGGTCGGCAAAGCAATTTGTTTGACTTTGGCTGCCAAAGTTTCCGTGTTCACATCCGATAGCGTTCGAGTAAAACGCACGTGCGAGTTGTTGACGTGTTGTGCGACTGTTGGGTTTTAAATAAATGTTCAATCGTCTAATAATTATCCAGTAAATAGCAATATCATATCCCTCCATTTAATTCACAATTTAGTAAAAGAAAAAAAACTATTTACCCTTACCATTTCACCTGACATCTCTAAGTCGGTGTCCGCACACTTGCTTTGGGGCATCCATCTTATCCCGTGTTGAGGCAAGATTCACGTGCTTTCTAAAAAGGCAAAAGTACAACAAAATTCTAGGTGTCGGAGATATAAATGTTTGGAGGTATTTTCGAAGTAGCATGTACAGGTCAGAGTTTGTCATGAATTTTCATTTACATGAAGAAACTTTAAATGTTACGCGAAAGCAGCGTAGCGAAGCATGAACATTTCTTTATTAATCAATGGATGATTTAGAATCAACACAACAAATTGAAAAAAAAAACAGCGGGTATGAAACTCTTCTATCAAAATATACAACGGTCATTACAATAAATAGCATTTGCTGTAAGGTGACCCAAATCAGCTATAAGAGTTACATTAAACCATGGAAGCTCGTAAGTAAAGACAGATATTTGATCTTATTTCGTTTTGTAGAAAACATACTTAAAAACGGGGAAATCATACATTTAGAATAAAAGCGTGTGTTCAGGAAAAGATTTTAAAGTATGACATGTATATGTGCAGGGCAGACTGACTTCATTGATGCCCTCAATACCTTATCAATTTTCGTTTTTGTTAGGTTTTAAAGTCGCGCCTATAGCCAGGTTAAAATGACAACTTTTGCAACGTTTTTAACGGTGTAGGATGACCTTAGGTACACATCTGGTTAGAAACATTAGACTTCCATTCGCTGGACAGCTTCAACACATAAAGGATTTTTCTGGTCCCAGGTGGGATTCGAACTCACAGCGGTGAGGGTTGGTAATAACAAGTCAGAGATTTTAATCGCTTGACCACGCATGTCCCCACTTAATTATGAAATATGTTTGGTCTGAAAACTGGGTTACTATAAAAAGTCAAGCTTGCGTAGATAATAAGATAGAAAACTATGCACGATTAAATATATATCGACGTGTTGGTATAGAGACACTTATATAACTAATAACTTATACAAAACGAACAACAAAATGGCGGCGGAGAAACCCCATTTAAAAATGAAAAGGGTCGTTAATAAAGGAATAGTTATGTTTGATTGTGAGTTTGATGCCATTCAAACTATGGAAACCAGAGAAGATGATATCTGGGTGTGTAGCTATCCTAGATCAGGTGAGAATTTACTTCTTACACGGTCTTACACGGTGGCATCTCGTTAAGTTACTGTAAAACCTGACTTATCGGCGATTTCAACATCAAAATAACCTCATTTTCAAAAAACTTATTTTGGCATCGTTATTTAAATTTTGTGCTACCGATCTTTAGTCTATTCTTTATCAATTAATAAAATACGGGAACATTTGTTTTTGTTATTTCTTAATAATTCTTTAGGTTCATGCATTATTATGATTTAGATTAGACTTTGCAGTTTGTGGACTGCTCTGAGAGGACATTGCACCTGAGGCTATTCGTGTTTTCACCACTGATCTGATTAATTAAGATGAAGACGTTGGTAGTTACTTGTAGAGAACAAGGTTTTAATACTTAAACAGCTCGCCGGGATATAACAAAAATACTGTTGACGGAAGCGGTAAAACTGAAAAATCTATTAACAATACACTACCTGTCACATACAAAACTCAACACAGAATATTTGGTAAAAAACAAACGCGTTTTTTTTTTTGTATTTCTGTACGGGTCAATAGCTGTCTTCACAACTAACTTTTCAATGACGCGCACAGGGTTCCAACCGGCGACCTCGAGGTCTGTACACTAACCACTCTACCGTCTGAGCTTAGCGATTAGGCATTATTTAATATTTGTTTTTTTAGTTCTTTTTATATACTATCATACAAAGTGCTGTATTTTACGCGCCCTAATTCATGCAGATAGCTTAGTACTTAAAACCTAGGTCAAATAAGATAAAATAGCGACAGCCCTGATAACTAAATACGTTCATTACATGTGATATTTCACTTACGCATTATGAATTAAGACATTGGCCTTAATCAACTGATATGAATACATGTATGGGTTGACATCATCGTGTAACTTTTCAAAATATGTATTATCTACGTTAAGTAATTCATCCATGTATCGCGACTGTATTAAATGCACCAACACCACTAGTCAGTTTTTCAACAGATAATTTCTGCATGTATTTACTTTCACAGCAAGAGAGGGACGGTCAGCAATGAGTGGTGTTCAATTTGTACTCATTGGAATATCCATAACTAGTTAATTTTCTCATTTCAATTTACCATATCCCGTAAAATATTATCTATAAGGTAACCGAGAGATTAAAAACGTTCACCTCTAGTAAACAATATATGTACATTTATGTATCAAGCGTTTGTAGGAATGCTTTAGATTTGAACAAGCAAGAAAGCTATAACCAAAATGACCAAATCTTAACAAATAGAGATGAAACAGTCAAGTTTCTGTTTTGTCTATATAGTCATATTGTTAAAGGAAACAGGCAAACTATTAATGTTCTAAACATTTTCTGAATACTTGCAAGAACCGTTTACAAGCTCATTCATTCATATTTCATTCTTTGTATAATTTAAGCACTAGGGACTCTCATAAGTTGAACTCGGTAAATTCGAACACCCCGGAAAACAAGAACTCATCCTCCGGCTCCAATTGTTTTTGTTATACATGTTCTATAGAGTTAGACCCCGCTTGACTAGAACCAACATCAACTCGAACTTTCGAACCGCTTACTAGGTCCCTTGCTCAATGTCCATTCTGCTTTTCACGCATCTCGGTCAAACAATACGTTTTCACTAGTATATATTGCTCGAATATATTAACATATTGACTTTAATTAATTGTACAGTATTAATTATTGTGTTGGTTAACGAATATGTGTTTGCAATGATATTTAACGAGTGATTACTTTACAGTTATTTGTGAAATAAACAAACGATAATGATTGGGACTATTGTGTATATTGTTCCCAAATAATGAGTACGAAATGTCGGTATTAATGTTTATTCAAGCCACGCAAAATACATAAATCTTCACGGCTTTTTCTTGTTTCTGTTTGTGTTTGTTTTTATGTGACATATTGTCACTGGGGTTTAACGCCGTTTTTTAACAATTTTTCAGTTATATACGGCGACCTAACCAGTTTTTTTGGACTGTATACTGACCAGTACTAACTTACCTTTCTACAAGGAGGCGGCGACTTCTCCACATATGGAGGAAAATTAACATTTTTGTCAAATTTTCATAGAAGGGTATAACTTGCGGCGACCGGGGTTCGAACCCGGATCTCCGGGTTACAAGCCCAGCGCACTAACCACTGGACCACGGCCGCGTGTTTTTGTGTTCTTAAATCATATTTCATTTATACATACAGTCATATGATCATGATATACCACTTCAAACAACATATACGCAATACAATGTATACAAGGGAAACAACTCTATTTCACGGTGTCAAATGTTCGAATCGCTAGAACCTCAATTTCATCAGTGCCAGCAAGTTCCAGCCACCGAGAGTCCACCGCACTAGAATTTGATGAAATATCGTTAATATTTTTAAGGTACGACATTGACTCAGGAGTTGGTATACTTGATACAGACTGGAGATTTTGAAACAGCAAACAAGCTACAACTGGACGAGAGAGTACCAATGGTTGATACGAAAGATGACAGATATCCATATTACAAAGGTGAATTTACAAAGTGTTCAATTTCTTCATTTGACACAGAGGTGAAAGTCATTTGGCTTGAAAGATGCATAAGTTTGTTCGGTTCAAGAATGTAGGCACATTTAAGTATTGATGTGAAATTCGAAGGACTGAATTAATCCCTCCAAATTCTAAGCCACATTTTAGAATTTGTATGTACAGTAAAACCTCGATAATAAGACCACCTTCAGGACCGAAAAAAATGGTCGTAACAATGAGGTGGTCTCATTATTAAGTTGAGTTTTAGGGGTGTTATGGAAAGTCGGTCCGAAAATAAGTGGTCGTTATATTGAGATGAATGCTATTTGAAGACTTACTGTATATTTTTGGAATGGCTTAGCATAAAGTCTTTAATACATGTAAATTTAAAAAAGCGCACGACATGATTCGAGGTTTGGTCGACTGTATTTTCTTCACCGGGATCAAACGTCGTGTCAACGGTCAAGGTCATTTGGTGATTTCACCTGGGTAGGCACCGATCTGCCATAAGCTACCTGGATAGCTCCTAAGCCTGGTCCCGGACGGGATTCAAACTCACAGCGGTGTGGGGCTAATTATGACTAAGTCAGGGGTTGGGGTTTAACGCCGTTTTTCAACAATTTTTCAGTTACATACGGCGACCGGTTCACCTAACCAGTTTTCCTGGACTGTATACTAATCAGTACTAACTTACCCTTCCACAAGGAGCCGGCAACTTCTCCACATATGGAGGAAAATCGACATTTTTGTCAAATTTTCAAGGAAGGGTATGACCTACCGCGACCGGCATTCGAACCCGGATCTCCGGGCTGCAAGTCCAGCGCACTAACCACTGGACCAAGGCCGTGGCTCCCCGTACGCATTTATATTTGGCAAAAAAAGACTTGTTTTCGCTACCGGCTCTGAAAAAATAAGATCGGTAGGTAGGGATTTATTTATTTTTTATATTCTAGAATATGACTGACATTATTTTTTATTTTGCAAAACTATAATTTGACCAAACAAAATCATAGGGTCGGCGGCAAAACGATAGGATCGGATACAAGCTATTTTTTTTTAGACCTTATTCTGTTTTTATTCAGGAGTAAAACATATAAATGGACTTCCTTCTCCGAGGATGATCAAATGTCACCTTCATCATTTTATGCTTCCAGAAAAGTTACAACAAGGAAAAGGAAGGGTATTCATTTTATTATTATTATTAGATAGCAAGGGTCAAAGGGATTCTTACCAATTTAATTGGTAAACTTGGGTAAATATATTAGTACGTAATACTACAACATAACAAGGTCATTGTGAATTCATGGAGAGCAAAAATCACACAAACTTCACTTAATCAAACTTTCACTATATTACGTCATTACATTGAAGTAAATGATGGCCTGGGTGGGGAATAATCATTATTTTATTATATCTGATTCTTCACCTTATCCGAGTTCACAATAACCATGTTTTACTGTACGATAATTATGTGCATCGTACAACTTTACTTTACAAAGCATGTCTTAGAAGTGATTCTATATAAGTGCTTGTTTCGTCATCAAATTTGATTAATCCATGCACATGTAAGTCGTCTGTTTCCATGGAAACTTCAAAAGTATGTTGCGTACGCTTATAATATAAAATATATGCTTCTGTTTAGCCACCAGAGAAACGACGCTTTCTAATTAGTTACAAAATGCTCATCCAAGAGTCACCACTTATCTTTTTTCAGATTGTTTACATCTGCAGAAATCCAAAAGATGTGGTTACATCTTTTTATAGTTTGATGGAATGGATCGATCAGCTAGAAGATGGAAAGGCGACCTTTGATAAGTTTGTGGATTCGTTTATAGACGGAACTGGTGAGTTTTGTAAAAAAGTTTCGGCCGTCTACAACTGACAAAAATATGATAATAATTGTGTTATCAATTATGACCAAAATATTTTGCATGCTACCAGTAAGTGATTACATATGATTATTATACATGCGTGCTGTTTCAGGATATTTGTGCCCTTGGCCAAAACATCTGTTAGGATTCTGGGAAAGACGAAACGACGACAATGTGCTGTTTCTGAAGTATGAGGATGTCGTGAAGGTACGTGGATAAATGATAATTATTTAAAGCATTGCCTTATCCGAGGAAAACTATTAGTATCACTGTGCTATTATATACTAATATAATATTAATTAAAAGATCCTATGGCACAGTGACATATATATAAGGTAAAATAAAGCCTATAATTTTGATATGCATATTATAACCACCTAGGTACAAATAAAATACTCAGCTCTAATACATATTAATACGCCACGTACAAAACTTCAAAACTGTTTTGCACATACAGCAAAAGTAGAAGCAATAAAGTAGACTAATTTTGTAAACTGAATGAGTAAAATACTTTTATAAAGAACCTGGGGGGAGTGAAGAGTCAGATATAGTGAGGTTTCTGTTTTTCCCGAGAGTCAATCCAACACCGCCGACCTACTGTTAGCTATCTGGACAGCTTCCTCATATGTGGGATTCGAGCTCACAGATAAGGCAGTGATTATTAGATATTTTATCCACTCGACTACGGAGGCTCCTTGGTCTAAATACCAAAGTGGTTGTTAAGTGCGCCTTAAGTCAGCTATACCGATAACTGTTATTTTATATTCACAGGACCTACCAAAAACCATTAGAACGATTGCTGGTTTCCTAAAGAAAGAACTTACAGATGAAGAAGTAGACAAGATTAATGCACATTGCCAATTTGATAGCATGAAAAATAATGACATGTGCAATTTGTCATATCTTCGCGATGTTCATTACCTTAACGAAGAGGCTGAAGGACGTTTTATGAATAAAGGTAAAAGTAAAACCTTATTACGTACCACTTCAATATTAAGACAGCCTCATGCGTAAAGACCGTCTATTTTTGGACTTGTTTTCAGTCAACGTATATATTTCATTTTGAAAATGGAGTAATGAAATAGTGAGACCACTTCGTTAAACTAATAATGACCTTAATATTGGGAGTCATTCTGTTACCGGTCATTGAAACACTCTTGTATGCGCCCAATGTTTAATTCTTGACAGCCAAATTCCTGTCCAAGCATTATCAACTAATAAAATATTGGTACATGTCAAGTATTGTTTGATTATTATACTTCAGGCAAGTCACGTATATTATCAAGTTGTGTTTACCGACATTTATCTTACAAACCAGTTTAGTTTCCCTATGCATTTCGTTTCTGACGATTCATTTCACTTGTTTACGTCATTAATTCAGGAAAAGTTGGTCGATGGCAGGGATTTCTATCCGCTGAAACAAGCGAACGAATGAATGGTTTGTTACGTGAGTTAGAAGACGCTGGATTAGTATTAGATGAAAAATAAGAAATGTTTGAAGAATGGGTACCCTAAACTTGTAAATACACGTTCATGATGTCCAAATACAGAAACACTCGATATCAGTTTACCTTTAGAACCAAACAAACAGTCTTGATATTGACTTGACCCCATTATCTGGGCGAAACGTAGAGAACACAATAAAAAGCTATCCGGTAATAATGGGACGTTTTACTTTGTTTACATGGACTACCAAACTTTCGAAGTAATTCACAACTACTTTATTGTGCGGTGTATCACACCTAAATATCACACATAAAACTGTACGTAAATGAACAATCATTCGGATAGCGTATTTATTTTTTTCATTTTTTTACGATAAAGCATAATAAATGACGCGTTATCTGTCACAGTTTATATGTTACGATTCACGAATTCTTTAATACGAATCTGAGACAACCAACTAATCTTTGGTTCTGGCATAGAACACGCCCTGCTGGACAATGAGATGTAAGGAGCGAACAAAATAAAAACAAGATATGTCAAAAACATCCCACACCGCATAGACTAGGAATTGTATAAACAAGGCAAAACATAAATAAATAAAACTTGCAAAATCATAATCATACTTTGCCATTACTCCTTATCACAACCAATACAGCAATCGAGACGGACAACACCAATAGCCATAGAACAACGTCATAGATGCAGAATGTCCTAAAACAAACTATAGGTAATACATTTGTATATACATGTATATACATGATATTACTGAAGTACCGTTTTGGAATGCTCTTATGTAAAAATAAAATATTAAGAATTTCAGTCGTGTCAACTGCACTGATGGAAATACATAAAATAAGCATAATCATGACGAATGAGTGGTCCCCTTGTTTATTGCTGCAACGTTAGTGAAATAGTAATTGCGTAAATTTGTAGCAGCATAAATGACAGGGTGGCAAGCCATTGAGGATAAAAACAATTACGACTAAAGGAAATAGAGACCCGTCCACAGGCGCCTGACTCACCGAACATGTGTGTATTTTTATAACGGAGCTGGTGACGATGTCTATCCGGCCTCAACAAATTTTTTAATTAATCTCTTAATGAACCAACAAACAATAAATTACACTCTCGTCCGATGGAATGATTCTATACATAGTTTCAGTTTATCCGTCGGACGCATATTCTAACAATTCAAGCTTCGAGTTTAGTCAAAGAACCGAAAATGGGAATATGGATAGAAATATCTGTGAGGGCGTCATAGAAAGCTATACAGAGCGCCAAGAACATCAAAAGCGCTAACTGATCTGTACCTAATCTCCAACGGATCTACATGATCGCCAAGGTCGCTGTCGGTTAGTTTCCCTGCACAAAGATCCGCGGCGCTCCATCCAGAACGCCATCAGATCGGTACTTAATCGCTTAAACCGCCATCGGAGCGCTAATTGATCGCCAAGATTGTAATTGGAGCGCTATCGGATAGCCTTAGAGCGCCGGGGTTTTCCAAGAAAGTCGGCCTCTCAATCCTACTCGCTTCGTAGCGACCTGAAGCGATCCTTGGAGTTGCAGTGACAGTCTGGTAGCACTACATGGATTGTTCACCGATTTGAAGGCCACTCTATGGTGCTCCGATGGCACTCCAATGAGATCCGTTCGTGATGCAATGACGATCTGATGGTATTCGTATATATAAGAGCTGTAAGTCACGATCATCATTTCGCAGTTGGAGACCGACACTTTAAACCCGGTGCCTTATGACAAGGGCAGGGATGGGTGGAAGGACACAGGCCGGAAGAATGTTATGATGGGATTCCCCTTTGAGACCATGAAGCGCTGGTACTTTGACAAGGTGTTGGTTGACAATGATTCATGATTCATCATATTGAAAATAACTTGAAAAGCGGCAGCATCTCTAGTGTTCATGATGGAATAGAAGTTACAATCCATTTTATAATCTGCATTGAAATAAAAACGAACACGGAAATGTGATTCATACTAATTGTATCTATACGAACCGGTCAACGCAATTCTTTTAATTCTTTATATCATACAATCACGCCAAAACACAATCCAGACACAGTAATGTAATGAATATGCACTTCGTTATTTGTCGACTGTTCCAGAATTTTTGTTGATAGTATTTTAAAAGCCAGTCTACAAATTTAATTAGTCATTATTTTTCGGCACGGCTGTAAACACGTTCAAGACATTCAAAAATGAAATGAAATTCGTCTTCAATATTGTTACTAAGTTTATACTCTCCAAGATCTATTTGATATAGCAAACGTCTCGTATACAACAAGTCAAACTGCGTTTTCACAAACAATTGTATAGTACTACCCCAGTACATTTAAACTGGCCTCTAACTAGCCGAAGGAAAGGTCTCTTTCATTTTCTTGTGCTCGCACAGAAGTCACATATTTTGCACTTTTCAACCTGTCTTTTTGGTAAATTACGCGTAGTCGTTTGTTTTGTCAAAAATATTTAACTTTTATCATTTATAGCGCAGTTCTGTCATTTCATGGGTGAGTCACAGTATTTCTGATTCAGTAACTTTACTTATGTACGTATTTATAATATAATTTTTCTTATACAATAAGTTAGCTTGATTTTTTACTGAGTTATCTCCGTTGATGTGTGGTTTGATCTGGTGCATTAAAGCAAAGAAAAATTAACATTGTATTACACAACTAAATAGTAAAAAAATCTAAGATACACATGACAATCAAAGTACAGTGTTTATAAACTTAAGAGACGTTGCTGTTTAAAATAAAATAAATGAGTGAGGAAAAAATAGATACAAGGAATGCATGCATGTCTGCATCCCGAGTAAAAATAGGCCTACGATACATTTTAGAATCTTGATACACTCGTAAAATTCCAGCAAATCAACGAGAAAAGACAAAACTAAAAAAGTATTGAGATATGATTCTTAATTTCACGTCTTAAACAGGTTGTTCATGGAAATGGTTTACAAATTTTCAAAATTCTATAAGTATATTACGAGTTTATTAGATCAAATCGAAATCCTCGAAAACTAAAAAAATGTTCAACGAAGACACTAAAACCCTCAAACGAAGACAAAAACTGCCAGACTAAACACTGGACACACTGAAGCGTTGTCGAAGAACAAAAAATGACGTAAGATGAGGTTGAATGTAATGCAAATATGCAAGGGAAATCGTGACATGAGAAGGTTCATTAATGTAAGCACAGATACATAACGTTTTTTTCCCGTATATCATTGATATAAGCAATGTGCTGGTTTGAAGCAGGGTATAGACTTGTGTTATACTTGTAACTCACATTCAACTGAACGCACCGCAAAATGGCGGCGGAGACAACTCATTTAAAAATGAAAAGGGTCGTTAATAAAGGAATAGTGATGTTTGATTGTGAGTTTGATGCCATTCAAACTATGGAAACTAGAGAAGATGATATCTGGGTGTGTAGCTATCCTAGATCAGGTAAGATGAGATATTTTCTGTACTATCCTTCGTACACGGCGGAATCACGTTAAAACCTAACTTATCGACGACTTCAAGAATAAATTTACTTAATGGTAAAGAACACTTATTTTGGTCCGGGTTTCTGTATTGCATCAACATTTGAAAAAAACTCATTATTAAGACCGTTGCTTCTGTCAAAAAGTGGTTTTAATATCATGGTTTTCGTACTTGTCCCTTGTATCGTGTATGGTTATGTATGATTTGTTTGTTTGCATATGACTTAATGACTTCAACGATTTTTCAGTTATATACGGCGACCGGTTCACTTCAGTTTTCCTGGACTGTATACTAACCAGTACTAACTTAACCTTCCACAAGGAGCTGACAAACTTCTCCACATACACATATGGAGGAAAATCGACATTTTTGTCAAATTTTCATAGAAGGGTATAACCTGCCGCGACCGGGATTCGAACCTGGATCTCCGAGTTACAAGTCCAGCGCACTAACCACTGGACCACGGCCGTTATGTATGGATACAAAGACTGTGTTTATACGTCTATAATGCTGTTGTTTGGGGATCAGTCTTCTATTATCTACGCAGTAATATTTTAAATCTTCAATACTGGAATTTTGTTCTAACGCGGTCTTCATCATTGTCAATATAAACGAATAGGAAATCAATCCATAAATTATTCTACGATAAAACACGGCGGGCTGTTCCATTCCACCCATCCGATTGTAGATTAGCAGTCATAAATATTCAACGACTTTTTACACAGAAGAGTAAAATCTAACAGCAGACTAAAATGTAGTTCTTGTTTTAAGATAAACTTGTGCGTAAATGCATGTTTTGTTAGAATCTAAGTTATAAACATTTTATCATTATATAACCATGTCTGCAGTCGTTCTGCAGCGAACACTACATCACTGGTGCAACACGTTCGTATTCTAATATATACGTCTGCTTTGTTTTCACATGATATATTATGCTGACTGGCAGTTTATTTTGAATTAGTTCTTGACTAATGTGCCGTGAATAAATAAATAAATAAATAAATAAATAAATAAATAAATAAATATTTTTTTTGGGGGGGGGGGAGGATTAACGCCTGTTTTCAAAAGTATTTCAGTTAAACCAACGGATTGTTAAACGTAATTAGTTTTCCCAGATTTTGTACCAGTGCTAATATTGTTCTAGATATTTCTGAAACAGCAAAAATATTTGTAAAAGTGTATGTCCATTATCTATCATACAAAGTGCATAAATTTTATAAGCATTAACGAAACTCAACACTAAACTTATGGCTGGCATAGCGATGACTGCCGTTGATATATATGCATGCAACTGTTCGATGTTATACGTAATTTATACAAGCAATTCTTAAATATACAACGAAATATAAATACAACCACTGGTCCAATTACGCAATTTTGGGAAAGTTTACTAGCTCGAATAAAAATTTACTAGCCATGGGCTTCGCGCGAGTGGGTTAGTTCGAAAGCTGTTAATAGCCTCAGTAATGTTCAATAGTTATTGGATAAAGCGTTGACAATAACAAACATTGTTAACATCTTATTTCATTCTTTGTATACGATTCTTACACTACAATTCATTAATTATCGTTAATATTCAAAAGGTACGACATTAACACAGAAGTTGGAGTTAATGTCTATTCAAGCCACGCGAAATATATAAATCTCAACAGCTGTTTTCTTTTTCGTGTTTTTGTGATAATATTTCATTTGTGAATGTAGTAATATGATCACAATATAACACCACGAGCAACATTAACACAATACGAAGTATACCAGAGAAACTGCTCAATGTCAGGGTGTCAAATGTTCGACTTCGGACGGCTGGAACCCAATTTCATCAGTCCCAGCAAGTTCGAGCCACCGAGAGTCCACCGCACTAGAATTTGATGAAATATCGTTAATATTTTTAAGGTACGACATTGACTCAGGAGTTGGTATACCTGATACAGACTGGAGATTTTGAAACAGCAAACAAGTTACAACTGGACGAGAGAGTGCCAATGGTTGATACGAAAGATGATAGATTTCCATATTATAAAGGTGAATTTACAGTGTTCAATTTCCTCATTTGACACAGTGATACTTCAAAGGTATCACTTTCCCGACAAAACTATTTAAGTTATTTCTTTGATTCACAGGGGGGGAGGTCATTCCCATTGCATCATGTTGCTTATGTTAAAAAATGCAAACGGATTTTAATGTTACTAAAGTAATTAGTCTATAAGGAAAGCCATAATTTACACTTAATTCTGTTTAATGGCTGACAAAGTCAAATGGTACAATATAATACACGGATTTTAAATTATACAGTAAAACACGGTTACTTTGTAGTCGGATAAAGCGAAGAACCGGACATAGTGGAGTACAGTGCAACCTCTCCGAAGCAAAATTGTGCTGTCGTTGAGAGGTTGTTGATCTATAGAGGTTGAATTAATAGTAAAACCGTACAGTGGAAAAATCATGCTGTTGTTGAAGGGAGGTCGTTGCTCATGAGAGGGCCTCTCCGGAGAGGATGTACCGTATTTACTTTTCGCCGAATACGCTCTTCCTTATTTCATTTGTTGTATAGTGAAGTATAAATAATTGTAATGAACTGATAATTCAGGTCCATAAGAATTCACTATAACCATGTTCAACTATAGTGAAAAGTGGATATATTGAAGTAATTTTTCGGGTCCCGGGAATTCATTATGGCCGTGATCTACAGTGCAAATTATTCTATTTTATACACTTAATTAATTTTTAGGAGTAGAGCATATAAATGGACTTCCTTCTCCGAGGATGATCAAATGTCACCTTCATCATTTTATGCTTCCAGAACAGTTGCAACAAGGAAAAGGAAGGGTATATAATTTATCATCTGTTTGCAGGAGTCATATGGGCCGATATACATTATGTCCTATAAAGTCGAGATAATCCATTCTAACGTAACTGTCTTCGTAAGATGCGTCCAGTTAAACTCTAATATAGTGCACTAGCTTATGGTGAAATATCGGATAAAGTGAAAAATATTTCCCCAAGGCCAAGTCGTTCTTTAAATCAAAGTAATATGTATTTTGAACATTATTG
Source organism: Lutraria rhynchaena (assembly GCA_008271625.1). Taxonomy (NCBI): domain Eukaryota; kingdom Metazoa; phylum Mollusca; class Bivalvia; order Venerida; family Mactridae; genus Lutraria; species Lutraria rhynchaena. The sequence goes on from VIBL01000054.1 coordinate 2,221,674, forward strand.
AACAACTATAATACATACACAGTGTCTTAGACATTCTTAACAGAATTTTATTAAATTCGTGCAAAGATGTTTTAGCTGTTTCTATGAAAACGGAAAAAACTTCCTGTCGTACGATCGTTTTTAAAGCGCATATATACGTACGGCACTTCATCTGCCAAACTAAAGTGCAGAAATGATGCTTATCTATTTTAGATAGTGTACATCTGCAGAAATCCAAAAGATGTGGTTACATCTTTTTATAGTTTGATGGAATGGATCGGTCAGCTAGAAGATGGAAAGGCGACCTTTGATCAGTTTGTGGACTCGTTTATAGACGGAACTGGTGAGTTTTTCAAAGTTTTACTAACGACAGTCCACAACTGACGAAAATAACTAGGAAAATTCGACGATGATCGCAAATATTCTGAAATTTACGGTTTTTTACACGAACAGCATGAAAACTACTTTTCAATTAGATCCTAAACTTTAGTAATCAGTTTTAACCAAACAAGTCATCAATGACGTCTGTTGTATAATAGAACAGTCAACCACGATTTATCGCAGATATAATACAAATATACAAAACGTCAATTTATTCAAGAAAATTGGGTTATTTCTACCTGACAGGGTGGACAACATTGTGTCAAAAGAAGTCATTACACATTACAAGCAATGGCTTCTTTTGCCACAATGTTTTCAAAAGTCGTCTGCTTCAGACACCGGGAAACGGGGGTATAATAAGGCAAAGGGTTAACAAAGTTCGTGACGCCTGCTGAGCTCTGATCTGAGATAGGAACTGCTAAGGAAGCTTTATATGTGATTATTTGACTAATAAAAGATGCATATTATGAAAAATTAATATTATATGCTTTTTCAGGATATTTGTGTCCTTGGCCAAAACATCTGTTAGGTTTCTGGGAAAGACGAAACGACGACAATGTGCTGTTTCTGAAATATGAAGATGTCGTGAAGGTACTTAGATGAATAATGCAAACATAGCCATGTCCGAAGAAAATTGATATTATGTTTGTTTTCTTTTTTGTGACTGGAGATTAACGCCGTTTTTCAACAAATTTTCATTTATGTACGGCGACCGGTTCACCTAACCAGTTTTCATAGACTGTATACTAACCAGTACTAACTTACCCTTCCACAGGAAGCCGGCGACTTCTCCACATATGGAGGAAAATCGACATTTTTGTCAAATTTTCATAGAAATGGTATGACCTGCCGCGACCGGGATTCGAACCCGGATCTCCAGGTTACAAGTCCAGTGCACTAACCACTGGACCACGGCCGCGGATCTTCCATTGTTATTAATAAACACTTATGTAACCGTACATCGTTTAAACAGCATGAAGTTTTGTCAGGGTGAAAAAATGATGGAAAATTCAGAACCATGGATCAATTTTAACGAATTACATATTGTACTTCAGAAGATCCAATTGCACCTTGATATATATGTATACAGCCATTTGGACCAGAAATAAGCGGTCTTAATATTGAAGTGATCTGATTATCAAGTTTAAATATCGAAGAAATATAGAAAACTGGTCAAAAATGAGTTGGTCATTATAATGAGGCGGTCATTATATTGGGGTAGTCGCAAAACGAGGTTTAACTGTATGTGATGTAAAATAAACTTAATTTTATATTTATATCTTGGGTAAAAGAAATACAGAAAGCGGGTGCTGAGTAAATTGTTTTTATAGTGAAGTGGCTGCTAAGTTTTATTGTACTTGATAAATATCATTGCCACATTTTTTCACAGGACCTACCTAAAACCATTAGAACAACTGCTGGTTTCCTGAAGAAAGAGCTGACCGATGAAGAAGTAGACAAGATCAATGCACATTGCCAATTTGATAGTATGAAAAATAATGACAAGTGTAATTGGTCATATTTTCGCGAGCTTACTCATTTAAACGATGAGGTTGAAGGACGTTTTATGAACAAAGGTGAAAATAGCTCACTTATAGATCACTTGAAAATAAATTAAATGCTATTTCGATAAACGTCACAAAATTTCAAGCAAGTGGCTCATTTTTGGAATCGTTTTCTTGCTGTATATCGATCTGATTAATAAATCGCCTTAATATTAAGGGTCGTTTATGATCCCAAAAGGGGTCTTGATATTGGAAGACTACTTTATGACACAGACATTACTCATTCGGCTGAGCATTCTTGATTTAATTCTTGTCCATGCATTAACAAATGATAAAATATAGGTTCATATTTACATATTTATCATTTCTTAATTAGCATAATGCAGATGGCATGTCACGTATACTAAGTTGTGTTTGTAGAACACGTCTGTCTTGCAAATTTAAATGATTCGATCGAGTGATATATTGATATATTTTTAATAGGGTTTAAGCGAAAGTTTTAAAATTCTACTTTTAGTTCTGTGATTAATTTAATCCACATTTTTGTTTCTTTTTTAAATTTCTTTACTATTCATTTCATGTGTTAACGTCATTAATTCAGGAAAAGTTGGTCGATGGCAGGGATTTCTATCCGCTGAAACAAGCGAACGAATGAATGGTTTGTTACGTGAGTTAGAAGACGCTGGATTGGTGTTAGATGATAAATAAGAAATGATTGAAGAATGGGTATCCTAAACTTGTAAATACAGGTTTAAACACAAGTCTAAATAAACTAAAGACTGAATATCAAGGTCACCTTACGGACACCTCAAAACAGTCTTAACATTGAAAACCGGTCTGAAAATAAGTGGTCGCTTTAATTAGGTGCCCGTAATACCAAGATGATCGCTCAAGGAAGTTTATCTGTATTTATTTGGATAATTACGTAGGAAAACTTTCCAAATAATTACTTACTAGTGTATTATTTAGTGTTTTATGTATAGATATTACATAACAGTGTTGCTTATGATAGTTAAGTATAACAAAATATATATTGCTAATATGTTTGATAAAATGGTACATGTGAGGCCATCCTTAAAAAAACGTTGGTTTGCGGTTAAAGCGACACACACTTTTAACACTGAGTAGGTGGGTAAGCATTTTTGTCAACATAATATGCTCCCACTGAAAACGAAAGGCTGGAATAAAGAACGGATTTTTTTCGCTAAGACATTTTTGGGTCAGGGGATTTTTGAATGAGTTAGGCGTGTAACTACAAATCAATAATTATTTAATGATGGCCTAATTGTTTCATAATTTGGACCAACTGAAACTGAATAAACAATCGTTCAGAAAAACAATCTTACATAATTTCTCATTTATATAGTAATTCATATGCTAATCAGCATAATATATAATACAACATTATCATGTAATAGTTGATATGGTACGGATCTTGTATGCTACATTGGTTAACGACATCCAACAGATGGTACATAGGCATTTTTGAATTCTGGTTCTGACATAGGACATATCCCAAGTAAACCAAGATAAGGCATGTACTAAAATCAACCTCACCACACAGACTACGAAACCAAACATCCACTACCACGAATAAAAATATAATCCTCAAACTACATGTATCTTTGTCCACAACCAAGCAATTGCTCAAAGCAATCGTGACTGATCACGCCATTAGCTACTCAACAATGTTATTGAACTAACATTAAACAATTACAAAGTGTTTAGAACCATTCAAGGAACATGCTGTACTTCAGTAAAATGATACTTCCAGAAATATGAAGCGTAACAAGCAGGGTTTAAAAATGTAGTGACGTCATATATCAAATTATGACGTCATGTTGGACAGCAAAATATGCGAGCGGTCAGCGACTTCACTGAACAAAAGAGAAAACCGGAAGAATCACGACAAAAGATAAAACATAAGTAATTCCACGTCAACAACCCCATAAGGGGTTTGTGAAGACATCACTGAAAACTCTCTGATTGTCGTGTATTTTTAGGAAGGTTGGATACTGTTTAATTTCTACCATAATGCTGAGTACTGTGTAATGTTATTACACGTACGATAGATTTTTAGCGTTAAATGTTCTATTTTTTTTCTGTTGTGATATTGTTATTTTGAACGTCGGAATTTTTCACTGGTATGTTTTGTGTCTTGCTCAGTGATAAATGTTTGAATTTTCTTTGGGTCTTGCACTTCGCATGATGCAATGCTGTATACATGCACTTTGTTGCGTGCATGTGTTAGTGGACTTCATAAGGCTATACCAAATCGCGTCTATGTTTAGCGTAACATCGATATTCAAAAACCTATCTAGTTATCCGGAAAAAAACAAACAAGTGCCTCAGGAAGGAACACAAATTTCCTACTTAATTGTCCCAAAATATTAGCTTCTATCAAAAGTTCAAACAGTCACTCAGTGAGAATAAATGTGTTTCATTTCTTAAATCAAAACATAAGCATAATATTGATCGCTTTTGACGACTGGAAGGCATATTGATACAAAGCAAATCGTTCCATCATGTAATGATCAAATAAAGATATTCCAAATGATCGACTATTCAATATTACGATGTGTTTTTTATTTGACTCAGGTGATCAAAACCTTTCCGTTCCATTTGGTATGGCCTAATCAAATTCAATTCAACATTTGTATATGACCTAATCAAATTCAATTCAAAATTTGTATATGACCTAATCAAATTCAATTCAAAATTTGTATATGACCTAATCAAATTCAATTCAAAATTTGTATACGGCCTAATCAAATTCAATTCAAAATCAAGATTACTTTAGGAATCCAAATTAAATCAAAACTCAGTATAACAGTAACGTATGAACAATAGGGGCACATTAGCACGCGCTTAATAAGACAAAAGGCTGAATATTTAAAGTTTTGAATCATGGCCCAGTACGAAAATAATGCCAGGTATATTCTCTCCCTTTGGTGGGTTTTGTTTACAGTTTTGAAAGATTGAATAAGTTAGAATTACTCAGATATTACCACAGAAAACAAAACAAAATCAAATAAAAATTCTTCGTTCTGGTTATAGTGTAACAGGGTACAATTTAAGGGTGATAAGCCCTATTGTCCTTGTATTTTAACTGATTTAATTATTTGCAAATTGTCTTTTCGGGATTAGTCAAGGTCAAGTGGTTGTATACTGGTAAGCTGATCACACCTTTGTATTCAATCACTTGATGAACAGGTTTTAAAAGATTTTCTTTCGTTTTTATGTGACTTATTGTCACTGAGGTTTACCGCCGTTTTCAACAATTTTTCAGTTATATACGGCAGCCAATTCACCTAACCAGTTTTCCTGGACTGTATACAAACCAGTTCTAACTTACTCCACAAGCAGCCAGCAACTTTTACACAAATGGAGGAAAAGCGACGTTTTTTGTCAAATTTTTAATAGAAGAGTATGACCTGCCGCACTGTGATTCGAACCCGGATTTCCGGGTAACAAGTCCAGCGCACTAACCACTTTTACTTATATGGTATTATTCGCTGGGAATCTTGCTCCTGTTGGTGTTTAACCAGTATCTTGACTAAAATGCGTGATAATTCCGATAATTCCGTGCTGTAGTTCGCGTTTCTAACTCAGTTACGTTTATTACTTTATGATATTACACGCATTATGTGTATTCATGTTGTCTTGTGTAATAATTGTTTATAATCTATGTAAGAATTATAATGGCAACTAAGATCAAATTGTAGTGAGGTCCAGATAATCCATGTTATCTCACATTTGTTAATGTTACATTTACTTTGAAATTTTAGAACAAACATACGTACAGACCTGTATATAACACCCACAACAATAGAAATATACATATAAAATGTGATAACGTTGTTTTATTCGTTGAACGTACTGAGCTACCGGGAACTTAGGACTTAAACCCATTTCCCCAAGAACCCAAGTTACAATCAGCGAATCAGATATAGTGAAGCAACTATTTCCCCCCTACAAAGTACTTAATTTCAATGTAATGGATGCTTTGAAATATGGATGTAATGAAAAAATATTTTTCGGACCACAATGATTCACTTTAACCGAGTTCTACTGTATTAAAATTATTTAACAATATGATTAACTACATGTAGCAATAAAGCATTTATTAAAATACAAATGAAAACTAACTGCTTCACGACCGTGTCTGAATGAGAGCCACACATTTCGTGTGAAATTGTGTTTTTTGTCAATTAATTATTCCCCTATTAACAGCGTACTCCAAGATTGTCATACGATAATCATACACAGTGAAGCCCCTCTAAACCGGTTGAGCCCGGGACCGGGGCATTTGGCCAGTTTAGAGGGGATTTTTGAATTTTACAGTAATGAAATCGGGGCCAAAAAATTTGGGCGATTTAGAGGGGGAAACCAGTTTAGAGGGTCTCCACTGTACAATTATAATTATTCCACCACATGTATTGTTGGACTGTTTACATGTATCTTTTAACAACGTTTGAACAAAAACTGTACTCATCAATATATGTACACATTTTCGACGTGCTCAGCATTCAAATTTATTTAGATGACTGGTGATAGACGTCCAAAATAATATACAGTAAATCCTCTTTAGGCGACAACCACAACGACTTCTTCATTATTAAAAAATCTTTTGGGGCGGTATTTCGGTTGTCCCTCTACATGCTTACTAGAGACCACTTCAATGTGAAGACAAGCTGTCGTTTAAAAAAACTGACATAGTATCGAGATTTTACAGCAGATTGAAAAAAAAAACAAATCAAAACCGCCATAATGGCTCACTCATTCCTAAGAAAGCCACACAATAGCACAGAGAAAAATCATCATCAACAACAAAAGAAGTCACTAGACCTGTGCTCTAGATAAATAGGGGTCCCAATGGCCAGTTGTTATGGTCCCTGTGAGCAAGCTGTCCAGCTAGTTTACGGAAGGTCGGTAATTCTACCTAGGTTTACATCTGTGTGAAAACATGGTACTACGAATGTAAATAAAAAAATCGACTCAATGTATTGTTTGAAATAAATAATATAAATACAAAATCCTACATGTCTCCAATATACGTATATACGTAATATATGTAATGTTATTTATGTATTCACTAACCACTCAATAAATAATATTTTTGTAGAAAGACGTTATTTTGGTCTTTTTGCATTTATTCACTGAATCGTTTTCTAGTTTTGAAGTGTTGAAATGCATATCATTTATTATTCATAGTAATCAGTGTAAAGTCGTTTCAAACCATAATTATGCTGACACATATTTTGAACTATTTATTATTGGTCATTGTTACACGAGTTTGTTTGTTCTCAAATGGCTATTGTTGTCAATTGACGATCTCGGATCATGGGTGTTAAAATACGTGCATATGTGTTAAAATACGTGCGTACATGATTTTAGAGACTAAAGATGTGTTGGAATAACTCCTAGTATTCGAGGAATCCAGAACGAATAACCAGGTGTTTTTGCATGTAACATATATAGAAACAAAGTCGGAATCGTCGACTCTATTTCGGATAATACCAAGTATTCGGATATCGGCTGTCGAATAACCGGGGTTTTACTGTATATTAAATGATTTACTACAAACATTATTTCAGTTCTCTGTTACTGCAATATCGGACGTCAGTATTCAAAATGACATCGAACAAACCGCGGATACATTTGGCAACAAAAGTCTACAAAGGTGTTGTTATGTTTGAGAATGAAATTGAACAAATCGAAAAAATGGAGACACGAGAAGACGATGTGTGGGTGTGTAGTTTTCCACGCTCCGGTAGGCGAACTTTGATTATTAAGTACATGTAAATAAAAAAATATCAGTTGATAACAAAATTAATAAACACGCAGGTGAAAGCTTATGGCCTACTCACACTAAACACGAATGGACACACGGTTCCAATTCGGTTTACTCGATTTATACACGGGTTGCCTGATACGAGTATTGAGCTCCAACCGTGTCTCGGGATGAGTTGGTACGATTTAGATTCGAATGTAGCACGAGTATGTACGAACAAAGTACGGATATACTCGGTCAAACAAGGTTTGTCACGAATTGTACACGATTTACAAACGATTTTTATACGATTGTTGCACGGTCAATGTAGGGTCTAGTACGGTTTGTTACGGCCTAGTACGATTGAACATGACTTTTACTCGATTTACTGGAGTATACAGGGTTTATATACGGTCCAACCGACTGTTGATCGTGTTATGTTCGAATTATCACACATTCGTGTATGGTTTGATATAAATTGACTCGTTTTGATGGCTTGACTTCATAAAATTTCGAACTTTCAACAATGGAAAACGGCAGAATATGGGAACTGGAAATCCAGATAAGGTTAATAGACATTGAGATAGAAGTGTTCGGAGGGCCTTGGTTGTGGTCCTTTTTGTATTTGCACTGGAAGAACCTTCATTGGTAGGGATTCTCTTTTTGGGGGTCTTCTTCTTCCTCTTTGGGGGCATTATGTAGCTAGTACAGTACTTTGTGTTTCAATTTGACAGTAGCTAGTTGTGTTGTGCTGTGTTTGAGTGCTGAATATATATACTAGAGCTTTGTACAGGCGTAGAGGCCGTGTCTGGTCGTACTTGACCACGTATAATTCGTGCTTGAATCGTATCGGTCGTATGACGATCGTATGAAACTGTATAGACCGTATGGCGATCGTATCAAACCGTGTGTACACTCCTGTGAATCGTACGATGTTCGTGTGACATTCGAGTGTCAATCCGAGTGTAAGACGTAGGACTTTGGTACGGTTTCACACGATTCCATACGATTTATATACGATATTGACTCGGTTTATCTCACTCGAGCATGGATTTTATGTACGATTGTATATACGATCTCGTACGGGTCTCACACGGTCTCTCACGGTCTTGTACGATCGCTAATACGATCATACACGAACATGGCACTCGTGTCAGTTTTTTAAAAGTTTTAAAAATCATACACGACTTTCACGGATACACTCGAATGCCCCGAGTGTAACTCGAATAAGGACACGGTTAGTTCGGTTGTATATACGGTTTACACGAATGGCCATTCGTGTAAGTCGTATGGCCAGTGTGAGTAGGCCATTAGTCAGAGTGTTAAACCATATAACTTTTTTCCCGGTTGACTGTTGAATATCTTAATCGTGCTTCACCTGTCAGTAATATGCCGTTTTCTCTCATTCTGTTATCTGGGTCCGAGGTTATAGAGATTGAGATTAATCACCAATTTAAGCGGCAATATAAGTTTTCATAAGTCAAAAGTTGATTCTCATACTATTATACTACTTTTAAAACATTTTCACACAACAAATCATATAACGGAACCATTTACTAACATCATTGGTAACTGTTGATGTTTTGTCTCGACGTGAGACACCTCGAGTCCTAATATCGAATTAGCGGATAGGGAGAGAGAGAGAGCGAGCGAGCGAGCGAGCGAGAGAGAGAGAGAGAGAGAGAGAGAGAGAGAGAGAGAGAGAGAGAGAATAGCTATGCCCCATCAACAAGGTCTTCATCTAGTGATGCCTCTGTTGAGTCAGTACCTGTGGACAACGATTTAATAAAGGTCAGAGCATTCAAGTTGTTATCCCGAGGAGCCATGACACTAAGTCCTCCAGCTATGCACGATCGGACCATGCAAATTGATATTTCTGTTTGAAAACTTCTATTCTTGTATAGGCACAACATTGACGCAGGAATTGGTATATTTGATTATGACTGGTGACTTTGAGAAAGTATACACCACTCAACTTGATGAAAGATTTCCAACAATACACATAAAAGACGAGAGGTTCCCTTATTATAAAGGTATTGTTATAATTGTCAATAAATAATACGAGTGGGAAAGCTGTTCAGATAGCTTTGTAAGGTTTGTAGTTCAACCATGGTATACGCCCTAGGGTCTTTCTCCGTCCTTAAAAACTGAAAAAGTCGCTACTCAGGCTTTTGTTGCGATGTTAAACTCGCCAAAAACAAATGGTTATGTTATATACATCGATCGTGGTGTGAATACATAACAAGGTACGTGATTAGAAATAATGCACTTATGTATCAAGATAGTTTACCATAATAGTAAAGTAACTGGAAGTTGTTTGAACAATTACAAACAAAAAGTCAAGACAGAAAATAAGTGCACAAAAGCTGAAAGATTTGTACACCTGACTGATTACCATTCGAAATTAGCAGCGTTAAAACTAGTTGAAGAATTACGCAACAATAACTACTGATCGTCGAATCAGTTAATGATGAGATTATCCACAAACACACTAAGTTAATCGTTGAGACAGAGTGAAGTGTCGTGTACACTTATAACAGTCTCGACGGTTAGTTTTGAGAGGTTATTGATGTATAAGCAAACATTATATAAAGTAATATTTCAAATACAGAGTTTCTTTAATTATATTAACTATAGTATATCCACAAGTAACAGCTAGCAGTAGTTTTACATCCTCGTACAAAAACTATCACCAATATAGAACTCTTTGATACTCCCTTAGGTGGTACTGATAGCCAGAATTGACTGTTTATATAATGTAATTGTAAATCTAGGTTTGAAGTTTTTGGAAAACATGGATTCACCACGATTGGTTAAAAGTCATTTACATCACTTCCTATTACCAGAACAGTTACGGAACGGAAAAGGAAGGGTGAGTTTAACATATCAGACTAATACATCTTATCCGCTGATCCGAAACCTTCTACATGTATTTTGATATCTATAATTCCAGCAGGACGGTCGGTCCCAAATTCTTTGTTCAGTACACAACAGAATTGTTCAAATCATTTACAATATTGGACTACAATATAGGAAATTTCTCTAATCCGAACACCTGTCTAATCCGAACACCTCTATAATCCGAACAAAGTCTTCGACACGAACATGATCGAATAAGAGAAGGTTCACTCTACTGGCACATGATTTATTGAAAGTTAATCTTGCATGGATTCGACACGTGGGCCAAGTTTCATCAAAACGTTAAGGCAAAATATTAACATTTTTACAATTGGGGAGTTACGTAATTCCAAAACAAAAATAGCAGAAAATGCACCCAATTCAAACAATAAATTAAAGTGCGTTAAGGTATTAAGGTGTTTCTATTAAATAGCCATTGTTTACTCCCGTTCAATTGTGCTATAATATGCTCTCTGATCTTTGATTATCTTTCGTACCTAAACGATGTTCCAGTTTAATGTCCCTTTCCAGACTACTAACACTAGGAAAGAATGGTTGCATTTTTAAGCCTTTTTATCGGCCTAGACGCAATCAAACTTTCTGAGTAACCTTGATTAAAGCCTTGATTCAGAGGCTGAATAGATTGATTCCGTACACCGACTTATCTATAACAGTCTAACAATTAAACCAAATGTTACACATTCTAATCAAAGTCAAACGTACTTTTGTCGATCACATTCAAAGAATAAACCATTTATTCATCAATGAAATGGTAAAATCGTTACCAATACCTCTTCCAGATAATATACACCTGCCGAAATCCCAAAGACATCGTAACATCATATTACCGTCTGCTCCTATGGAAGGACGAACTTCAGGAAGGAACAGAAGATTTTAGTCAATTTGTTGATGCGTTCGTATCCGGAAAAGGTAAATTCTTCTAGCTTTTATATCATGTTATAAGGTATTCTGTATTATTTAGAAATTATAATTGTCATACAATAAACTCCAGTTAGCGACCACTTCATTATTAAGACCATCTTGTTACAGCGACCACTTATTTCATATCGATTTTCAAGATTTCCTGGATCGCCTCAATAATGACACCATTTTCTTTTGGCACAGAAGTAGAGTAATGTAAAGTTTTGTCGTAGATATATTTGATAAAAAAATCCTGCAGCTTGTAATGAGCTGTTTTAGCACGAACCGTCAGAAAAGTAAATATGCGTTTTCTCCTTAGAACTAGCGACAATTCAATCAAAAGTCAGATAAACTGTGCTGAAGACCATTTATTAAATGTTCAATGCAAGTATTTGCAGTTTAATTACACCCCTGAATATATACCATACAAATCCTATTTTACTACCTGATAATTGGTATTCATGAACAGGTTTGGCTGTAATATTGGTGGGTAGCAGCATGCTTTCTATAAACACTTCATGTATCTTTATTTGTTTAAGCAATATATTGCCCGTGGCCGAAACATGTATTGCAATACTGGGAAAGGAGAAACGATGTTCATATTTTGTTTTTGAAGTATGACGAAGTCATTAAGGTAAATATTCTCTTTTCACCATAGTCAAATAATAAAATTTAGTTATAATGAACTTGGATATAGTGAAGTATCCATCATCCTGTGAATGCCACTCTTTACATCATTTGATGTAGTGAAATTTGTATTATGATGAATTTGATATTTGCGTCCCTTTAACTGTGTTATATAACAGAATAAACGATCTCTTTAAAGCGCAGAACTTTATCAAACATTAAAATGAATTGATGTTAAAAGTTGATGACAGTGATGACTGTAAATAGCAAATACAACAAAACAGATGTAGGATAATCTCATTACACGACCATCTCAGCATAAAGACCACTTCATCATAATTCCTGCATATTTTCGGCTAGGTCAGACCTAGATCTTTACTGAATTGTCCCTGATTACAAACATGATAGCAAAGACAAGAAAACGACAAATAAGCCTATTGTGGTCGACCATATATATATAAATCAGTAAAAACATTTAGAAACCATAAATCGTTTTAGAAACCATAAATCGTTTGAATGACGTAAAATATGTCAAACAACCAACTCATCAATTGAATCCGAAAACCAAGTCAGTTTGGCGCATAGATACTTTATTTAATTATTCAGTGAAGAAGTGTAATACGCTATTATTTAAAAAGAGGGTCTTAATATCGAGGTTAATGTTCATTTAACAGGAACTTCCACAAACCGTGAGGAAAATAGCGGACTTTCTGAAGAAAACACTTACAGATGACGATGTTAAAAGAATATGTGAATATTGTAATATTGACAATATGAGAAACAACCCAATGTGTAATGGTTCATATTTGAGGGAGTTCAAACACGTCAATGATGAAGCAGAAGGCAGACATATCAACCAAGGTATAGCCACTTTAGTTTCATTTTACACATCACATGCAAAGGTACTGTCATTTTTTTGTCACTAGGTTAAACTTTTGAAATACGAAATAACAAAACCATACATTTATATCTCAGTCATGGCAATGGATGATTATACCAATCATTAAAATATGGCACGATCAGAGCAAATCTATTCACTACGACATTTCTCGTATATTCACAAGCAGTAAATTTTAAAATTACATTCTATTTGCCTCAAGCTCATCACAAATTATTTTTTTCTGGGGTTTAACGTCGAACCACCAGTTAGGGCTATATGACGAAATTGTCAACTTTATAAGGTGGATGTAGACTCCATGCGTATACCTGGGTGGAACCACCGACCTCCCGTAAACATTCTTAAAAGCTTCCTCAAATGTGATTTTTCTGGTTCCGGATGTGATTCGAACTCATAGATATCAGGAACTAGTCATTACTTGTCAGAAGCTTTAATCACTCGGCCGCGGAGATCGTACGCACCATTCTATACGTTTGGACTTTGGAAACGCAACACTTTGTTATTTGTCATCGGGAAGGAAAATTTATTCCTAACATTATGACACAGCATTAGCAATTTATTTCAATACTTTTATCAATCTCTATCCAGAGTTGTCGCCCTCCACATGTGGAGAAGTTGCCGGCTCCTTGTGGAAGGGTAAGTCAGTACTGGTTGGTATATAGTCCAGGAAAACTGGTTAGGTGAACCGGTCGCCGTATATAACTGAAAAATTGTTGAAAAACGGCGTTAAACCCAGTGAAACAAACAAACAAACAAACAAACAAACAAACAAATAGAGTTGTCGTTCGTTATCTCACCCATACCTGTATGTGATGGATAACGAACGACAACTCTGGGTAAAGATAGTACTTTTTTAATGAGTATTTGGAATCTGTACATAATTCAAAGGACAGTAACAGGCTAAGGACGAAACTCCCAACATTCAAAGTCACATTTCAATCGGTATATTGATTCAATCAGCCACAAAATGGCTTCGGTTTTTCGCAGAAGAACCAAGCTAGTTCGGTGGCGTAAATCATCGCTTCAAACTCAAAATAATTTTGACGGCATTCTGGGCCGAATTATTTTTCAGCTTTACAGAATTAATTACAAAGTTTATGAAAATAGATATCAATCAAGACAATCACCAAATGTGTTATAAGTGACTTTCGTTGTTATAATAGGTACATAGTTATAAATTATATGTAACAACCATCACACTTATTCCGTACCAACAAACTAATATTCCTAGTATTATTTCAGGGAAACCAGGTATGTGGAAGGAAGTTCTGACACCGGAAATGAGTGCTAGCATTGATGAACTGATAAAAGAATTAGATGGTTCCGGACTAGAATTATAAACTGAAGGAGATTTTAAAGTTCGATTTCTCTGATACTACCGCAGGGACTGAAGGCCTTTGGATTATTAAAAAAGGGTCAACCAGTATATTTTTCTATGACAAAATGCACAAATTCATTGAAAAATGTGAATACGGGTGTTACGACAGAAAAAGAAATTGCAAGTTTATCACTAGAAACAGTGCGTCATTGCAATATTTTAAATCTGTTGCCCCAATCGGTGATGGGGCTAAGTGATGTCAGTATGTATACAGTATTTTAATTGAATAACTTTATTGTATGAAACTCCTGCGAGGGGAATTATAATCAGAATGAACCACAGCTCATGCCAAAAAATTGCTTCATGGGGCACGTTGATTATTTAGTATGTAATTATTCAGTGTATTCAGTAATAAGGCTCAACGATTCTCCCTTTTCAGTCTTAATTATATTCCAGCATATTGTATTCACGGTATTTTTTGTCTCTTTTGTTAAAATATACAAGCAGCATTTTAAACGTTCTGGTACTTGGTGCTTGTTATAAAGTACAATAACCTGGCGAAATACTGCTCGTCCAACGATTGTACCAGGCATCAAAACAGCCGTTCTCTAAGGCACTTTCTAATGTGCGGATTAAGCCAAAAATCACAGGGTGGCGGAACTTGGCTATAAGATTGGTTTTGACTTTGATTGTAATAAATTGTCTTTAAGACAACTAAAGACTGTTCATGCATTGGATTTTCTGTTTATTCGAATATTTTATACGCAAATTTAACTTTGTGTTCCTTATTTTGACTTTGTGTATTTTAGTACATAGAAATTGTTATAAATTGTTATAGAACTTCGTCTTCGATCCTCAACATCTAAAACAACGATCATCAGCAATAGCAGAATATTAAACATCTTTACAATATGCGGATGGGTGGCTATACAACATTGGGGTCACCAGTATCTAGAATATTCACATCATATTAATGCAATATAAAGGTAACTAAATGCTCAACCAAATAATAAGCAAAAGGAAATAAATGGTCATTTCATGTCTGTGTAATTAGGTATGTTTTGATTATTATAAGGGCAATAGCCTTGTGCAGTATATGTTATATATACACTTGGTTTCTTCGTGCAAAATCATGAAATTATGCACGTACCAGGCGCACAACATACTGGATCGTGACGGATGGAAGATTTTATTATTTCTGTACAGCCAAGGTAACCAAACGATTTTATGTACAGTTTCAAGCTAATTCACCAACGAATATTCGATAATACGGAAGTTGAAAAGTGTCGAAATTAGATACGTAAGTATAGATAAGAAGGGGTTTTTTAGAAAATATAACACATACAAAAACCCCACCTTCCCAAAAATACTACTTTCCACGAAACCCACAGACCCGAAAGCAGCCAACATAAAACATACAAAAATATACAAACATCCGTAAATAATGCTCGAAGCGAAATAAGTGACGCTATGCATCAAATTATGACTTCACATTGGGAAGATAATGATGGCAATCATTTTGATGGCGTGTGCACGGCTTCACAGAAATTAGAACAATAAGAGAGAACCAGAACAATCAAGACAAAAGTCAACAGAAATTATTCCACGCAAACAGCCCCATGTAATAAATGACAATAAGCCGTGTACATCGAGAAAGGTTGAATTTTTACACGTAGTTTGATTTCTACTCCGTCTTGTTCTGTTGTAATATCGATATTTTTATGTCCGATTCTTTCTCTTGTCTTGGGTCTTGCTCAGTGATTAGGCCTATATTGTAATTTTCACAACTAATTAAAATTACAACGCACATATTCCAATACAGCATTGCCGATATAGGTAATATAATATAAAATTATCCCTACCTACCCACATGTTTGGGCATGTAACCGGAAACAAAACTTTTTTTGTTTCGGCCTTAATGTTTGATATCGGTCATTTTTGTATAACAGTCACGCTAATGGTACATTTAAATAAGCTATTTTCTAAGAGATTCCTACGGAAAACAAACAAAAAATGAAATAAAAGTTCAGCGAAATAATTATTGCCCCCTACCAAGTCCTTGTTTTCAATGGAATGAATACATATATTATGATATTTGTACATAATGAGAAAAATTCTGGCCACAAGGAATCTCTCCAATCGTGCTCTAATTAATCACCCGTAGCAATGAAAACATTCATTAAAATACAGATGACAACTAACTATTGACTTTTCAATTACTTGTAGGTCACGACGGCATTTGAATGATAGTCACACATTCCGGTTGAACTTGTGATTATTGTCAGTTAATTACTCTTGGATTAACATCGTTCTCTAAGGCTGTCATACAAAAATTATACACAGTCATGATTATTCCATCAAATTACTTAATTGACGGTCATAAAGTAAGTTAACGGTCACGTTTGTAAACATGCACCGCAATCTCAAATAAAAATCAGATACAAATATCTTACAATGCCACAACGTTAGAACCAATATTTTGAACTCATTAATACAGTCAAAGTTATGTACAAAGTTGCGTGTTTTATGGTATTTTACTTATATTATATTATTCGCTGGGAATCTTGCTCCTGTTAGTTTTTAACCAGTATCTTGACTAAAATGCATTTTAATTCTGATAAATCCGTGCTGTTGTTCGCGTTTCTGACTCAGTTACGTTTATTTTACTATGTTAGGTTAGGCTTAATTCCAGATAGTGCATATCTTTAGTTATTTATAAATATTTATAAAACAATCACTCATCATTTCTCTATGTGCACTTACTTTTAACTTTGCAGGAATCAACAATCACCTAGTGTGTGTGAGAGCGTTTGTATTGTACATAAATTCCATGCCAGCAAGATCCATAATCGGTAGGGAACTTGCTGTAGGGTGTAATTTTACTATTTTTTAGGTCTTTTGTACGTATTTTCCTGTTGTCTTATGTAATAATTGTTTATAATCTATGTAAGAATTAAAATGGCCACTAAGATCAAATTGTAGTGAGGTCCAGATAATCCATGTTATTTCACATTTGTTAACGTTACATTTACTTTGAAATTTTGGTGCTTAACAAACATGCGTACATACTTGTATATAACAACCACAACAATTTAAATATACATATGAAATGTGACAACGTTCTTTTATTCATTGAACGGACTGAGCTTCCAGGAACTTAGGACTTAAACCCATTCCCCCAAGAACCCAAATTACAACAGGAAACACGAATATAGCGAATCAGGTAGAGTGAAGTAATTATTCCCCCATAAAGTCCTTAATTTCAATGTAATAGATATTTTGAAATATGGATATAAGGACAAAATATTTCGGGCCAGGAATTTACTTAATTTGATTAACTACGTATAGCAATAAAACATTCAATAACATACAGTTTTGAACTAACTGCTTCCAAACAGTGTTTAAATGAGAGCCACACTGAATTAGGGATTTTTGTCAATTAATTACTCCCGTATTAACAGCGATCTCCAAGACTATCATACGATAGTCATATACATTCATAATTATTCCACCACATGTGTTCTTTGACTGTTGACATGTATTTCTCAATGCAACACTGAACCCATTAATATGTGTATACCTTTCCGACGTGCTCAGCATTCAATTCCATTTAGATGACTGGTGATAGACGTTTAAAACAATATACAGTAAAACTTTTTGGCGACAACCACAACGACTTCTTCATTATAAAAAAAACACATTTTTGGGCGGAATTTCAGTTGTCCCTCTATGTTGTAATTGCATAATGAGACTACCTGTTGTTTCAAAAAGTGGTCAAGATATCGAGGTTTTACAGCAGATTAAAAAAAACAGCCATAATGGCTCACTCATACCTTAGAAAGCCACACAATAGCATAGAGAAAAAATCATCGTAAACAACAAAAGAAGTCACTAGACGTGTGCTCTGGATAAATAGGGGTCCAAATGGTCAGTGGTTATTGTCCCTGTGAGGAAGATGTCCAGCTAGCTTATGGAACGACGGCAAACATGGTATTACGAATATAAATACAAAAATCGACAGAATGCATTATACAAAATAAATACACAATTCTACATGTGTCCAATACACATTTACATCATTTTCTTATTCATTTTTCATTTATTCACTAACAACTCATTAGACACAAATCAATGAGATTTTGTAGAAAGACGTTATTTTGGTCTTTTTGCATTTATTCACTAAATCGTTTTCCAGTTTTGGAATGTCTTACGTGATGAAATGCACATCCTTTATTACTTATAGCATATAGTGTAAAGTCGTTTCAAACCATTATTATGCTGACACATATTGTTTTATTATTTATTATTGCTCATTGTTTGTTCTCAAATGACTTTAGTAGCTAACGATAGTTGACGATCTCTGATAATGGGTGTTAAAATACGTGCATATGTGATTTTAGAGACCAAAAATTTGTTCGAATAACACCTGGTATTCGAGGAATCCAAAACGAATAACCGGACGTTTTTGAACATATAATATATATATAGACAAAGATGGGAATGTCGATCTATTTCGGATAATACCAGGTATTCGGATATCGGCTTTCGAATAACAGAGGTTTTGCTATATATTTAAATAATTTACTACTAACATCATTTTAGTTCTCTGTTACTGCAATATCGGGCTTTTGTATTCAAGATGACATCGAACAAACCACGGATACATTTGACAACAAGAGTCTATAAAGGTGTTGTTATGTTTGAGAATGAAATTGAACAAATAGAAAAGATGGAGACACGAGAAGACGATGTGTGGGTGTGTAGTTTTCCACGCTCCGGTAGGTGAACTTTGATTAATAAGTACATGTAAATAAAAAATATATGGGCAAACGCTTAGTCAGAAGTTAAACCTCATAACTTTTTTCCGATTAACTGTTGAATATCTTAATCGTGCTTCACCTTTCCGTATTATACTGTTTTCTCTCATTCTGTATCCTGGGTCCGAGGTTAAAGAGATTGATCACCAATTTAAGCGAAAGTTTTCATAAGTCAAAAGGTAATTCTGATACTATTATACACTTCTTCAAAAACTTGCAACACGCTGCAAGTCATGTAACGGAACCATTTACTAACATTTTGTCTTGACCGGAGACACCTCGAGTCCTAATATCGAATTAGCGGATAAGGATATATATATATATATGTATATATCGAGAGAGAGAGAGAGAGAGAGAGAGAGAGAGAGAGAGAGAGAGAGAGAGAGAGAGAGAGAGTAGCTATGCCCCGTCTACAAGGTCTTCACCTAGTGATGCCTCTGTTGAGTCAGTACCTGACAACGATTTATTAAAGGTCAGAGCATTCAAGTTGTTCTCCCGAGGAGCCATGCCACTCCAGCTAAGGACGTTCGACCATGCAAATCGATATTTCTGTTGGAGAATTAATTCCCGTTGGCCCCTACCATCCTGGAGGTAGCAGAATTCAGATAGGCGCCTGCTTGCTCATGAATTCATGGAAATGCTAGTAGAAAATGCAATAACAGGGAAATCCCCAAATCTGTCGAGGCAAACACTTTTAGATAAATATACTTTGGTGTATGGATGGCTGCGGCAAACCACAAGAAGAAGAGAACATTAGCAGGAAAGACGAATTTAAGATTAGGAACTGTAATTTGTGGTTGCTCTGGTCAGTGGCCAAGGATGGCATTAAGGAAAGCGTTGTGATCAAGGAATTGATAAAGTCCTTCAATTACATAGGTGAAGGGACATTTTTGTGTTTAATATTTTAGACAATTCAGGGTAAAAAAACATAGTTGCCATGATTACATATAATTGTTTAAATCTTCTTCAAAGCTAGGATATTATTTCAATAGACTTTGTAGGAGTTTTACATGTGTTTTATTACGACTGGGAAGGTAGCCAATTATGTTTGTGATGTTGTTCAATAATATTTATCATTCCAATATCTAATTTACAGTAGAACCTCGATTATCCGAAATCGACGAAACCGAAAAATTATTTCGGATAATCCGGACTTTCTGATAATCCGGGGTAAAGCAAATCTCGCCTGTTTGATATGAAAATCAAGGGAGAACACTCCAAAATAAAATAAATAGTGGACTAAGCATAAGAAGAACATTTTTTACGAAGCATTCATCAATAAAACTTGGTCATTTAATGAAATACGATATATGCGCATATTATAAGAATATTGTAAGCATAGGTTTCCAACAGAAACAAAAACTGAAACAAAGTCAAAGTCCGAAACAAAATTCGATTGTAAAGTCACAAACACGAACTAGCATTACTAATATCATTGACCTCCTAATCATATAACAATAATGGGAGATCTCGTATACTGTTTGTTTTAACATTTCGTGATAATATGTAAAAATCCGAAAAATGAAGTGATCACTTTTAATGGTATTCGGATCAGACGTTTCGGATAATCTGGTTATTTTACAATGAAATATATAGGGGGGAAATCGGGACTGAAATTTCTTTTCGGATTACACCAGGTTTTCGGATAATCCGTTGTCGAAAAATCGGGGTTTTACTGTATATAATAATCAGTACTGTTTTAACATTATATAATTATGTTATAGATGCATTTGGATACGAAACGTATTTAGATATATTAGCAGAATTCGAGTTTCTTCCCATTCTTTACATATACACACGGCGAGATATCACGCAAATAGAACTTTGAGAAGTGAGAGATATTATTTATATTGTAATCTTCATGATATAGAAGACGAGTACGATTATATTTTAATATGTCCCAGTTACACTGACATTAGAAAGAGATTTATATAGCAGTACTATTACCGAAGACCTAGTATGTATAATTCATTGAATTACTCAAATCTGATCAAAAAGATGTTTTATTAAATTCATGCCTACATATCAGCAGTGCTTCAAAACATAGGACTAGTTTCGAAATAATTGTATAAATATGTCATAATCATATAAATTCATCCTCAATTAAATATATTTATGCTGATCATTGTGACTAAATATTACAATATGTTTTCTTATATTTTGTTTGTTTGATGACGATGTACTTTGTGCAAGTTCAAATAAACTACCTGTTCTGTTCTGTTCTAATACTTCTATTCTTGCATAGGCACAACATTGACGCAGGAATTGGTCTACTTGATTATGACTGGTGACTTTGAGAAAGTTTACAACACTCAACTTGATGAGAGATTTCCAACAATACACATAAAAGACGATAGATTCCCTTATTATAAAGGTATTGGTATAATTGTCAACATAAATAATTAAGATGCTACATTATCCTCAAGTTCTGAACATGCAGCACCACAGTAACTTATTATACTAATCATTTGCTTGAAATAAATAGTTGACGTTCAAGTGGTTAAAGTTTCCGACAAGTAATCTCTAGCCACTCACTTCCGAGTTCGACCCCCCCCCTGGGATCAGAAAAAAACACAAGTGGGAAAGCTGTTCAGATAGCTTTGGGAGGTTTGTGGTTTAACCATGGTGTTAGCCCTAGGGTCTTTCTCCATCTTTATGAGCTGAGAAAGTCGCCATGTGACTCAGGCTTTTGTTGCGATGTTAAACTCAACAAAAATCAAATGGTTTTGTTATATACATCGTTCATAATGTGAATATGTAACAAGATACGTGATCAGAAATAATGCACTTATGTATCAAGATAGTTCACCATAATAGTAAAGTAACTGGAAATTGTTTGAACAATTACGAGCAAAAAGTCAAAACGGGAAAAAAGTACACAAAAGCTGACTGATTACTATTCAAAATTAACAGTGTTTAAATCAGTTGCATAATAAGGCAACAATGACCACGTCAAATTGATCCTCGAATCAGTTAGTGATGAAATTATCAACTAACAAGCTAAGTTAATCATTGAGACAGTTTGAAGTGTCGTGTACACTTATAACGGTCTTTGAGAGGTTATTGATGCATAAGTAAAAAGTATATAAATTCTATAGTTAATATAATTTAGTAAACTGTTTTTGAAATATTACTATATATATTACTATGTATATATAGAATAAAGACCATAACCAATAAAGAACGCTATGACACTCCCTCAAGTGATAGCCAGATTTGGGTATTCAAATAATATAATTGTACATCTAGGAGTGAAGTTTTTGGAAAACATGGATTCTCCACGATTGGTTAAAAGTCATTTACACCACAACCAACTACCGGAAGAGTTACGGAACGGAAAAGGAAGGGTGAGTTTTACATATTAGACTAATGTATCTTATCGGACCAAAATTAGCACACAACAATATTGTTAAAATCAATTACAAGTGTGGGCCACATTACAAAAATCTTTCACTCGAACATGTTCTGATTAGAAGGTTTCATTGTACCGTCTTAATTCATTGAAACTAAATTCTAAGTGGATAAGACATGTGGGCCAAGTTTCATCAAAACGCTAAGACAAAATACTATTTGGGGAATTACAAGACTCCAAAACAAAAATAGCGAAAAATGTACCCGATTCAACCGATAAATTGTGTATTTCTATCAATTAGCCATTGTGTTATACGATTTCGTGTGTGATATCGCATGTCCTCTGATATCCGATTTCTCGTACCTGAACCACGTTCCAGTTCAATGTTCTTTTCCAGCGTAAACACTAGGGAAGATTGGTTGCATTTCTATGCTTTTTACCGGCCTAAACACAATCAAACTATCCGAGTTACCTTAATTCAGCCTTGATTCATAAACTGAATCAAGTGATGCCCTGTACTGACTTACCGAAAACAGTCAATTAAACAACAATTAAACCAAACGTTGCACATTCTAAACGTAGTCAAACATGAACGTACTCCTTTCTATCACATTTGGGAGAATAAACCATTGTATTCATCAATCAAATGGTAAAATCGTTATCGATACTTCTTCCAGATAATTTACATCTGCCGAAATCCCAAAGATATTGTAATATCATATCACAGTATGCTCCAATGGTATGATGAACTTCAGGAAGGAACAGAAGATTTTAGTCAATTTGTTGACGCGTTTGTATCTGGGAAAGGTAAAATCTTTTAGCATAAACTGTATATTATAAGGTGTTCTGTATTATTTAGAAACAATAATTGTCAAATACAATATATAGTTAGCGTCCACATCATTATTAAGACCACCTCATTATAGCCACCATTAATTTCATACTGATATTCAAGATTTCATTGGCCACCTGGATAATAACACCAGTATCTTTTGACTCAGGAGGTGGTCTTAATGTAAAGTTTTGTTGTAATTTATTTGATGAAGAAGACCTTATAATGTGCTATTGTCTAATGCGCGAACTGTCAGAAAAGTAAATATCAATATTCCTCTTAGAATTAGCAACAATTCTATTAAAACCAAAACGTAGAAAACAAGTGTACAAAAGATCACTTTGAATGGGTGTTACCCTGCTGTAAAACGCATTTATTAAATTTTCAATGCAATCATTTGTAGTTCATACAGCGCTGAATATATACCATACAAATCCTATTTTACTACCAGATAGTTGATCATCTTCATGAACAGATTGTATTGTAATATTGGTGGTTAGTAGTCTGGTTCGTATAAACACTGCATTTATCTTTATTTATTTAAGCAATATATTGTCCATGGCCGAAACATGTATTGCGATACTGGGAAAGGAGAAACGATGTTCATATTTTATTTTTGAAGTTTGACGAAGTCATTAAGGTAAATATTTCCTTTTCTCCATAATTATATAGTAAAATTTAGTTTTAATGAACCTGGATATAGTGAAGAATTGGATAAAGTGAAGTATTCATTATCCACTGAATGCCACTCTTTACTTCATTTGATGTAGTGAAATTTGTATTATGATGAATTTGATATTTGGGTCCCTTTAACTGTGTTCTATAACTGAAAATCAAGAATAAACGATCTCTTTAAAGCGCAGAACTTTATCAAACATTAAAATGAATTGATATTAAAAGTTGATGACAGTGATGACTGTAAATAGCAAATATAACAAAACAGATGTAGGATAATCTCATTACACGACCATCTCAGCATAAAGACCACTTCATCATAATAACTGCATATTTTCGGTTCGGTCAGACCGACTTCTTATTATTGTTTTATTGTAACGTGAAAAATATACCGCAATGTCACCAATAGATCTTTGCTGAATTGTCCCTGATTACGATCATGATATCAAAGACAAGAGAACGACAAATAAGCCTATTGTGGCCGACCATATATATACATAAATATGCAAAAACATTTAGAAACCATAAATCTTTTGTAGGACGTAAAATATGTTAATCAAACAACCAACTGATTCATTGAATCCGAAAACCAAGTCCGTTTAGCGCTCAGATACTTTTATTTAATTATTCAGTGAAGAAGTGTAATACGCTATTATTTAAAAAGATATCGAGGTTAATGTTTATTTAACAGGACCTTCCACAAACCGTGAGGAAAATATCGGACTTTCTGAAGAAACCACTAACAGATGACGATGTTAAAAGAATATGTGAATATTGTAATATTGACAATATGAAAAACAACCCAATGTGTAATGGCTCATATTTGAGGGAATTCAAATACGTCAATGATGAAGCAGAAGGTAGACTTATCAATCAAGGTATGGCCACTTTAGTTTCATTTTACACATTACATGCAAAGGTACGATAACATTTTGTCATTAGTTGAAACTTTTGAAATACGAAATAACAAACCATATATTTATATTTCTATCATGGCAATACATGATTATACTATTCATTAAAAAGGGCACAATCAAGCCAAATCTGTTCTCAACGACATTTCTCATATATTCTGAAGTAGTAAATTATAAAAATGCATTTTGTTTGCCTCAAGTTCACCAGAATTTTTTTCTGGGGCTTAACGTAGGACTATACGACGAAATTGCCAACTTTAAAAGGTGGAAGTAGACTCCATGAGTATACCTGGGTATAACCACCGACCTCACGTAAGCATTCTTAAAAGCTTCCTCAAATGTGATTTTTCTGGTTCCGGATGTGATTCGAACTCATAGCTATCAGAAGCTAGTAAATAATTGTAAGAAACTTTAATCCGTGGGCCATATAAACTGTACGCACTATTCTTTTGCATTACCGACATTGGAAACGCAACACTTTGTTAATTGTCACCGGGAAAATAAACGTATAGCTATCATCATGATACATCATTTAAAATTTATTTCAATACTTTTATAATGATACCAAAGTATTTGAAAACTGCACATAATTCAAGGACAGTAACATACTTAAGGACCTAACTCCTAAAGTTGAATATCACATTTCCATCGGTACATTGATTTAATCAGCCACAAAATGGCTGCGGTATTTCGCATAAGAACCAAGCTAGTTCAGTGGCTTAGATCATCGCTTCAAACTCAAAATAATTTTGATGGCATTCTTCAACTTTACTGATTTTATAACAAAATCTATGAAAATAGATATCAATTTAGACAATCACCAAATGTTTTAGTTTCGTTTCTTGAAACTGTCGCTTTATCAAACCGTACAAAAGACGCTCAATTCAAAAACGACGACGAAGAATTAAACTTTATGTTGATATATAATCAGTATAATAATGCTTTGAAATAACTTGCAACAATTGAAAAAACCGCGTGCTGCGTTTTAAAAGGCCGTAATTATAATAGTCAGATAATAATAAATTATATGTATACAACAACCAACGCACATATTCCGTACCAACAAACTAATATTGCTAGTATTATTTCAGGGAAACCTGGTATGTGGAAGGAAGTTCTGACACCGGAAATGAGTGCTAGCATTGATGAACTGATAAAAGAATTAGATGGTTCCGGACTAGAGTTATAAACTGAAGGAGATTTTAAAGTCCGATTTCTCTGATACTACCACAGGGACTCAAGGCCTTTGGATTATTAAAAAAGGGTCAACCAGCATATTGTTCTATGATAAAAAATGCACAAATTCATTGAAAAAGGTGAAACTTTGCGAATACGGGTTTTACAACAGAAAAAGAAAATGCAAGTTTATCACTACAAACAGTGCGTTATTGCACAATTTTAAATCTATTGCCCCAATGGGTGATAGGACTAAGCGATGTCTAGTCAGTATGTATACAGTATTTTTTATTGAGATTATATTTGTTTGGGCATAAAACCGGAAACAAACTTTTTTGTTTAGGCCTTAATGTTTGATATATGTTTGATTTTAACTCTGCAGTATCTTGTATATCGAATACTGTTAGGGTGTTTACATATACTTTGCTGCGTGTATGGACTATGTATCATCAAATAGAATAGAGAGTATTTTAGTTATCCAAATATAGCCAAACTTTAGTTATCGGTCATTTTTGTATAACAGTAACGTGTGAACAAATGGCGTTCATTAACACACGCTAATGGTACATTTAAATAAGCTACTTTCTCAGAGATTCCTACGGAAAACAAGCAAAAAATTAAATACAAGTTCAGCGAAATAATTATTGCCCCCTACCAAGTCCTTGTTTTCAATGGAATGAATACATATATTATGATATTTGTACATAATGAGAAAAATTCTGGCCACAAGGAATCACTCCAATCGTGCTCTAATTAATCACCTGTAGCAATGAAAACATTCATTAAAATACAGATGACAACTAACTATTGACTTTTCAATTACTTGTAGGTCACCACGGCATTTGAATGATGACACATTCCGGCTGAACTTGTGATTATTGTCAGTTAATTACTCTTGGATTAACATCGTTCTCCAAGGTTGTCATACAAAAATTATACACAGACATGATTATTCCATCAAATGACTTAATTGACGGTCATAAAGTAAGTTAATGGTCACGTTTGTAAACATGCACCGCAATCACAAATAAAAATCAGATACATATATCTTACAATGCCGCAACGTTTGAACAAATATTTTGAACACATTATAATACAGTCAAAGTTGTGTACAAAGGCTACCCTTGGGAAAAACAATGTGTGGTCTTGATTAACAAATAGCCTTTACTCGGAGGTCACTTTGTTCAAAATAATCTAAGGGGAAATGGCCCGCATTTCAGTTGTCTGACTGAATGAGACCACCCCAGTTTTAAGCCCGATTTTTGCTTTTGATTGTGGTAATAATATCGAGGTTTGGCAGCAGATTGAAAAAAAGAACCACCACACAGTCTCACACATACTGCCAAGAATGTCGGAAACGCACAGCTCACGAGGGAAGCTGCTTGGATCAGACACAAAGTCACACAGCCACACGGAAGACAGGACATCGTAATAATCGACAACGAAAGAAATGAATGAAGTGTGCGCTAAATATGTAGGGTTATCCGTGTGGTCTAGAGCTCATGGTCTCTCACTAAATATGTAGGGTTATCCGTGTGGTCTAGTGCTTATGGTCTCTCACTAAATATGTAGGGTTATCCGTGTGGTCTAGTGCTCATGATCTCTCACTAAATATGTAGGGTTATCCGTGTGGTCTAGTGCTTATGATCTCTCACTAGCCCCTCCAACGCAGTGAGTTCGAATCCATCCGGAACCAGATAATTTAGGATGTGAGAAAGCTAGTTTGAGGAAAGTCGGTGGCTCTACCCAAGTGTACATTTGGTGCCTTCCTCCACCATATAAGCTAGAAAAGTCGTCAATTACACTGACTTGGTACGACGTTAAACCCCAGTGAAATAAGTAAATAGGTAATTTATTTATCTCTGTATAGTGGGCGTATAAAGGAGTTATGAACAATGTCAGACTATAGCAGTTGTCTGGCAAGTTGTCAAAATGCCTGATGAGAGCATAAACATACTCGTTGCTTTTAAGATAACAATCGGCAAAACGAAGGTAATTTTAATACACACTTAAACCTCTATGTGACGATATATCGTTTGAGTGAAGTAATATATTAAGTGTTCTACTACAAATATTATTACAGTTCTATATAACTTTGATATCTATCTACCGACCGTTAGTCTTCAAAATGACATCGAACAAACCGCGGATACATTTGACAACAAAAGTCTACAAAGGTGTTGTTATGTTTGAGAATGAAATTGAACAAATAGAAAAGATGGAGACACGAGAGGACGATGTGTGGGTGTGTAGTTTTCCACGCTCCGGTAGGTGAACTTTGACTAATAATTAAATAACATAAATATCAAACGTTGAAAACAAATTTTATAAACACGCTAGAATATGCATGGTCAGATATTAAATCTTAAAAGTTTTGGGTTCATTGCATAATAGGGTTTTCTCTTATTCCGTAATTTGGCTCCGAGGTCATAAAACTTGAACCAGAACACCGCTATTTCAGAAGTTAGCTATGATAAGATTGTAAAATACTGCAAGCAGTTTTCACTATGCAAGTCAAAAGAGTGAAAAAATATTCAGTAATATTCTTCACTGAATTACCATATTTCACAAAACCAGTTCAGTCGGTTGGAATGGAGTTAAGAGTTGGCAAAAAATACACAAAATGTGTACAATTGTGAACTACATGTTGAGAGATAGTCGAAATAAACAGTAAATTTGTTGGTTTAACTTTGGAGGACCTTTACAGATATGTTTTGAGTACTTTCCATTCTTGTACAGGCACAACACTGACGCAAGAATTGGTCTACCTGATTATGACTGGTGACTTTGAGAAAGTTTACAACACTCAACTTGATGCTAGATTTCCAATAATAGAAATAAAAGATGAGAGATTTCCTTATTATAAAGGTATTGTTATATTTGTTAACATAGATAATAAAGTTGTTACATTATCCTGAAGTTGCAAATATACAATTCTATGTAAAATGAATTGTTATACTACGTGTAATTATTTATGTCCATTAAATAATTATTAGAGGGCCTCGTTGTTTGATCGAGTTAGTCTGTAACTGGTTATCTCTAGTCACTCACTAATGGGTATGAACCATCTGGGACTAGAAAAAATACCCATAAGGAAGCTGGTTGAACCCAGGTGAACGCCAAGTAGTCTTTGAAAAAGTCGCCTTGTAACCCAGGCTGTTGGTGCGATGTTAAAACCAACAAACATGTAGTTATGTTATTTGCAGTGTTCATGGTGAAGAATACATAATAAAAAGTCTTCATGCGTGATTAGTAATAATGCATTTATGTGTCAATGTAGTTCACAATAACAGTTAGGTAACTAGAAGTTATGTGAATAATTACGTGCATAACTAGCAAAATGCCAAGACAGGAAACAAATGAATGATTTATTCACCTGACTATTTACGAAATCAGCGGTGTTTAAATTAGTTGCATAATAACGCAACAATGGCCACTACAAGCTGGTTGTTGAATCAGTTAATCGTGAAATACGTACTAGCAAACATGTTCAACTGACCGCTGTGCCAGTTGAGTCTGAAGCATCGGGTACACTTAAAACTGAGTCGACGTGTAGCTTAGCGATGTTATTGATGCATATATAAAAACAATATTTCAAAACACAGAGTTTGTTCAATTATGTTAACTGTTGTATGTCCATAAGAACATGCTGGTAACATTTTATTTAGAATTTAATCAAATCCCCGAATAAACAACCTATCCACTACAGAACGCTTTAACACTCCCTCAGGAGGTCTTTGTGAACAGGCTTTCCGTATACCTGATGTAATTGTACATACAGGTGTGCAGTTATATGAGAACAAGAATTCTCCGCGATTGAATAAAAGTCATTTACATTACTTCCTATTACCGGAACAGTTACGGAACGGAAAAGGAAGGGTGAGTGTAACATATTAGACTAATACATCTTATCCGCTAATCCGAACCCTTGTAATTTCATAAATTCAATTCAAACATAGATGTCGGTCATAATTCTTTGTTTAGCACAACAGAACTGTTCAAATCATTAAAAGTGTGCGCTACATTGCAGGAAGTTTCTCTTATCTGAGCATCTCTTTCTCTCTCTCACACAAATTCTTCCACACGAACATGCTCTGGTTAGAAGGTTTCATTGTACCGTCTTAATTCACTGAAACTAAATCTTAAATGGATTAGACATGTGGGCCAAGTTTCATCAAAACGCTAAGATAAAATATTAGATTTTAACAAGTGGGGAAACACGTGATTAAAAATCTTTATGGAAGAACGGTGGCACATTTAGGGCTTTTTATCGGCATAAACGCAATTAAACTTTTCGAGTTATCTTGATGTAGAGGCTTAATCGAGTGATTCCCAGCATTGATTTACCAATAACAATCTAGCAATTAAATCACATTTGGGAGAACTAATCAATAAATTCATCCACAAAATGGTAAAACTGTTGTCGACACCTCTTTCAGATAATTTACATAAGCCGAAATCCCAAAGACACTGTGACATCATATTACCGTCTGCTTCAATGGTATGACGAACTTCAGGAAGGAACAGAAGATTTTAGTCAATTTGTTGACACGTTCGTATCCGGGAAAGGTAAATTATTGTAGTATTTCATTGTATATTACAAGGTTTTCAGCATTTATATGTATATGATAAGGTTTTCTGTATTTAGAAATAATAATTATTATTGTCCAATGCGATATACCTTCAGGTAGCGGCCACTTCCTTATTAAGACCACCTAATTGTAGAGACCACTAATTTCATACCGGTTTTACATATTTTTTGACCGCCTAAGTAATGAAACCATTTTCTTTTGGCCCAGAAGATGGCCTTAGTTTCAAGGGTTTGTCGTAATTTATTTGATGAAAAATTCATGTGGCTTTTAATAAAGTGTTTTGCATAATCTATCCAAAAAGTTTCAATCAAATTTCAGAAAAAAATATGCTAAAAGCCACTTGTGAATGGATGCTGCCCTGCTGTAAACCACATTCGTTTAATTTTCAATACAAATATTTGCAGTTCAATCAACACTGAGTGTATACCATACAAGAGCTATTTAACTACCAGATAGGTGGTATGGTATCCATGGACAGATTTGACTGTAATATTGGTGGTTAGTAGCTTGCTTTCTATAAACACTTGTACATGTATATATCTTTATGTATGTATGTATCTTTATTTATTTAAGCAATATATTGTCCGTGGCCAAAACATGTATTGCAATACTGGGAAAGGAGAAACGATGCTCATGTTCTGTTTTTGAAGTATGACGAAGTCATTAAGGTAAATGTTCTCTCTTCACCACGAATAATAGAGTAAAATCTGGTTATAGTGACCTCGGATATAGTGAAGAATCGGATATAGAAAAGTATTATACACCGATGAGCCACTCTTTATGTCGTTGATATTGATGTAGTGAAATTTGGATATTATGAAGTTAATATCCGAATCCCTAAAATTGTATTCAATTACATGCTCATTTAAACAGGACCTTCCACAAACCGTGAGAAAAATAGCTGATTTTCTGAAGAAACCACTAACAGATGATGAAGTTAAAAGAATATGTGAATATTGTAATATTGACAATATGAAAAACAACCCAATGTGTAATGGCTCATATTGGAGGGACTTCAAACACGTTAATGATGAATGTGAAGGCAGATTTATAAACAAAGGTATGACTGCTTTAGTTTCATTTTACACATTAGATATACAGACAGTTTTAGGCTTAAATCACACCACTGAACTAGAGCAGAACTAGACAGAAACGCTAAAAACCCAATGTGCAATGCCTCATACTGGAGAGAATTCAAACATGTCAATGATGAATCTGAACGTAGATTTATCAATAAAGTTACTATCACTTTATTATTTAGATAATTAAACTTATCCACATAGAAAACGCCTAGGTGAATTTTTGAAATACAAAAATAATAATACACTGAAATCTATCATGGCAATACATGGTCATACTAGTCAGTGATAAAAAAGCACAACCAGAACAAATCTGTTCACAGCGTATATTTCGAATCGGAAAATTATAAAAAAGTATGTTTATATAAAGGGTGATGCGAACTTACTAGCCTGGGACTTTAATCACCCGGCCACGGAGACCCCACGTACTATATTCTATCGCAAAATTTTGTTACTTTTCACCGGGAAGGAAAATGTATAACTATCGTTATGATACAAAACAGATACTCAATTTAAAAAATATCATACCAAAACATGACGGCAATAAAAGCATTAGCATTGATATGAACTCATTCAGACAACATGTATGCTCCTATACGGGGTCCTTGTCCTTTGATAAACCAACCACAAAAGCAATAGGGGTCATCTACAAAACACAACCATCCTCCATATAAAAAATGTGGTACTCGTGCTCAAGCGTTCTCTAATAATTGATCGGACAAGCTCTGGTTTACAGACGGACCAACCGAACGACCGACCAACCGACATACTGGCCTACCGACATGTGCAAAACAATATACCCCATTTCTTCTTTAATGAATACAACATACAACATACATAGCGCTTATTCCCTGCAAACAGGCTATTACTGCTAGCATTATTTCAGGGAAACCTGGTATGTGGAAAGAAGTTCTGACACCGGAAATGAGTGCTAGCATTGATAAACTGATAGAAGAATTAGATGGTTCCGGACTAGAATTATAAACTGAAGGAGGTTTTAAATCTAAAACAATGTTATTTAGCACGATTTCTCTGATACTTAAAGCCGCAGAGACTGAAGACCTACAAATTGTCCAGGTTCAACCTGCACATTGTTCTATAATCTAAAAATGTACAAATTCATTGAAAACAAATTTGTGAAACTTTGCCTATATGGGTTTTACGACAGAAAAAGAAGAGAGAGGCACCAAATGCTCAAGTTTATCGCTAGAAACGGTGCGTTACTGTACTATTTGAAAGTCTCATTCAGTGACAAGTCTAAGCGATGCATAATCAGTATGTATACTGTATTTTAATTGCGTCAACTTAATTGTATGTAGAACCTACTTTGAGAATTTATTACCAGAATGATCCATAACTCATGGCTAAGGGTTTCTTTATGCGACTTATTAATTTTCTGATATTCAGTTATAAAGTTGAACGATACACCCTTTTTCAATTTTATTCCGATATGTTGTATTCACAGTTATATCTTTCATTTTGGCTAAAGTATACGAGAGACAATTTAAAGTCATGAAAAGATAACTGGTACGTGCTGTAAAAACAATCTGGTGAAGTTAAACTTTGCCAATCCTTTGGAATTAAAATATTCTCCACGAACTCACTTTACTTGTACACGCATTTCTGTCATAAACGCATTTTTTGTAGTTTAATGCAGGTAATGTGATTTTACATTAGAATACTGCTTGTCCTTTGGATATGCAAGTCTCGAACTGATTACTTTGAGGCCTTTTTGATGTGTGGATTCAGCCCAAAAAATCACAGGGTGGCGGATCTAGACTAGACGCTGGATGCGGAAAAGTAAAGTATATTCGTTATTAAACTAGTATTAGCATTTCCAAAAATGCTTGGAATCGCCGTTCAGCCAAGTATAATAATATATTGAATAAAGACTTCCTATAGATTTCATTTCTTATTGAGAGATTGCAACACATTCTATATTCACAACAATGTTAAACTGGCTCCCGTTGACTATGTTTGTACAGAGACAACGTTCCTTTGGCGCATTGCAACACGACGATAAACTGCCCCAATAGAGCATAAGTAAAACATTACGATATAGAAATGCCCCAAAAGATTTCTGATTAGCTTAGAGCAGGCGGTGTAAGGGAAGAAATGGTCAGATCTGGTTAATTGTATATGTCGCCGTCCGTGAACGGCGACAACAATGCAGAACGACTGCTTATTTATTAGCGCGTGTTGAGATTCAGGAGTTAATTCTGACCTCGCACACTGGTCGTGAATGTTTCTCTAAATAATGTTAAACAACAGTAGGTAGGCAAGGCATTTTCAGCATACCCTTTTCCAGCTAAAGAGCTGTGTTCTGATTCAAGATAGTGGAGCACCATTTTACTTCGTAAAACGATAAAAACTAATAATATGGAAACAGGAACCATTGACAAAGGCGAAACTTCCGAAACAAATGTTTTTAGCGTTTCAAATTAAGAAATTCAAATTCATTTGTACATGTTTTATGTCACAACTGGTATCGCGCCATCGAGGTTAAATGGGTTACGCAATCTTCAGGTCTGGTGTTGCGTGACACATATGTGAAAAATGCTGTTAGACGCAAAATATGTTTATGAAATATACGTAAAATGTCCGCTCTCTTTTAGAATAATGACAAAGAAATTAGAAAAAATATGTTGTCATGAGTTGTTTTCAACTGAAAGCAGAAAATTTACGTGCATGTTCTCAAAACATAATTACGTTTTTCTTTTTTTCAAACCGACAGTTATTTATCAAAACAAAAACTGAGACAAATGCGTTGCACGTTCATCAGCTGTGCATGTGTTGTTGCGGTATGAATCAAATGATCAAACGTTTGCTGTTTGGTTTGTTCTATATGACACATTAAAGGTATATTGTCAATCATTAGTTTGTGTACACTCGACCAATTTCGGGACTTATGTACATGCATAATTTGTAGGCATAGAGAGTGCTGATTCTTTTTAAGGAAAATACAAATTGAAATGAACGTCGGCGAAATTGACTGAATTCAAACGAAGTAACGATGGATGGACTACATTAAGCTCGAAAGATTAGCGGTAATTAGAACATACGCAGTGTTTATATAGACATAAATTCTCAAGCGCGGCTAAATATTTGCGCATTTTGGCAGGTACAGCTACTTGTAACAATAAACCCAGTCACGTGCATATAACGCATCCGCGCACTTAACTCTTTTGTCAATAAAAGTATCCAAATTATACGGACCCCTTGATGTGAAAATAGTCATACGCTTAGTACAATGGGCATATAAAGATGTTACAAGCAATATCATTCCATTTCAACATAAAAAAACCCCATAAAATACAAAATATGAGTGTAACATATCCGTTGACTTTTATCTTTCTACACAAGTAAGGTCATTTTACACTACAGTTTAATCTCAAGTATGACCACGGCGTTATATATCAACAGTTATTTTATACTTGTCTTATTTTAATACCGACCGTTCAAAATGTCATCGGATAAACCGCGAATACACATGACATCAAAAGTGTACAAAGGTGTTGTTATGTTTGAAAATGAAATTGAACAAATAGAAAAAATGGAGACACGAGAGGACGATGTGTGGGTGTGTAGTTTTCCACGCTCGGGTAAGTAAAATTTATTAGATAAGTAAATCATATCAGATAGGCATCTAGATTTGATAATAAATATTATAACCATGCATGAACATGCATATGTTCGCCTCGGTTTGTGTCTAAATGTAATTATATGTTTTGACGGTAGCTGGTCATCTTCGTGCTTTACATATACCTATCAGAACAAGTTTTCTCTCATACTGTATTCTGAATTTGAAGTAGAAAAAATTCAGATTTATGGTGCAGCTCAAGTCTCCATTTAAAGCTGTCATTACTTACAAATTGATAATGATAAGATTACGCAGTCCTTCAAGCATTTTTCATGATAACATGATAAAACTATTTACTGACACAATTGATAAACGAAAAAATGTGCAAGAAATAAGTTGAGAACGAATATGATATTTGAGCTGGGAAACTGAATGATATGTGGATCAAAAGTATGTTATATACTGCACTCAGTGGATTCGTTTTGTACAATTAAGTTTTATATATTGCCAAATATATTTTATATATTGCCAAAGTTTGAGTTTTAAGACGTATAATATCAATATGATGTCAACTCATGAACGCAATTTATAACCGCTGTTTGTTGATAGGAACTACATAGATTCCTAAATTATGCTGCGGTAGGTGTGGAATTAAGTAGGTGCGAAAATACATATCATATGTAAGATTGTGAACCTTACTCGTAGAGATATATACCGAAGTAGAAAGTAAGTTCACTGTTTTAACATTGGAGGACCTTTACAGATATGTTTTGAGTACTTTCCATTCTTGTACAGGCACAACATTGACGCAAGAATTGGTCTACCTGATTATGACTGGTGACTTTGAGAAAGTTTACAACACTCAACTTGATGCTAGATTTCCAATAATAGAAATAAAAGATGAGAGGTTCCCTTATTATAAAGGTATTGTTATAATTGTCAATATGGCTTATTATGTAGCCAGAGTATCATCAAGTTGTTTCAATAAAATTATTACTCTCGGGCTTCTGGATAAAGTCTTTTCTGACTTATAATTATTAGTGGATTGTGTTTCAACATACGTGTAGGGATCATTCTTTACCGTGAAACCTGGAAAAGTCGCCGTATCACATTGTCTGTTCGTGCGACTGTAATCCTGACAAAAGCTTTGAATGTTATATGCAGCGTGATCTCAATGGTGTAGAATACACGATATTGTACGTGATTAGCAATAATACTTTAATGTGTGAAGAGAGGAATGATGAAAAAATAGTAACAAAAGTGAAGTTTGTATTCCTCTAGTCCTCCCTAGTTTACTAGTATTAAGAATTAAGAAACTGGAAGAAGAAGCAGTAAGAATGACGCATGCATAAATAGAAAACGCCAATATAAAAACGAAAAGTCCCCAAAAGCTGAAAGATTTATACACCTGGGTGATAATTATTCAGTTAATGGTGAGACAAACGCCGAAATAGTTACGTCATACCTTCTGCTGGTAGAATTAAATGTAAATAAACATCCAAATAACATCAAACGATTGAGTTAATTGTAAAACAAAAACGCATCAAAACCAAGGTAAAGTAAATCGACGAATCAGCAAAATGTATTATAAGTTCTGAACAACCACGTCACGACAACTGCCGAATAAGTTAAATGTAAAAAATGCACCAGCAAGCACGTTAAATTTGACGCCTATTGTAACGTTAATTGTGAAAAGAACACCAACAACCGTACCAAGTTAATCGTTAAATCAGTTAAATGAGTAATAAAGACAAATGACCACATCAAGCTAATTGTTGAATCAAATAAGGTATTATATATCTATTATACTGTACTTCTATACGTATCTGTTCAATGCTACTCAAAATGTTTAAATTATAAAACTAGTATTACCTTAGTACATACTTCAATCTATTTTACAACATATTTTGAAAATTTTGTAAAAGCCGTTGCCCATGTTGACAAAAGTATTATTTTTTTGAAGATACTGCACGGTAACCAGCTTTTTTATTAAATTAGATTGATACTGTTTTTTTTTATCTTTTTTACCAAAAATGGGTTTTCTTTATTGTATAAAAACTGATTGCTACCCCAGACTTCAATGCAAATTTAACGGAACAATAACTCGAAGGATAGTTGTTTTTTTTTTAAAAAAACTTATGGAATATCTTATCCTACCGTGGAAGTCTATAAAAACTGTAAGGATTGCCAAAATCCGTCCGCTCCATTTTTACCCGTATACCTGATGTTCTTGTATACATAGGTGTGCAGTTGTTTGAGAACATGGATTCACCACGATTGATTAAAAGTCATTTACATCACTTCCTTCTTCCGGAACAGTTACGGAATGGAAAAGGAAAGGTAAGTTTAACCTTTTAGATTAATATACAGAAAACACCTTTTTACTCAAACCCCTTTTAATTTAAAAAACTTATCCGAACAGATTCTTCGGCATGAACGTGTTCGGGTTCGCTAGTTACACTGTACTGACTTAATTAATTGTAACTAATTATTACATGGAAGAGACATGGGGCCATGTTTTGTCAAAAAACTGTACATTTTTTTTATTAAAAAATATAGAGAGGAAAATTGCGTAACAAAAATTTCAGCACCTAAATCAAAATATATCTATTTGAATAGCTATAGTATAATATGATTTCATGCATCCTGTGGTATATCGACTGACTTTCAATATTTTATTACTTCTCGTACCTGACTTTTTTCCCGATCTAGTGTATTTTTGTGAACACAAAGGAATATTGGTTGTATTTTGAGGCTATTAGTACCAGCACAACTTTCCAATTTACGTTCATTTAGGTCGCGTGATTCCCCACACAGACCTTAGCAAGTAGGAAAACGTAACTATGAAGACAGTTTAGCGCAATCTCTATCCAGAGTTGTCGATACTTATAATTCACATACTCTTGTCAACGTCTTAAACGTATTTCAAAACCATGTAACCTAATCTCACTTTTAGTTTCCAACTGATACTCTGATGCCTTTAGGTATTCTCTTAGCGTGTATTAATTGTCATATTTTTTTCACGATTAAGTTCAACTTCTTCGTTTTGTTTCCTTTGTGCGATTTGATACCTTACCCCTTACCCTTATTATATACTACTCAAAATTTGATAAGGATAGCTTTTTAGATTGCTTATATTTGATTGGATATAAATGTCTACCAAACTTTTATTATTTTAATTGAAAGTTTATGCATTTGTATATTTGTTTGAAGATAGAAATAAGTTTTGATGTATTCATTGAAGCGTGACAGAAGCCAAAAGTTGAATGGGTGCTAAATTGACGTTTTCGTATGGATGTGCCAAATGTGAAATTTTGCTGCGAATGTTTTAATTTAATTAATTTCTTGGTCAGTATCGAGCGTGATGTCCATTTGCATTGATAACCGCCTGACATCGCCGGCGCATGCTGCTAACAAGCCTCCGGATTGAGATTTGTGGGATTCGAACCCACTCCTTCAAGAGGGCCCGTCTTAGCCCTGGACTGTAGTGGGCTTAACAGGGCGGGCTGAAATGGCTCTCTGCAGCATGTCCCATACATGTTCTATGGGATTGAGGTCGAGGAACGTGCCGGCCAGTCCATTCGGACGATGGTGGCATCCCGGAGGTACCTGCTGGTCAGCATGGCCCTGTGTGGACTTGCATTGTCGTCCATTAAAATGAATTCAGGGCCTATAGCGCCAGCGTACGGGCGGACATACACGTCCAGGATCTCATCAACGTACCGTTGGCCCGTCAGACTGCCGTCATCCACGATATGAAGGTCAGTCTTGCCCTGCATGCTGATCCCCGCTCACACCATGATGGAACCCCCTCCATAGCGATCATGGTTTGCAATGCAAACAGGTGCAAAACGCTCATGGGTCATTCTCCACACCCGTGCCCGTCTATCCGTGAAGTCCACACAAAATCTGGACTCATCGGTAAACAGTACCGGGGTCCAATCATTCAACGTCCATGTGACATGACCTCGGGCCCATTGAAGGCGTGTTTGCAAATGCTGCCGCATCAATGGAATGCGGATTGCGGGTCTTCTAGCGCGCATACCAACACTATGGAGTCTGTTTCGTACTGTTTGAGTCGACACCCTCACTCCCGTTGCATTTTCAACGTCATTACGTAACGTTGTTGCGTTCATAAACCGGTGACGTCGAGCTTCTATAACTAAAAATCTGTCTTCAGCCTGCGTTGTTGCTCTTTGACGACCACCCCCATGCATGTGGGTAACGTCACCATAAGTTTGGTAACGGTTCCACGTCCGTGAAACTACACTCTGTGACACGCCGAGTGCACGTGCCACGTGAGGCTGAGAACGCCCTGCTGCAATCATCCCGAACCCCATATTCATTTCTTCCCTACTTAAACGATGCCGTACGCGCAAATTCGCCATATTTTACGTATTCAGTAAGTTTTAAGCTGAATGTGTTAGATTCAAGTGAATAACTTGAAAGTGTGTACAATTGTACATGTGGCCACCACGCCTCTTTTCATGGGTAGCCTTTTCCCCGTGCAAATCGGGAAGCCGTGGGCCGTGAAACCGCAGTAAAACTAACTGTACCTTGTAGTAAACACTCGAATAAATATACACACCAAAAATTGAGGGACTGCATTGCGTATGGTACAAAATATGTAGCATTGAAAAAGCTATCCTTATCAAATTTTGAGTAGTATAGAATATATACAAAAACTTTCCGTTAAGAAATAGTGCGCTTGATAAATAAAATATTTTATGCGGTTCTCTTATGGATTGTGACATTTTTTTACAAAAGATTTTGTTCGTTTAGTTGTAAATCTTATACTATTTGGGGCTTTATTTCTTGTTTTACACGAATCTGGTATAAGCTGAAACGTTGACAGAGACGTATGTGAGGAATAACGAACGGCATCTCTAGAAAGATATTGAGTCTAGCGACTAAGCCAACTTTTATGCATTCAAAATACAATCAAACATATAGATATTTATCAAACACATTTGGAACAGGGAAAGATTGGCATTTATCAATAACAAGACAGAATATATTGTATATTCAAACCATCTTTCAGATTATTTATATCAGCCGAAATCCCAAAGATATTGTAACATCATTTTACCGTCTGCTCCAATGGGGTGACGAGCTTCAGGAAGGGACAGAAGGGTTCAGCAAATTTGTTGATGCGTTCGTATCCGGGACAGGTGAATTTTTCTAATGTTTTAATATTTGTTTTGATGCGTCATTCAGCATTTATTAAGAAAACTATTGTCAAATACGACAAAATCTTAGTAAGCAACCAGTTTAAATTTAATGTCACCTCATTACAACGACCACCTTTTTTCAGATCAGTTTTCAACGTTCCTTTTTATCTCAATGTTAAGGAGATTGTTTTGTCTAGAAAGTGAGTGATCTTAATACCCAGGTTTTCCGTAGTTTATTCGATCAAAATTAATTCCAAATTATGAAGTGTTTCTGCACAAACCATCATAATAATAACATCTTTGTGTTTATGGTCATTTTTATCTGTAATATCGATGTTTAATACAAGCATATAGTTTGTTTTCTATAAACACTGTATACATCTTTCTTTTAGCAATAAGTTGTCCGTGGCCAAAACATGTATTGCAATTCTGGGAAAGGAGAAACGATGGACATATTTTATTTTTGAAGTATGACGATGTAATTAAGGTGAGTATATTCTGAAGTAAATATACAGTAAAACACGGTTATCATGAACTCGGATGTAGTGAAGCATCGGAAAATTGAATTGCTTACTTATGGGTACGCAGATTTTTATATCATTGTTATTGATATATTGAAATTTGGAAGTAACAAAGTTATTATTCTGTTCCATTTCTAATGTCCGTTTATACATATTAATTACAATAAGGTTAATCCCAATTCCACAAACCCGTAACTCATTTAAAGTTATTGCAGTTCAAAACTTCAAATGCAATTTTCTCAAAATGGGAGAAAATGACGTACGGGTTTGTAGAACCCGACGAATTGTATCCTGCTTTTGCTCTGATTTCGTAAGTAAGTGTTAAATTTCTCAAATGCTGTACGTGCGCGTGAGTCTGTCATGTATTTAATTTCTTCGTTTAGTATTTACTTGGGATGGGAACGAATGTCAAAAATGGTATTCAAATATTCGATTCAGATATTCGAATTTATTCGAATATTCGTTTTTGGTCCATTCTTGTATCTGTCCGAATTTGTTGCATCCGAAAACATGTATAGTTTGTAGTTTTCATTCTGTGTTTGTATTCTTTTTACGACTCTTACCTTTTCATGGGTGTAATGAACAAACTGTATAATTTTAAAAGGTGCTAAATTAATGTTGTTCTTACAACGCTATCAGTAATGTTTAGATGTAGGAACAAATCATTGTCTTCTCCCTATCTTATTCCTCATACGTTTTCTAGCCATTAAATATATCTGAGTGCTACGTTGTAAGGAATGCATAAGTTATGCTATTTCTTGTTCTAATGAAAAGTTTCCAGGTACTTTCATATAACGCACAATAGACAAGGTAATATAAAAAAAATAAATGAATATTACGCACAAAAATACGTAGACGATGACTAGAAACACCAATTACTCCCATCAATTTACATTGCATCAAACGCCGATTGAAATTATTACGAATGCCAAACTGTCAACTTTTAAGCACTGCACCCCTTGTTAATTACCACAACAAACATAGGGCCAATCATGAAGGTGCTAATTGATGATAGCTGACTGACACCTCTGCCTACAATATACGTTCTAGTTAAGTGGCAAGTTTTATACAGTCTTTCGATTTTGAGCGTTTAATTATTATTTTGTTTTCGTTTTTCTTAGACCAAATTTCTGTCTTAAAAATTCAATTTTTCCAACGAATATTCGAATTAGTTTTTCAAGTTAGAATATTCGACCAAGAACCGAATATACGAATATTCGGTCCCATCCATATATAATATGATATTATACATCTAAAATCTAAAATAAGTTATCATTTTACGGAACATAATCAGATATCAAAGATTGATGATGGGTATGAATATTGTGCCTCTATCTGCACTTAAATATAAATAAAAACATAATCAGTTACAGGGAAACCTCTACGGCTACTATAACGATCAGTGATTTCTATTGATAATGAAACCACCTTTATAAACCACATTTTATTTGGTCCCGAGTTTGGTTTTAATTTAGTGGTTTCACTGTGACTAGAAATATACACCGTAATTTCCCCAATAGATCAACATTCAACAAGAAAACGTCAAATAAGTCTAAGCTGGCCGACCGTATATATCTAAATAGAACATAGACCGTATATATCTAAACAGAACAGTGACCGTATTCATCTAAATAGAACATAGACCGTATATATCTAAATAGAACATAGACCGTATATATCTAAACAGAACATAGACCGTATATATCTAAACAGAACATAGACCGTATATATCTAAACAGAACATAGATCGTATATATCTAAATAAAACATAGACCGTATATATCTAAATAGAACATAGACCGTATATATCTAAATAGAACATAGACCGTATATATCTAAATAGAACAGTGACCATTCATCGTGTTTGTGACGTAACATATATCAACGAAAAGGTAGGTCATTGTATACGAATACCACGTCAGTTTGACGCGTAGACATTATTATTCAATTATTCAGTGAAGTCGTGTACCGCGCCATCTTTTTTTTTCAAAAAGGATGGTCTTAATATCGAGGTTAATGTTCATTTAACAGGACCTTTCACAAACCGTGAGGAAAATAGCGGACTTTCTGAAGAAACCACAAACAGATGATGACGTTAAAAGAATATGTGAATATTGT
This sequence comes from Lutraria rhynchaena, assembly GCA_008271625.1. Lineage (NCBI taxonomy): Eukaryota > Metazoa > Mollusca > Bivalvia > Venerida > Mactridae > Lutraria > Lutraria rhynchaena. Next base: position 2,264,801 of record VIBL01000054.1, read on the forward strand.
AATATTGACAATATGAAAAACAACCCAATGTGTAATGGCTCATACTGGAGGGATTTCAAACACGTTAATGATGAATGTGAAGGCAGATTTATAAACAAAGGTATGGCTACTTTAGTTTCATTTTACACATTACATATACAGACAGTTTTAGGCGTAAATCACACCGTTTAACTAGAACAAAACTAAACAGAAACACTGAAATCTGTGAGCAAAGCTCACTACAGGGAGAGAAGAAATGTAGCTTTTAGCTAACATTCAGTGATTTATTTGGTCAACAAGTGAGTGCTAAATTGTGGTCTTTGTTCACAGGAGACCGCTAAACAAGGTTTGTCAATAAATTATAACTCCAGGATTGACTGAGTTGCATAAAGAATCATTTGGAGTTACCAAATGAAAAAAAACAATGAATATTATTTTTTACTGTAGTACATGTATAAGTATGTACTATAAATGTGTCAAAGAAAAGATTCCTTGGTAATCACGTTTGAAATTAATTTTAGTTCCCGAAATCAGTCAATTGAATCCATTCTCAAAGTGAGAAAGGAACCAATATAAGAGATTTAGGCAATAAGCAAATCTTACTTTTCACAATTTAAAACAAGGGCCAATTGAAATTGAAAAAGACAAAATAAGGTTATCATTTAACTGAGTGCAATGCACATACAGTTATGTATTTAAAACATTTTTTGTGGTCAGTGTATCGCGAATCATTATAACAGTCACAACACATACATTGAATACAACAACCATTGCGCTCACTTCCACCTAACAAAGCAATAAAAAATAGACGAGTCTATACATAATTATTATTTCAGGGAAGCCTGGAGTATGGAAGGAAGTATTGACACCGGAAATGAGTGCTAGCATTGACGAACTGATGAAAGAATTAGATGGTTCCAGACTGGAGTTATAAATTGAAGGAGATTATAAATATAAAGCAAACTGTTTTCATTCGATTTCTCCGATATTAAAAGACCATGATGAGGGAGTGAATGACAATCATATTATCAACCGTCAAGCAGCATATTATAATCTAAAAAAGTTTACAAAATCATTGAAAATGAATTTGTGACGCTGCGAATAAAGAGTTTTACGACAGGGAAAGAAAACGAATGTATGCTACTAGAGGCCATGCGTCAGATCGCGCCTAAAATATGTTTTGCATTTGTCTGTGAGAAGGTTAAGCGATACTCCGTCAGTCAGAACGCCGCGTTTTAATAAAATCAACTGTATGAATCACCTACGTTGAAGAATTACAAACGCGAATCATCCATGGCTCCTGGCTAATGATTTTTCCATGTAACTAGTAAATTTTCTTGTATTCCGTACTGAAATGTTTCTATACTCCTTGTTCTAATCTTAATTTTATTCCAGAACTGCAGATCCTAAAAACTTGGTAATGTCTAAAGATGCTTAATTAACAAAAAAAATCAAAATTTATTGAATAATTTACATTCTCTGTTTTTGTCTATAATAAATATTTATTACATTATTTTAAGAGGTGTTAAATCCATATGGAAATCATTAACAATGAAGCAAGAACATTAAATTCAAATAGAGAGAACAATATCGCTTAAGAGAAATTGAAATAAAGATTTTTATTTAAAATGTGGTTATATATACATGTAATACATTTTTTGATGATATAATGTTTATATTTTCTATCAAACCAATGTTACCAGAAATAAATCACTTCAAAAAATAAATGTAGTCGGCATTTAACGTTGTATGAGTTGTTTTCGCTAGCAAGAATAACCAAACTTGCCCAATTAGTCGCAAAAAAAACAATGGACGCTAAGCTGCTCTAAGGTAATTAGCGAAAGTGAGATTATTGACAAAAATGGTATTTTACTGCATTACTGAAAATCGTGTTTCCGAACAATGCCTGCAGCCATCCTGTCACACATTAGGAAATTTGATGGCTTCAACCTTGAATATCGCGTGGCACCTGTCTTCAAAATGACAGATTACAAAATTAATTGAGGATTTTTTTTTGTTTATGAGAATGCATTTCTGAGAATTTCATAGTATTTTTGCATTTTCACGAAGGCTTTCATAGACAGCACCATCTTCAGTTATCTTCTGTACGACAGAAGGACTCATACACGACATCGCATTGTTGCTCTGCATACATTCATCGTCCAAGTAGGACACGACAGTAATGAAATTCAATTTCTTAATTATACGCAGCATTCATGCGTGTCATTTTACACCGTGCAGAACTTAAATTAGGACATTACATAGTCGCAAGTGATGTGTTTTAAACAATAAATTCAATCATGTCAAAGTACAGCTTCATTTAAGAGCCTTAGGATGGATGAATTATGGCTGCCTAATATCCCAATTTACCTTCATACATAATAAATTAAGACCTGGGTGAATTGAAAATACCGTTCTAATGTTCTGCATGTATTTTAATAAATTCACTGCCTACTCTTAATGAGGTAAAAAAATACTTGAAAAAATTAGATGCCACCGGTCCATTACTGTAAATCATTCACTTTATTTTATTTATCGGATGATTTCAAAACTAATTCGTCTGGGATATTAACATAATTTTCGGAGCATTTTTCCTAAGTTGGCAAGTAAAGAACTTTTTTTCCATTATTTGTAATTAAACATTTGTCCTAACCAGGCAATGTACCGGCCGCGACCGTAGTTCTGTGTTTAAGGCACTTGACTTGTATCCCGGGGATCCGGGTTCAAATTCCGGTCCCGGCAGGCCATAACCTTCTATGAAAATTAGCAAAAATGTCGATTGTCATCTATATGTGGAGAAGTTGCCAGCTCTTCGTGGAAGGGTAAGTTAGTACTGGTTAGTATACAGTCCAGGAAAACTGGTTTGGTGGACCAGACGCCGTATATAACTGAAAAAGTGCTGAAAAAAACGGCGTTAAACCCGATGAAAAAAGAGAATGTTCGCTTCTTAGTCAGTTTGTTAGTCAGTGTGTTAGTTTGTTACCGGAATAAATCTTTGTCTTTGAGTCTTTTGAGCAGACTATCTTTGACACGACGCCTCAGACACTTCTTTCGGTTGCATATCAGGCTTGCTGTCTGTTCTTGTTCTCCTTGCCATGGACACCTAAATTGTATTCAAGAAATTAAGCAACAGTATAACAACATTTGCATTGTAAAAACAAGTGTAGAAAATGTACAAGTGATACAAAAGTGATTTTTTTATTAACATTCTTGCTCAGTTTGTTATAACTTATAACCAAAAATGTACGTTATGGGTGTATACTACTCAAAATTTGATAAGGATAGCTTTTTCAATGCTACATATTTTGTAACATACGCAATGCAGTCCCTCAATTTTTGGTGTGTATATTTATTCGAGTGTTTACTACAAGGTACAGTTAGTTTTACTGCGGTTTCACGGCCCACGGCTTCCCGATTTGCACGAGGAAAAGGCTACCCATGAAAAGAGGCGTGGTGGCCACATGTACAATTGTACACACTTTCAAGTTATTCACTTGAATCTAACACATTCAGCTTAAAACTTACTGAATACGTAAAATATGGCGAATTTGCGCGTACGGCATCGTTTAAGTAGGGAAGAAATGAATATGGGGGTCGGGATGCTTGCAGCAGGGCGTTCTCAGCCTCACGTGGCACGTGCACTCGGCGTGTCAATGGGCCCGAGGTCACGTCACATGGACGTTGAATGATTGGACCCCGGTACTGTTCACCGATGAGTCCAGATTTTGTGTGGACTTCACGGATAGACGGGCACGGGTGTGGAGAATGACCCATGAGCGTTTTGCACCTGTTTGCATTGCAAACCATGATCGCTATGGAGGGGGTTCCATCATGGTGTGGGCGGGGATCAGCATGCAGGGCAAGACTGACCTTCATATCGTGGATAACGGCAGTCTGACGGGCCAACGGTACGTTGATGAGATCCTGGACGTGTATGTCCGCCCGTACGCTGGCGCTATAGGCCCTGAATTCATTTTAATGGACGACAATGCAAGTCCACACAGGGCCATGCTGACCAACAGGTACCTCCAGGATGCCACCATCGTCCGAATGGACTAGCCGGCACGTTCCCCCGACCTCAATCTCATAGAACATGTATGGGACATGCTGCAGAGAGCCATTTCAGCCCGCCCTGTTAAGCCCACTACAGGAGCTAAGACGGGCCCTCTTGGAGGAGTGGATTCGAATCCCACAAATCTCAATCCGGAGGCTTGTTAGCAGCATGCGCCGGCGATGTCAGGCGGTTATCAATGCAAATGGACATCACACTCGATACTGACCAAGAAATTAATTCAATTAATTCATTCGCAGCAAAATTTCACATTTGGCACATCCATACGAAAACGTCAATTTAGCACCCATTCAACTTTTGGCTTCTGTCACGCTTCAATGAGTACACCAAAAACTTATTTCTATCTTCAAACAAATATACAAATGCATAAACTTTCAATTAAAATAATAAAAGTTTGGTAGACATTTATATCCAATCAAATATAAGCAATCTAAAAAGCTATCCTTATCAAATTTTGAATAGTATATAGGAATTCGACTTTCAGATGTTTAATGATTCTTTTTTATTAAGTTATTATCTCCGTCAGACGCAATACGGACTTTTAAGTAAATTTGGCCAGGCCAAAGTACGAATCCATTGCGGTATAAGTACAGGACATCGACCTCATAAATAGGCATGTTTTTTGCAGGATAAGACCTGTCCACATGCAACATGAAACATTGTCATGTTTTGTTTAAAGATTCGATGTTCGGTGTTGATTTATGTGCAGGTCTGTCTCGGATTGCTTGTTTCACAAAAAACATTCTCATATCGGGTCTTTCTTTCACAATTATGTCCTTCAAGCGATATTTCCGTTCGTTAATAGTGGTCGATCAGAATTAGAACAACCTTGTTTTAACAAAAGAGTCTGCTTGTAATAATTCGAATATATTTACCATGTGGAACGTCTGCATAAAATCTACGCTACCCTAAAGACTATAGCACGTGCATCAGAGCGCCTTAATATAAAACAGATCACTAGTAGCGAGTTATGAGAGATCTGTGTGACTTACACCGCTGGTATTCAATTGTATGTTTATATTGGGAGAGTATCTCTAATCCGTCATATTTCTAATCCACTCAACCCTAAACGACCTCTTTATCAAACATTCCTATGCTTTGGTCCAAAACTTACCTCGTGGATTTCATGCTTTTCGTGTATTAAAACTAGAGTGAATGGATCGACAAGATACTAGAATTTGTGTATATCACATGTTATAAATGGACGAAAATAACTACTCGCTGCGTGAAAAATTTATTCAAAGAATTTAGCCAGGATGTGACAGTAACGTAGCGGGATAGCTGTCTGATAAGGCAATACTTTCTGTTGAAGGGAAGAACGTTAGTCGCTATGCAAATGTCAAGCAGGCAACAACAAACTTGTAGCGCAGAAAAAAAGAATAGCAACTGAAAAACACTCGAAGATAAAACTGTTAAGCTGTAAGTGCTTACGAAGACTGGGCAAAATGGAGTAATATAAGAGGTTTAAATATACATGCCGAACAATGAATATTTACATCAACTGTACTTGTGTTTTAAAGTTATTGGCAGTTTTATGCATCAAAATTGGCAGCTGAAGATGTGTTACATTGTTATAATGTATCTAATTAATAAAAAAATGTACCTCCTTTCAGGCTGGGACGCAGCCAGGGAATACAGGTGCCCACAGACTCAAGGAACCAGTCCTTAATCTGCTTTTTAAATACTAAAGCAGTAATAAACTGCATTATGTTGAAACTTTTGTTGTGTAGAATTGTATAGAATGTCTGATTGACACAATATTGTTTATGTTGGTAATAAATAAAGCTGATGGTATTATTGTTTATGTGGGTATTATTTTATGCTTATGAAATGAATTAAAGTTTAATTTACATTTTATGCCCAATTCCATATTAAATGAAATTTGTTAATATGCAAACGCCTAGTTTATAGTCTTATTTCCATTTCAAGGATGCCTTGTGCCCATTGCACGAGGAAAAAACGGTTTGAAATAGACAACGACACATTGTTGTCAACGTGATTAAGCAAACGGCTATACGTCGAAGCGTTTGGTTGATTTATATCAACTGTTGTCTAATAAAATTTAGAAAAAAATATTCGTTAAACGCAGTTCATTTATAATTCCTTTTCATTTTCCGTACACTCGCTGATGCTCAGATTAAACCGACGTAAAGTCCAAATCTCTTCGTGCCTCGTCTGAAGGAGAATACGAGTTGCACGCACATATATTTATTGCATGGACATTCCAGGGTGAATGGAATTCACTTCAACATTATTAAAAAAAAACGGAAACATACTTTCGCTTTCTATTGTAATAATTAACTGCTGAATAAAAAGTCGTTCAAACAGTTGTCTTGTTGAATCACGGCCATAAATCAACCATCCACGCAAAACTCTTGTTCAAATGAATGATTTCAATATAATATACATAAATCTTTCAATAATTCTCCCTTATCAGTAAATAAGTCTGAATATTCGACATACCTTTCTATTTAAGTGTCGAACAGAAAGTAAACTGACACGTGCAAAGGTCGGACAAAGACTACTCCGTTACGATTCCCTATAACTAAGTGCAGAACCATCAAATTTAATTCTCTGGCCCATAGTTACTCTTATTTTGCATAACAACAACATGCAAGTATCTGACAATATGACTGAAACAATACATTAGTGCGCATCAAACATTGTCCTAACTTAAGTGCATTCATTTTTGCCCAGTAAGACCCATTGATGCCTAATCATTACTTATGCTGCGTTGTATTTCCAGACAACTGCAGATGGCTTTTCTTACATTACAAGTATCACTGTTCCACGAAAATATTGTTGTAATAAAATAAATTTGACACAAAACATAAGGCAGTTGTCTGTTCAGAATGCAAATATGTGATTTATGGCATAAGCTGAAAATGATAAATCAAGAATTGTCATTATTATATGTGAATATCATTTCCATGACGGAAGATGCCTTAACAATTCTATTATGCTTGTTTACATAACGGATGAAATTTGGGCGTGATAAACAAAGCTAAATAAATTGATATTACTTCCTTTATAAAGAAATGTTTTATTGGAATTGGGATTACTAACATAAGATAACTGATCCAGTGATGTCAATACACCACAAGAACCGAAAATAAGTAAATACTGGAGACATTCGTATAGCCAGGCCCTAAACTAAGCACTATATAATAGCCGCGGCCGTGGTCCAGTGGTTAGTGCGCTGGACATGGAACCGGCAGGTCATACCCTTCCATGAAAATTTGACAAAAAATGTCGATTTTCCTCCACATGTGGAGAACTTGCCGGCTCCTTGTGGAAGGGTAAGTTAGTACTGGTTGGTATATAGTCCAGTTAGGTTAGGTGAACCGGCCGCCGTATATAACTGAAAAATTGTTGAAAAACGGCATTAAACCCCAGTGACAATAAGTCACATAAAAAACAACAACAACCAAAAAACACACTAAACAACCTATTCCTACTTTAGACTGGTCTCAATGTCAAACTTCAGACATTTAAAGGCGGTTTGTCCAATCACAAACTGAATTTAAACGAATGTTCTTTAAACGTACAATATTAACAAAACAATACATTAATACCAGCTAGAGAGCAATTGGTCTGAACTAAATTTGTATGTTTACGTCGTATGCATCAGTTCTCTTATTTTTGAGTCAGTGTGAACACAGGTGTCCGTAGCCTAACATTCTCCATAAATCGCATTATTGAATCAAATGATTTAATCAAAATATATCTAACGACCTAAGATCCAACTGCACATAACACGCAATCGTTTGGCCAAAAGATTTAGTTAATTAAAGCAACTATTTAAATTAGATTAACTTTAAATTTATTAATCACCTACATTGAGGCAATACAAATACCAAGATGCAGTCAATGTATTTCTTTATGTAACTTTCAGCAATGAAGATTTACGATTCTCCTTGTCCCAATCGTAATTTTATTCCGGCAAATATAGTCTACAGTAAATCTTAAAGACCTGGAAATGTCTTACGACGTCTAATTAACAAAACATTGACATTTAACGAAGAATCTGCCATCTCTGTGTTGTGGTCTACAATAAATATTAATTACGATCTTTGTAGAAGCAGTAAACCCGTATGGAAGATATTTCCAATTAAGCAAGAACGTAAGATGTAAAGTAGAAGACGATTCCACCAAGAAATTCTTAATCGTAATATAATTGCGAATCGATGAGGATGTAGACTAAACCTGGTGTTTTCGCATACCGTGTAGTCTTATATAATTATTATTCATCGATGTAATGCGATATAATTCAACAAAAGAGGTGTCATTTATCTTCATAAATTGGGAGTTAAAATGAATTGCTTGGAAGATTAGTCATATCAAGCGACACGTCTTGTTGTTCGAATCAAATTGTGTCGACATAATTTGTTATCACTGTGATATCCATATTTGTCTTTTATGAAAAGAATGTGAGTAAAAGAGATTCTTGATAAAAGCCCAAAATTGGGCTTTGTAATTTTGTCGACCTACTCGTGTTATAATTAAATTGTTTTTGCAACCGTATGAATTAAGCAACATGGTGGATATATTTGAAAAAAAAAGTTTTCTAAATAATACCAAAACTGTAGAATAAATTCACGTATATTCAACAGTCCTCATTTTTCACATTAATTCATATGACTTACATGGACCATAATTTCATTGTTTAAATATGATTTGTACTCATTTTATTAGTGAATATATAACTCAACTTACCAGTAAGATGAAAAACTATAGCTGTATGAAATGATCATTAAGAAAATAATTATAATGTTCCAAGCGGATCATTATGTACTTTCTTGACATACACTTGACAAGTAAACAAGCCTGCTGCCTTTTGTATGGTGTTCAATATTATTTATGATTATCTTTAGCTGGCTTTGTCATAATTAATGACAGATATCAGGTCTAAATAAATACCCAAAGGATATGTATTACATTCTTACATAAATTCATTCTATCAATCCATGGCCGCCAGTAAAAATACAACAGAAATTGTTCAAAATAAAGCTATGTACATTTATCAAACTTTAAAATTTCCTTGTATCAGACAACTGGAACTAGTAGCATTTTCATATTGTCTGTATATGAACATAAAATGAAACACTTTTTTGACACGTTTTAACAATAATTTTGTTCATCATCATTGACCATACCTCAAACACATTGTATATAATGCTATTGTTTGTTTGCTTGTTTGATTGGTGTTTTACGATGCTTTTAACACTAATTAGGCTATATCGCACCGACAGCAGAATTTGTTAATTAATTAATTAATTATGTTATTTATATATATATTATATAATTATAATCATATTATATTTTACGGTACAGATTAATTGCCTTTAAAAACTGAATAATAAGCATAGATTGAGTGTTTGTGAACAGGTCTTTGAGTGAACTTGCGTTGAAATACTGGTTCAGGGATAATGCTATTGTAATGTATTGTTCTGCATGTGTATCGACCGAAGGTCATTTACATAGTAGTTTATGATAATTCACCAAACAATAGAACTTGCATAAAAAATAATTCTGTAATGAAATAACTGCATGTTTCGGTCTTCCAGTAATTAATTCATCCAATCAAACAGGTCCTGATATCGAATGGGATATTACAATGGTTGTTTCATGGCGGAAGTTTCTTGAAACGCGTTTATTCATTGATCGGTAATTTCATTTTCAAGGAATAACAATATTTAGCCTAACCTATTAAAAATATCTTAAGGTAATTCATGCCTAATGCTCGAAACTATTATATCAAACTGGAGCTGACAAGAAAACTTAAAATCCTAATACCACACCCAGCAACATTCCTTTATGTTATTATCCCTTTAAGTTTGCATTGAAGTCTACGGGAATAGACCATTTTTCAAAGATTAAAAAGTGCTACAAAAATTCATGGTAAACTAGAACTATCACTGAAGGTGATAACATACCCACACAGACAGAGCCCTTTCTTTAAAAAAAAATAATGACTTAGAACAAATCATTTAGGCGAAGAGGCGCACACAAGAGTTTGTCTATAGACAAATAAAAAGGGGCATTACTCTGTGATAATAAATCCGAATAATTTCTTTACAATATGCGCAAGGAGACTTTCAAGATGTCTAATGTGTTGGTAAAGTTTTATAAACATCCAACAAGCTATTTAGGAGAAGTGGCGCACGCAAGATTTTGTCTACAAATAAAAAAGGGGCATAATTCCATGAAAATAAATCCGAATAATGTTTTTTAAAATATGGACAAGAACACCTAACGCCTAATGTGTTGGTGAAGTTTAATAAAAATACAACAAGCCGTTGCAGAGAAGAATTGCACACAAGATTTTGTAAACAAATGGACGGACGGACAACCTGAAACCAGCATACCCCCCTTTACAACTTTGTTGTGCGGTATAAAATGCAATGACACAATATCAGACTAAGTTGATAACAAAAATATACGTCACCATGCAATATATACACAAATTTTTATTTTCCAACAAGGGCAACAACTCTTACAATTTAAAAAATGTGTTGGAAATAAATTGGAAGTGCTTAAGGCTAGAGGAATAACGATAATTGGGCTACACGTTTTTTAATATTAACATTTTTGTGCCGTTATGTCAGAAAAGTAGAATATTAGGGACTTAATACCGTAACATACATCTCACTTAACAACTTAAAACAAGTCTTTAAGCATTATTCGTTGAATAAACGCATGAGCAATGTTGACAACTGATTATGCCAATTAATTCACGTTATATATTTTTGTACGTTACAACATGTTTAAATATTTAGTATATTATACTCATGGTTATTTTTGTGTCTCGTTTTAAGTATACGAGGGACGTTTTAAAAATCCTGATAATTGATGCGCACTTTAAGAAAGTATACAAACCTGGTGAAACATGAATTATCCAATCACTCAGAATAATTTCCCTTGGCCTGAACACACACAGTTGAGCCGATAAATCCGGTCAAGAATGCTATTTTATAGTCTGATTTGGGGTAATTAATTTGAACATTGGAATACTGCACGCTAAACGAGTGTGCGGGTTTCAAACCGCCGTCCTCTGAGACGCTTCTTTGATGTGCAGTTGCAGCCAAATTACGGGGTGACGTATTTAGGTTTCAATGTACATCCTTCATTCGTTAAGGAATTAAGCACTCTAATAAGCCAGAATAAATGATGACTAACGTGTGGATGCGGGAGTTTTAGCCCTCGTGTATCAGTTTGTGAACGAGTCTGAATTGTGTTAACAACCGGTATCATACAATTTTCAAGTACAATTTGAGGCCTCTCTTCATCTTGTCCAATTCAAATTTTGTTATGTTCTTTCCTATCCTGGTCGGAAAACGATATCCGCGTTTCGTCATCAGTCACAATACCAAAAAGCCCTCGTTCGGGTTGATCATGGATGACTAAGACAATTATGTGGCATTATAGCTTTCCGGGTTTAAGCTGTTCCATTAATGTGGTGAAAACTGTCCGAACCAACATAATATATATCTACCAACTCTTCAACAGTTTACATATTCTACATTAAATGGTATTCGGAACGAAAGTTTTAAGAAAAAGCCACGTCCAAAACACATGCCATCTTATACTGTCCGTCTGCAGCCGAACTGACTCGAGCTGACCATCCCGCAAAAGTAAGACAAGACAAATTATCCTTTCCTTTTCATATACATTGTCTAGGTACTTTGTACCGAAGCAGTGTCCTTTACACAGACTATATGCTCTTCCTTCGTCATATGTACTCAAATGCGCCCAAATATAACTAGTGTATAAAACCATGCCAGATATTATGTGTCACGGAAAATTACACTCATGTTTTGCACGGGAACAGCGTGCAACTGCGAAACCGTCAAGATTCACGTTTTCCATGCGTGTATATTTCACTAATATACATAAATTCTACGCTGACTTTCACGCTTATTATCAGAACATGGTATTACATATTCTTAATAGGAGGAAATGTCATGTTTATGCCCGTAAGAAGACATGTGAAAATGTATATTCGGCTTTGATTCGATTTGGTTTTAATATACATTTTGTACGCAGACAGTAATGTTTTGAATAATGTTATAATCACTGAAAAACAATATACTAATAATAGAAGCGAAAACGCTGACGATAAATAATAGATTTTATCTAAATAACATGATCAGAAAATATCTTATTAACGTAATCCTGCTTACTCTACATTTTCTTTCTGTCGTTCGTTTGTCACATAAATTTTGACAATAAAACAGCCCGAATGAGATGCCACTTTAATAAGGAAAACTACATTCAGCATTTGAGTAGTTTTGTCAGCTTTTGCATCCCACATTGGAACAAACAAAAACTTTGACAATTAGTCGTGATGGTTAAAGAAGACTAAATTTTAATTGACTGAAATTCAATCAGTCCAAAAGTAATTAAGCATCGTAAAAATGTTAACACAATTATTATTACCGCATTATTCATGAGTTTTCTGAAGACTGCCTGCACTCATTCGGCGACTAATTGGAAAATTTAGATGTGTTCGACTTTGAATACCGTGTGGCATCTGTCTTCAAAATGACAAATTACAGAATTATTTGAGATATTTTTGCTTGTTTATACGAATGTATTCTTGAGAGTTTATTTATTTTGCCGCTACTAGGGCTGTCTTAGACACGCCAATAACCAGCAAGATTAAAATTACTGAGCACTGCTCATCTTCACACAGAGCCTTATGTGTTAAGTAGAACACAAATTCACAAAGAAATACTAAATCGTTACATTTTTGCCAACTGATAAGGATGTAGACTTATGCTGGCGTTTTCACATACCGTGTAGTCTTATATAATCATTAAACATCGATACAATGCGATATAATTCAACTTAAGTTGTGTCATTTATCTTCATAAACTGGGAGTTAGGATGAATTACTTGGAGATCAATCATACCAAGTGGCACCTCTTGTTGTTCGAATCAAATTGTGTCGACATAATTTGTTACCACTGGGATACCCTTATTTGTCTTTTGTAAACTTTTGTTAAATTATATGATTTAGAAATACGTTCCCTGTTACAAGAAACTGTATAAATGTTTTTATGTCTACAATAAAACATTAATTACATTATTTCAGAGGCAGCAAACCCGTATGGAAGTTCTTTGCGTAACAAGAACGTTAAATGTTAAAAAGAAATATCATTTCTCAAGATCATAATTCAAATTACAATCAGATAGAATGCTTTGTAAATATTGCTTCGTTAATTTTCTGCAATCAAACCTTTGTCACCAATAATTAAACGATAAACAAGCGCTAAAGAAAATGATAACATAAGAATTTAAACCTGAGAAAACATTTTGCGTTGTTCTTCCCGTCTGTATTTCGTAAGCAAGGAAAATAAAAAACCCTTCAACAAGCAGTTTCTAAGTGAAGTAGAAGCTATATTTCTTGCTTTTTGTGTCTGTTTTATTTTGTTGGGTTCAAAACACACCACCAAACAGGGTTATATGGTAACATTCACCTGCTTTTAACGCTAAAAGAATACCTCAGGATTTAAACTTCCGATCTTATGTAAATTAGTTGGACGGCTCCCTTACATATGATAATATGTCGCGTATGGGATTCGAACCCTAACCACTCGTCCACGGAGGCCTCGTCAGCTGATTTGGATTAAATAAAATCAAGAATAATTAGTAATTTAAAAATATCAATGATCAACAACATCTTACCGGATTGTTCAAGATCCAGTTTCCTGAACAATGCCTGCAGTCATCCTATGACACATGAGGCAATTCAACCTTGAATACTTCTAATCGTGTCCTTCAATGACAAATTACGGAATTAATTGAGGATTGTTTTTCTTTACGAGAATGTGTTTCTGAGAGCTTCATTATTTTCTTTTCCTTCTTACTAAAGCTTTTCTACACCGCGCAAATAACCAGCGAAGTTAGCTTTGCCGAGCGTCGCTCATCTTTACACGGAACATTACATTATTACATCTAATGTAGAGAACGGTTTTAATCTTAAAATTATTGCCGACTGATGGGAATGTAGACTTTTTTGCATTCTGTATAGTCTTATAATTATAAAGTAATGCGATATAATTCAACAAAAGTGGTGACATTTATTTTCGTAAACTGGGAGTGAAGCTGAATTGATTGTATATTAGCTGTGCCGTGCATGGCTTATCTTCATTTTGTTATTGTTATTTTGTACATACACTGTAAAAACTCACTTGGCGAACTCATCAATATTGTACCTTCGTATAATTATCATCCTCATCACGACACCTTATTTTCAGATCTGTGCTCTTTGTCAGCTGTATATTGCAGCTTGATAACGAAATCTGGGTCCGAGGTTATAAAACTTGAGAACAGTCTCCGAGTTCAAATCTCAATTACATTCTCAAAATATTACGGTTGAAAGGATGACTTATTTTAAATACATATTCAGGTCAATCATGCTGTCAGAACAATGTATCAATAATACTATTATTGTCTGGTTATAATTAACTATGAACATTAAAAACAAGATACGAGATTTGAACTCGTAGACCAATCTTAAGTTTTATAACCTCGGACACTGGCATGAAGGTTGTCTTGATGGTTTTACTGTATATGCGTCAACATTCCTGTAAAAATGATCCAAAGTGCACCAAATATCGTTCTATTTAAATGATTCACTTCATCAGTGAGAAGTATATTCAAGCAATCCCAGTAATTTATTATGCAGTGTTTTATTTCCAGGCAACAGCAGATGACTTTTCTTACATTTCAAATTTCGCCATTTCGTGAAATATATTGGCGTAGTAAAATAAGTTTGACGAAGAACGTAATGTTGCTGTCAATTCAGAATGCATATTATGTGATTTATATAATCATTGACACATGCTGTAAATGATTAATCTAGAGTTGTCATTACCATATATGGATATTACTTCTTTGAGAGAAGAAGTCTCAAGAATTCTACTATATTTGTTTACTTAGCGGATATAAATCGTGTAATAAATCTAACGAAGTAAAAGACAATTATTTCCTACATGGGGAAATGATTTTCTTCGACTCGGAATTCCAAACATATGCTATGATGAAGTCAGTTCAATATTCCAACTGAGCCCTGAACAACCATTTACGAGTTATAATTTTTAAACTTCTAATCGCTCAGATTTATTTCAAACTAAATTATGTGGTCGGTAAACCTGATCATATACCAAGGACTGGATAACTCTCTATGGGGTTCAATTTTTACTATTTCACGCATCAATAGATAAGTCTGAAGGCAAATAAGAAACATGCATGAATAATGAACATTGTTTAAATGTCCGTTTTTATATAGTGGCGGTCATGATTATCGAGCAGTGCCGTAGAGAAGAGAGCCGGTCCTGACGAACACTGTGGTTTAATATCAAATCTCAAGGGTGTTTTTGTTCATTCCAGTACTAAAACAGTATGAAACAATACTGAATACTGTATCATGAACCCTTAATATCTTCACCAAGATATCTTCCTGTTAAAACAAGAACGTCTTCCTTAATAGTAATGCAATCTCACTGTCAAATTGAAATATAGAAGTTGTATTGAAAACCAGTCTGAAAGGCAAGTGTTGTTATGATAAAACACAACAGTTATCACAAAGTGATATGATTCATTGTCTGACTTAATCGTTTTTTTAAAATTGTGTAGTGTACAAAAACATTGAGGAGTGGTGTCCTTGTAAAGTTTCTCCTGGCTTTAATTGTTTCGGAGAAATTGATCAATCACACGTATGACCTAAAGAAACAGTTACCGAAGTTGTTTGCGTAATGTTGTGCGGGTAGGTGACACTTAGTCGGTTGTAGGGTCAGATTTACCATTGCAAGGTGATATTGCTGAAGGAATGTGGGCTTGATTCACACTTCAGGAAAGTCTGTGACCGAAAGATTTGTACATGTTTATTTTCTTTCTTGTTTAAATATTGTCCGACAAATTTTGTTGCGAACAAAATTTGAATATCTTTAAAACTGTGACAGCTGATTAAGGTATTAAAGTACATATTTTCACGTCGAGTACTTTTGAAACAGTAAAACTGTTCACCGCAGATTAGAGTCGAGACTGTTACATATTCAGGACAATGTTATTAGGTTGTTAGTTAGACGAATGTTATCTCGCATAAATTTGAATATATATTAAAGTTTATCCGCGCCCAATTGTATAAACATTGGTTAACTTTAACCGAATGGTTAATTTAATCCAAAGTTAAATTTAACCATTTTGGTTTACTAACCATTAAAATAAATCATTTAAACATTTAAAAAGGGCTGCCATTTGGTACTGGTTACCGTTTATGTTAAGATTTAACCAGCATCTTAGACTTGGGTTAGTTATTTGAGCTTTAACAAAAACAACATTTGGTTAAACTTAAACAAATTTTTCTACAACAGCTAACCGACAATTTAACCAAAATTTTAACCAAAACTCTGATTTAACCCAGTGGTTAAAGTTAACCAATGTTTATACAATTGGGTACCGGTGATTAATGTAGCATACATTTTACACGTATTTTGTGAGCAACAAAACTGAAAACTGCTGAAATATAGATGGTCGCCATGTCAGGTTTTCCTGTAGTGTTGTCTATTTTCCTCTAAAACCGGATGTAAAGTCATTATAAAAAACAGTAATATCAAGATATTTTGAAGAAAATATTTAAAAATATTTTATTTATAAAAGTAGCAACAAAATAATTATAATGAAAGAACATCCGTTTTGAAACATGATGATTCGCTGATCACATAAACATGTATTCTTTAAGACCGTATCTCAGGAAATCTTTACATATCTTTTCAGAGTGTTCCATTTTAAAAATTAGGGTCTGTTTAATGGAATGTTCCGATGTTGCTATAGTAATCATTTCCATAAATGGTTCAAGTGACGTCAAACCTTTAAACCCAATATTTATATCCATTCCTGAAAATAAAAAAATACTAATAATTTGTGTCAAAATATTAGATTTGAAAACACCCACAACATTTATCAAGTCATAATGTGACATCTGTAGATGATCCAAGTATTTGATATTCTTGCCACTGAAAATTTATTTTCCTTCTTTCTAACAAGAAACTACTGTGGACGAAACCATCTTTCATTTAAAAACTTTTTTGACGGTTTAGTACATTTTTGTTAGGTTTCCTGGTCCCGGGTGAGGCGAGAGGTAATAAATACTAGTCAGAGACTTCAGCCGCTCGACCACGGGTGCTCCATTTGTCAGTTTATATGGATCATGGTTGGAAGCGTATTTTTAAGAATTCAATTTTCAAAATTTTCAATTCAAGAGATATCCTCATTTCAGTTTGTATGCTCGTGAGTATCATTCTTTTTATACTACTGATCATTTTGGGCCAGTTCGTTATAAATGATTACTGGTCATTTAACGACACCCAAAATGATAAAAAAGTCTTAAATTTAATTATGTGTGTACAGTTGCATTGTTTTTCTGTACGAAGTTATCTGAAAGAACTTGATGGATTAAATGAATGGCATACATTACTGAAGAATGGTTGATGAGCAACGTCGGTACCAATTCGTTCTGGGCCCTTAAATCTACTCTTTTTTTATCCATTGTAAATTAAGAAATTATAATTATGTCCCCATATTTTATCAGCTGGTAAAGTATAGGAAATGATTAAGTTACAGGTGCGTAACAAGTCGTGACGTCATTATTATCAGTCCAAAATTATCACTCGGTTACAATCAGATGGGTTGATTTTCCTTATGGTTTTATTGGCCATGATGAAGATGGTGTAATTCCAATCCCGAGATGGAACTGTTCGGTGACCCCTCTGAATGTAACATCTCAATGTGTTGTTTGTCTCAATTTGTAATCCATAAAAGCAATCATGTGGAATAAAACAATTTAGCTGTGACAAAAGTTTGCTATTCGGGAAAGGAAATGCAATTAGAATTAATTTTCAGATGAAACTTCAAAAAATAAATACTTGGTTTCCACTAACGTCCCGAAAAATGTTGGGTCTGCAGGCTGGCAGAACTTTTTTCAAATGTTTTTGTCTAGCTCTGGGATAAAGTTCATACATAGTGAACTTATAAATCATCTGAAAGTAACGGCAAAGAAATAGACCCAGACCCCAAAACATCTGGGGTTGACAGAAAATGTAGGATCGGCCTAGTCAGCGGAAACCAGGAACGTTTTATACCTAAGCCATAAACATTGGTGAGCAACATTTCCCTCCGTTTATAACAAATTAATTGTGGCACAAACGCGTCAAAATCCCCCCCAGGAATAACTAATACAAAATTATGTACATAGGTAGGACTTTGTTAAATACTTCCTAAGGCCTTTCAAAGAAGACATTTATTCTTTCACTAGCAAAATTGTAATCTACAGTGTTCATTGAAACAAAAATTGAAGCTGAATAAAATGATGTTAAATGCTTTCTTCATATCAATTTATCGAACCAGAAATGGGAATTTCAGAAAAATAACTATAAAATGAGATTTCTTATGTGTGTCCCGAGGTGATGTTTTCAATTATTATCACTTTCGTTATCAAGAAAATTGGTTTTAAGGCAAACATAATTATTTATAACGAAATACAATTTGAATGAAGCGAGAATATTTCTAAATCGTTCGGTGATAGACATATATAACACTGAAATGATTTTTCAAGATTTCACAAACTACTAAGACAGGAGTTACGATGTCACCTAAACCGCACCTTACAATTTAAGAAATTATAAAATTTTAATACATATTTCATATAATTTCAATCATAAACATAATGTAATTAGCATGTATAAAATTTCTACCCCGAAACAACGAGAACTCGAATTTCTGGCGGCTCAGAAGTTTTCCTCCAAAGCAGTCGATGACGTCATTGGCTGACAGTATTGAAAACGTATGCTCATAACACTGTCAATTATTAGGGGAGCAACAATACGGCAACGTCTGTATCACGATATAGTGCGATATAGTCTAACCGTATTGCAATAAGTACAGTGCAACCTCTCGAAAGCAGCACCCTTTGGGAGAAGCAAAATAGTGTTGTTGTTGAGCGGTTGTTGCTAACAGTCAATCGTACTGTAGGGAAAAATCATGCAATACACTGATCTTATGAAAGACACGACAGAACTAACGTCACTGTTGAAGAAAATTATTTTGGGTGAGGATCAATTTCATGTGTCGACAAAATCAAGGACAAGTTTAAGGCGATGTTGCCCACCTACATCAAACGGATTGACGAGTAGCGGCGACACTTTTAATATGCTACGATTTGTTTGTAACATTGGATAAAACAGTCATAATGAGTCTATAGACCAATACGCTATGACATACATGTATACATTCACATTTCAATGTCTGAAATGCATGCTCAAATATTAAAGGAAGTATTTCGGTACAGGAATTTCGGTATGTGTTGACCTAACGCTGTATGGCAATATACCCGTATATATCGTCGCACCCATAAAAATAAAACAGATTACCTGTATTAAAATTGAATGATCTAGATGACTCGCCCTCTGTAATGATGAACATGTCACTGTCGGAGATAAAGGCGGCACTTTCTAGTCTCTGTGATAACTTGATCTCATAAAGTCTAGGACTAAATCTCATATTGTTCAAACAATATGAATCACTAATGCTGGCTTCATCCGATAACTTGTAGGTATTGAAACATTTAAGAAACACATTTCGCATCATCTGAAACGAATTGACAAAACATTTTACTGTATACTTTCATTTTGTTTTTATGTGACTTATTATGACTGGTGTTTAACGCCGTTTTTCAACAATTTTTCAGTTCTATGTGGTGATCGGTTCACTTAACTGGTTTTTCCTAGACTCTATACTAACCTATACTAACTTACCCATCCACAAGAAGCCGGCAACTTCTCCACATATGGAGGACTCGACATTTTTGTCAATTTTGACCCTCCGCGACAGGGATTCTAACCCGGATCTCCGGGTTACAAATCCAACGTATTAACCACTGGACTACGGCTGCGGCCTTTCATTTTGAACAGTTTTCCAACTTGGAATGTGGATTTATGTGAACTAATATTGGATAAGTTTTATAAGCCCAATTTCAGTTAATTTTATTCTTGGTGGAGCTGAGGAAAAAATGTTCTTTGTCCTAAAAACATTACTTATTAAGTAAAAAATAAATTAATAAATAATAAATTAATAATAAATGAGTAAATAAGTACAATAAATAGAAAATAAACCTATGATCTTGCTTGTTGTAAAGAGAAAACAATAAAAATGATTATACTTCGTATATAACATTTTTCGTGCTGTAATTTAAGCCCGGCTGTACTTCATTCACGTGGATGTTAACTGTTAATAAAAGTGTCTGTGTACAACCAAAAGAAGACACTTTTTGAATAGCTCTATGAGCACGTGAAAAAATGCGTAACTTACTGGGTCAATTGGGGAGACGCGTATCGTATAAAATGTAAGACAGATTAGGCAGGTGGTACAAACATCTACGTAATACATACAAATGTTTATTTTCAAAAGTTTCTCTCACAGCCCTAAGAGGACATTATGCTAGGATAAACAACAATTGTTGTCTGAGGCAAAGCCGAGGAAAATTGTTGTCTGTCCTAGCGAAGCGTTTTTAAGTCCGTTAGATAACAATTTTGAGAAAAAAATGAGTAAATATATCTGACCTATGCAATGTTTAAGTGTAAACATATAAATAATTTTAAAAAAAATAAGTACAATAAGTAATAAATAAATGAAGTAAATCTATGATACTGTTTGTTCGAACGAGAATACTATGAAAGTAATTATAAGTATACGGAAGGGATAAAGAAACGCAGGGTAAAGTTTGTACCTGATTCTAGGTAAGGTGTCGAGTGTAAAGTTCACATTTGTTCAGTAAGAAGTAAACCTATCTCTAAATTGTGATTTAATACCCCTTGCAAAATGGGAACAGACCGCGCGACCGACCGACCGACCAACTAACTAGCAACCGAGGTGATTCCAGTATACACCCGAAAACTTCATTTGCGGGGGGGGGGGGTTATAATGGGGATTATTCCGCGCAAACAAGCTGCCAAACAACGGTTTGTATCAGGTAAGTGATTTATGATGCTTAATAGGATATACTTCTAAGTCTGGGCTGTATGGAGGCCAAACCAACGGGTGGATGTTTTTGTTAGCGGAAATGCCACAACAGATCCTTGCTACATGGTGTCCTGCTGGAATAGGAGGTTGTTTAGCGTAAAAAGGGGGGCGAAATAGAGTCGGTGGATTTCATCTTACATCTAGAGACAGTTTTTACACCCGCTACCACAACCAGAGATGATTTAACTCTAGTGAGATTCCTCCCCATACCATAACCGATACACCCCCTAACCCATCCCTCTCTGACAAAAGTCAGCAAAACGTACTCAACTACCTCAGAATACACGATGTTGACCGTCTGCTCGAGACAGGAAGAACCGAGACTAATTAGTAAAGAGGACACGCCTCCATGAGAATATTCTGAGGCCATATATCGCCAACAAAGCCATACGACGCTAAATCCTAAGTTTGTCAGCGACCAATCCAATTTACGTAAGACGTTCTACAGTGTAACCAAGGACACCAAAATGATTGTCTTTGACCTTGGATTAGCATTGCAACGGCATGGCCACTTTGAACTTCCGTCAGCCGTGCCATTGTTGCGTGCGATATCAACAACATATGGGAAAATGGTGTGTCTCTATGAAGACAAACTAATGGTATGAAAGAGCTATGTAACTCAATGTCACAAACCTACTGTATGCTGGTTTATTGCGTTTCATGCTCCGGAGGAGAGCGTTACGCAATATCATTATGCCACCTTCGATACAGGACCACTAACATTGTCACCTTAAGAGTTGCTTGACCGATTTTCATTGTTTTTGAACATCACGTTGCAAATAAAGTTATCCTACGTTTTTTTACCCCTTGAGTAAATATGGCCATTATGCAATGAAATGATTCAAATGATTCAAATACTTGAATTTGTAATTCCACGAAATTTTCGCGACATAATTCTTTCAGGGGATATTTGATCATCAGCTTAAAAATCTTTCTACACCTTTTTTTAAATAGAAAATGTTTTATTCTATAGGCTGCTTTGGGAATATGTCATCAACTAATAAAGAAACTTATATGAAATATCATTAGCATGATATGTAGGTATCTATAGCAATATTGTTTATGTTTAAAAACTTGCTATCTTGCTAACATATATTTATGAAACAGACCCCAGGTCTCAAATTAGCGACCGCTTGATTAACAGACAAAACAGCAGTCCCCTACTGGTAAAATGTTCTCGGATTCCTACCTCCAACACATAAATGTGGAAATTGAGTTTAAAGAATTTGTGTCAGATTTTTTGTAAGACCTAGCATATAAATGTAACTAGGGAGTAATAATGTCTGTGCAATTTTAAAGAAATTGACATCATTTTGAATAATGGGAACAAATGTTTAAAAATCATTTGGAATGACATTTTGCTAATGTAAAAAAATAAAATGATGAGCAAGCCGTGGCCGTGGTTCAGTGGTTAGCGCGCTGGACTTGTAACCCGGAGATCCGGGTTCGAATCCCGGTCGCGGCAGGTCATGCCCTTCCATGAGAATTTGACAAAAATGTCGATTTTCCTCCATATGTGAAAAAACGGCGTTAAACCCAAGTGACAATAAGTCATACAAAATCTAAACTAAAATGATGTGCATTATCTCCATTTTGTCCTCTATCCACAAATAAAGTTTCATAAACCTAGCTTTTGTACTTTTCGAGTTATCACAGGATCCCACTAGTGTTCAGTTTGCATTTTTTATCATTTACGTAACCGTAGCAACCATGCTTTTGTACTTTTTTTGAGTTATGGCAGGATACAGATTTCTTCTAACGGACGAAGGGAAAACCAGGAAAGGTTTTGAAGTGTAGTTCTATACGTCAATTGTCCGACCGAATTATCAGACAATAGCTTGTGAGAATGATTAAATTGAAAACTAAGAGAAACCATTATTCCCAAATCTAATATATCCCGTCGACGGACTCACGAAATCTTATTATAAAGACGTTAAATTGAACACTGGATGTTAAACAGGTATGAAAACGTCATATAAACTCACTCAAGAAGACTATGAAAGCATTGACGCCTAAAAAGAAACTTACCGATTTGTCTAATACTGTTTTTAATGATCGTACAACGGTGGAATCTCCTTTCCGCACTGCAAGAGCCAGAAATCTACGCTTGGAGTTTCCAAATATCTTCAACGTAAAATTTGAACGATTTTCCTCGTCATAAGATGTATTGCCGTAAGCAGAGAGATCAAAGCTTAAGTTATGGATCCGTTTTTCCGGGGTTGGGACTAAAGTTTGATTATTCCGTTCTATAGCTGCCATTGCACCGTACACACCGCTGGAATGTTGAATGGTTTCGTCACTAAGACCTATGTAACGGGAAGCCATACCGCCCCCGCCATCACAACATATAACTAACTTCCTACCAAGTAGTGCGTCTACGACATCACTTGTTTCACGGGCAAACTGAAATATAAAACAAACTTCGTCATTTTGGTTCAGTTGGTTCAAATTTCTTCCTAGTATTTTAAGAAATTGTGCTTTGATATTTTGGCTAATTTTGGACTGTTTGCGGAAATATCATCAGTATAATGATATTATGACAATCTTTTCCTAATGATACTCTGTAAACAGGTCGGCAATAATGATCTTTCAACATTTTACGAAGACTCATGTTGTACATACAAACATGAATAAATGTAATACGTTAACAAAAATATATATCATTTCAAAATACCACAATAGACTCAATAAAATATATTAATTAGCGCATAATATAACCACAAATATTTACACGGACAAAAGATGCACTAAAGTAACAATAAAACTGCTATATCTTCATAATTTCTAAATTTTATTAATCATAAAACATTGATATTTATTCTGTCAAGGATCGATGCATGCCCGAGGTCGCAAATAAAACTATTTAAAGTATGTTATTCAAAGTATGCTATTTTTTTATTAATGATAAAGGAACTAAAATAAATATTTCTAACTTCTCGACAAACCTAGAAATTATTTCTTTGTTTCTTAGAGCCATAGCTTTTCGATTGAAAGAGATATGAAGGGCCTTTGAGGTCAAGTGATTACGGTCTTTGACAAGCCCCTCACCGCTGTGAGTTCGAATCCAATCGGGATGAATTTCACGCGGGAGGAAGCTGTCCAGCTAGCCTACGGAAGGTCAGTGATTCAACCCTGGTGTATGCCTGGAGTCATCCTCCGCTGCTAAAGCTAGAAAATCGTCAAATGACCCTGACCCCAGTGAAATGACCTTGACCCCAGTGAAAAAATACATGAAAAATATGATAAAAATTGATACATTGTGTTGTTACAATACATGGTAAATAGTGAGTTTTCATCAAAATTATTTTTAAGTTACTGGAGTAGCGACCCTTTTCATATGAACAAAAAATAGACTGTAATTACTATCCATAGTCAAAGACTATTGACATACGTAAAATTTCTGAACTTTCCGAATTTTACCGATAAAGTGATTTTTGTTAGTTTTTATTCTATGTACAGTGCATCCTCTCAAAAGCAACACCCTTTGGGAGAAGCAAAATTATGTTGTTGTTATTGTTGTTGTTGAGAGATTGTTGCTCTGGAGAGGTTAAAGTAACAGTTAAATCGTACAGTGGGAAAAATTATGCTGTTGTTGAAGGGCGGGGCCGCTCTGGAGGAGATATTGCACTGTCATATGCTTTTCTGATGCCAATCTTTAGAGTTAGGTCCCTTTTAGGCGTCAACCAAATTTATATCATATGAAGCTCGAGCCCGACACCATTCTATGGTGTATAGTCCTAATGCTCGCCCGCATGGTTCAAATTGGTTGAATGTTAGTTCTACGGTTCTTGGTTTCATGCGTTCGAATCGTGGGCACGGCGTATGTTCGATGTTTTGATACGTCAGAATAAATTAGGTCCTAAACCATTCGTCCTGCACCGCTGCTCATATGGAGAAGTCAGCAGTTAATTGTAGAGAACAGGGTTAGTACTGGTACAAAATACAGCAAAACTGAATAGGTTAATAGGAATAAAGCTGGAATTTTGTATAAACAAGTGTAAAACTAGATTTTCCCAATCTTTGTTCTATAAACCAGGACCCGCATGTTTCCATAAGTAACAAATATATGTATTATTCATTGCTCTGGAATTGTTGAACAGTCTGCTGACTCATACCTTTTAACGTATCGTCTAGTTTCAAGTTATGTGTTCAATTGTAAAGTTCTGGTGTGCTTTTTCTGCGGAATAACGCAGTATAAACAATACGTGTAGTTTTTGCGTGCTCGTAAATGTTACGAAATAACCAGAAATACGATTAAACTACGATTTTCTGACGACTGGCAGAGTTTTAATGAATTATTCATACAACTTTGCATGTACATAAGAGTTATACGTTGGTTTTGCATCATGTTTTAAACACATAATTATTATACCGCCATAAATATACATATTCCCGCTTATACGCGCATACAGAAAAACCTCAATAATACGACCACCTTCGGGACCCGAAAATCGTAATAATGAGGTGACCTCATTATCAAGTTAAATTATAGGGAAGTTATTGGAAGCCGGTCTAAAAATAGTAGTCGTTAAAATAAGGTGGTTTCATTATCAAATTGAATTATAGGGAAGTAATTGAAGGCTGGTCCGACAAAAAACGGTCGTTATAAATAGGTGGTCTTATTATCAAGTTGAATTACTTGAAATTATTGAAATCCGGTCCAAAAATTCGTGGTCGTTATAACAAGGTGGTCGTAATATTGAGGTATTAAGTATTTGAGGTTTCAGTGTTATTTGAAAACCTAGGTCTGTCGCTTGTATATCAACACAAAGTATTACAACCACGCCTGTTAAATAATGAAATTAACCCGATATAACTACAGTCAAACCTGTGAAAAAAACGCCACTCTTGAGAAAGACAAAATGTGGTCTTTATTGACAGGCTGCCTTTATTCGGAGGTCAGTTTGTTTTAAATAATCAGTGACGGTGTTTCAAAGAATGGCCTTTATTCACAGGGTGGTCTTTATTCGGAGGTGGCCGCAAACACAGGTTTGATTGTATTTATGTCGTTGAAGTGATGGTTATCGTTTCTTTGAATCAGGAAGGTAGCAGTCTGTGCAGCTAGTGTAAATATGGCCCTGAACAGAACTGAGCGATTTAAAACTCATTAAAAACACTGATATAAAAGTTCGCATTTATATCAACGCTCTTTCGCCAACTGGAATTTCCTTAAAGAATAATTTGAAGAGATAAATGCGATTACTAAATTAATGGTTCATTATAATAATTCATACAATAATTCATTTATAAGCCCGTCTTGACTGGTCGCATTATTAGAACAACTGCGTCGGGCGAGCGGGCTTCCCGATAGTTGTCGAATCCCCAGATTTCAAACAATTTCCAATGAATCTTCATCAAACTTGGCCAATATGTTTATTTGGTATGATATCTCGACGAAATTCGACAGCAATAAATCTTGAATTACGGTCCCTAATTCAGGGATAATGATGCAATAAAACTCGTCCACTCTTTAAGCCAAACAGTTCCCGTTCAATTTTCATCAGACAGTTTTGACGGGCGCTTTTTGTGACAGTTTGACACTAATTATAGAAGAAACAATCATGCATAATTTCTTTCAACATGACCTACACAATTCTTCGAATTTCCTGACCAGATGTAACATTTTGCGTCTGTTGTTTTGTTTCAGGCAGTAAATATATTATTGTGTAATAAAAGTAAGGTTTGTCATCTGTTTACCATACACCGAATGAACTTAACTATAATCGTAGTGACCGCAATTGAGGTTTATTACATTACTACCAGACGTGTTGTAACTGATTGTTTGTACACACAAGTTGCAGGCTAATAGTGAACTCTGTCTACAGGTAAAGACAGATTTTATTCCGTAATCTGTGAGCCTTCGACGATTTTATCATCCAGTATCAATAAAGGAGTATTATAGTTAATATATTGAAAATGATATTGTATTAAATGATTTCTAAGAGCAATCCAGCAGACGGAAGTATAAACTGAAACGTCGTCACGATCACCCTGGTGACCGATAGTGTTCGGAGCGACCACACGTTTCATAATTTTTTATGTAGTACATTTTGTACATGTATTATATTTTGCTGCGATTTTCCTGAAATACAGTAAAACCTGTGAACAATGGTCATCCTTGGAAAAGACAAAATGTTGCCTTTATTAACTGATGGCCTTTATTCGAATGTTAGTTTTGTCTAAATAATCAGTGACGGCTTTTCAAAGAATGACCTTTATTCACATTGTGGTCTTTATTCGGAGGTGGCCTCAAACACAGGTTTGACTGTAGTCCAAAATAGTGAAGTGCAGTCACGAGACGCGGGCCCAAAACATAATTTACTAACCTGTTGCACTCTTATACCGTAAGCAAAAAATCTAACAATAAATTAAAAAAGTTATGACTTTTAATGTTTAAAATGAATACACTCCAGAGGCCCTAGAATAAATAGAAATCTCTAGGTACAGTATTAAATAAATCTCTAGGTACGGTATTAATTAAATCTCTAGGTACGGTATCAAATAAATCTCTAGGTACGGTATCAAATAAATCTCTAGGTACAGTATTAAATAAATCTCTAGGTACGGACCAGTAAAATAATTATGTATTAGTCGTATATCGGTAAAACGCATGATTGACTGATAATTAACTTTGTTTATCTTGTAAACGATTTGGAACTTTTGTAACGATTCACACAAAAAATAATTCTCCTACTTTGTTATATGTTGCCAGAAAGTCGGGAGAAAATTTACCAGCATTCTTGATCATTAAATAAACATAATGTATTATTTACAAATGTTAAGGATTATTCGATAAACTATGCGGTTCAAGACGTCATGATTTGTGTGTTGTTTGTATTCTGCTTAATATTGTGGAAAATGCAGCCTTGGCAAAAATGAGGATCAAATACGTAAAGCGATAGTGCTAAAGTTGTGAGATTGTCAGAAGGAAATAATATCGGAACGGATTACGTGGAAAAGATCGTGATATTAATATCCTTAAAGTGCATTCGTAACAGGACACGTGGTAATGCCTCCGAACAGTTTTTGAAGCGGAAACCGTTTTCATAATTTTAGTATTCACGAAGTTGACATTGACCCCAGAATCCATCCCAAAGACAAAAACGGGCACACTTCCAGTCCAACATCAGAAAACCGTTGTAGTAGAGATCTATTTAAGCTTGGTTGATGCATAACTAGTAAAATATTTTTCAACATATCTGCCACTCGCTTTATAGATATATCCAAGGCAGAAGCTTTTGTTTAAAAATCTTGCCACCCCCTGTTTGTAATAAAAATGTCCCAATTAGTTGACTTAATCAACTGTTAAGGATTTATGTCTAAAATGTATTAACAAGGTTATTAAAGATACAAAACTGCTATCTCAGCTAAGTTATGTTTATGAAATTGGCCATGAACACCCAGTTTTGCATTCGTATTCTTGATTCACCGCATTTATTTTACTAAGATTATTGTTAATAAAAAGGACATTTTCTAGCTTCAACGAGTAAATTTTTGATCTCGCGTCTAGTCCATATAAATCACACTAAATACGAAAGTCGTTACTCTGCCAGTATTGCAATAATGTTTAGACCAGAAAAACATAGACGTGTTTCGTGTCACCCGGCAGGCTATTTTTGGCGCCGACCCTAAAGCTCCTACCAGCAAAATCCAAAATATTGCAGCCAATCATAGTGTTGTGAAAATACAGTGTACTTTTGGGAACGAATTGCGCCCCACAAGAACGAAAAATACTCAGAAAAAATGGAAAAGTTTTGCGTCCTATGTAACCACTTTTTGAGGTTCAAATAACTCGAAACACGATTTTTTTCTGGCCTCACATAAATCAGTCACGGCCCAGTTTTAAATTGTTGCGCGTGGTTCAGGAGTGTTTACTTAAATTATTGATTAGTGCACGTTTTATAATCATAAGATTACTTTTGATATAAAACGAATCCCGTTTGCGGGTAGAATAGTTTATTCAAACTGCCAACAGTCAAGTGCTTGTTTTATTAACAATAGAGTGTACGATTAATTGCAGGAGAATCGAAGTTTGAATGTTTGTATAAAGATCGACTCTTCATTGGACTACTTCGCTAATGAAAACTATAACACGAAAATAACAAAGACAACATACAGCGAACGGTTTGCATATTTCAAACGGATACTATATTCATAAGTATGAAAATATTAAAATAAAATATAAAGCCATGCTTCATCTGAAATCGATGAAAAAATATACTGATCTTAACAAACTAAGCGAGTTTCAAGTGTGTGCGTGCTTAAGATAATTTTACATGTACATGGGTGATGTCATATCGTATCATTCAGCCAAAAGGTCCTAAGTTTGAGTCCTTACTGACGCACATGGGCATCCGTGTTGATCTGACTGAAAATATTATCACATCCCATGCCATCCCCGATTCACGCATCAATGGGAATGTATGAAGTCATTTACGAGCGTAGAGAGGAACAAGTTAGTACTGGTTGGAAACCTAGAAACATTGGATACGTCAGCTACTCGCTCTACAAAACCGGAAGGTGTTGATAAACGGCACAACACAAACATACGAAAGCTATCGTAAAATATTTTCAACATGCAGCCCTCTATATTGAAGAAAAATACTCAGACATATTTGTGATTCTTGTGATATATTCTTTGACAAGTAATTCTGCCGGATACCGAACCAGATAATTTTATGCTGACAAAAGCAACAAGTAAGTATAGCCCGCGTTTTATCTTCATTTACATTGTCTACATTGTCTATAAGTTATCTGTTTTCTTCTTTCACATTTATGGGTTATAACAACAGTCTGTGGTCTGGATACTGACTGACCTGAGGTAATGAAACTAGCGAATTTGCGAAGAGAATCAGAAGAGGTAATCTTGCCAATGGTCAATTTTCACACTAAGTTCACAGCCAATCCAATTGGGTTATATTTGCATTGGAGGGGCAGTAAAAATATTATTTTATGATTCTGTCATTACGGTAATGTTCTCCTTTGCTCATAATTTCTTTGCCAGCCTTGGCATTTTATTTTATTATTTCCACGATCAATAAATACTAATTAAGTTCACCATGGAAACACTTCTGATCAAAAGACATTTGCTTTCTTTTTATTGAACAGATTGATCAGTTTCATACGAAGCAGGACAGTGTTTTAATAATGAATTTGTCTTTATTGTATGTTGTAGTAGAATATGAAAGAGAGAAAATGCGCAATTCATTTTATGCTTAAACTTTACATAATGACAGACGCAAGGCCCGATGTTATCACATAAATTTCATTTTCAACTTCGTCGAGCTCAGTTCTAATCTAAGCGGCATGTGGTATCAAGCCTCAATTTCTACCTGAAACAGCCTGAAGCTAAAATTTCAAATTCATTCGAAACGAATTTAAACTTAATCCTCAATTTCTTTCTCATTGACTTCGAACCGAGCTTTACCCTCATGTTCTAAACGTTTCCAAGCAGTTCAAATCGCAATTTCATTTTTTCTACTTCTCTAGTTTCGCTATTATCGGCTGCAAGCTTAGACTTCATTGAATTATAAAATGCATTTGGTTTGGACGGATGTCGGTATCTGAATTATTCATTGTTTTTTTGTCATTTCTTACTTGAGTTGTTTTCAACTTACCAAATATTCTCCAGCATAACGCGAGCGTTTAATTGAAGGTATCAAGATGTACGGATCAAGCGCTCCAGATCCAAATCATGGATCCATTAAACCTTCATATCTCGCTAATAGTATATATTTCAGACATTGTACCTTTTAGCAGCAGACAAAAGATCTACAAAGTACCAATATGATAGACTCTTTTCAAACAAGGGGTAGCGAGATTTTCAAGATTAAAAAACTGCTTTCTTAGCTAAAATTCGCTCATGAATTAAAAACCTAATAGGAGAGGAATCAACCGCGATATTTCCATTCCATTACATGACGTTTCGCTATATACTATCACAAACAGCGATTTTCATAGTAGGGTATGACAAGCCGCGACCGGGATTCGAACTTGGATCTCCGGGTAACAAGTCCAGCGCACTAACCACTGGATCACGGTCGCGACCAAAACATTTTTAAAGATGGCCAAATAATTAGCCTTTAAAATACATACTTATTAGAATAAATCTTGCCTACGAAAACAAAAATGTTGAAAGCAGAATACCTTTCACACAAAAATATTGAATATGACAATAACAACGAATCTTCACTAACGTTGGATTCCAAAGGTAAAGGTAAGGTCGAATCCCGGCCACAGCAGGAAATTGAAAAATTGTTGAAACACGGCGTTAAACCCAAGTGACAATAAGTCACATAAAACAATCAAAACCTAATCAAAGGATTAACACGCATGTTTGTCATTGGTTTTAGTAAATATTTAGATTGGTTGTGTTAAATAGAGATATTAGTTCTTCACAAAACTTAGATTTGAATTCGGAAACATATTGTTAGTCGTAGACCCTAGTAAAACAATGAGCTAAAAGAAGCAATATTCTACACTCCAGTTTAAAGACTGGTTTTAAGATATCACACTGAAGTTTTCATAAACCCACTGACTGAACGTTACATCCAGTACAGACATTATTACTTGCTGTAACGTGCAGAGTATAAAAATACATTAGAACACATGATTGTAGACTAGACAATGTGATACTCAATTACTGGAGTTGATAAATTCATCCAAGATAAATTATCAGTTAATGACGGGAACTATAAAGTAAATAAACTATGTTGTGTAGAATTTGGTCAAGGTTATTCAGGAATAAATATTGTCGGATCATAGCCTGTGTGATTATGGTGTAATTGTGAATTAATGACTTCGGTTAGTGGGAGATTGAACCGTCAAATCTGGTCAGTATTTATATTGTCTGTTCAGCGCTTTTATCCAACTATTTCTCATTCTTTATATCTTTATGGCAGGGAATCTAAGCATAGACATGCGATGTCATGATCTGATAATCATAAAATGACGATGGTGGTGGTGATGGCGGTAAAAATAGTAATTATGAAGGCATTGCTGCTGCATACGGTGATGATGATATTATTGATGCTGATAAACTGGTAATGGAGTTCGTTAATGCTGACAATGCTAACCTTGAAGAAGACTAGGATGGTGCATTTGTAGCAGAAATATGAACTAAAGATCGTACCATTTATATTACTGTAGAGGAGTATGTTCTACTTTGTCACCGATACTGAAAATGATGAAGTTAGTTGTAATGATAATTTC
The DNA here is from genome assembly GCA_008271625.1 of Lutraria rhynchaena. NCBI lineage: Eukaryota > Metazoa > Mollusca > Bivalvia > Venerida > Mactridae > Lutraria > Lutraria rhynchaena. The sequence continues at coordinate 2,297,145 of VIBL01000054.1, forward strand.
GACGATGTCGACTTCGCTATTGTCATGATTGACCTAGTGATACTGATGAAAACTGCTAGGGGATGTTTTTGACTTTTGCTTTTTTTCGGTAAAGACAATGATGCTGACGGTTCGGCGATTTTACAGATAATAAACAAGAAAACTACAAGTTAAACGTATGTCGCTTACCTTTGTTCGAAATTTTAATTCCACCTCTGTAGGATACAGCGGCAATATTTGAATAATATATTCCAGATAAATTCCAACACGCGTGTAGAAGCAACCGTCATGCCAAAGTCCTTCTAAATGATCAAAATCTACTCCAAAACTTCTAAGAAACGCAACATTTTGACTTTGTATTGCTATCTGGTATGTTCTGTTCTCTACTTCGAAACGGCTATGTTCTTCATATAGTATCAATTTATTCACACGTTTACATTGTACAGCAATAAGTGCAGAGGTGAGGCCAATAGGTCCAGCTCCAATCACTATTACATCTAACTGTGCCATCTTTTTTCTTATGTTGCAGTAGACTTTTCTACTGCCGACAAACATGGCGACAACTGTCATTGTTATAATAAAATACCACGACGCAAATGTTGCATCCTCGTGCATGATTCTTGTAATGTCCTCTTCACACGCCATGTCTGGTTTAGTAACACGTTTACTGTGGTTTGCAAATTGCATTTCATTATTTACACCAGTCACGTAATAGTCCAATAGCCCCACTCAGCACGTTTAAAGTATCACTGCTTCAACGCACTAATTGCTAATAAATTCCTCACTGGTATAAAACTTAAGCTGTAAAACTTGGTATACGAATTCATTATTTTCTTTGTAGTCGATGCTCACCGACTCTTCAAACAGCAGTTTACTGACTGGAATTTCGAGGATAACTGTAAGAACAAAGGAAATATTCATTATTGATCACATTAAAACAAGTGTTCTAGTCGCTGTTACAGAGTTTGTTTCGCGGGTAGATAAAATCTAAAGATATTTTGCTATAAAATCTAATTCCACGGCATATCTAATAAGCTATAGACAAACATATACAAGAGTATAGCACACAATAAAATGATATTTGACTGGATACAAAACATTTACTTGAATATATACATTCTCTGCTTCACGGAATGTATAACCACACTTCAAATATTTTTTACCAATCATTATTCTTTAATTATATTTAAAATCTTATTTTCTACAAAATCATACAGTACTATACATATGCATAGCAGTATTACATTATTTCCTGTCTGCATGCATATCTCTATTCATATCAAAATTTATGTTGCGTGTTTACAAAATACACTTCATTACGTTAATCCATTTACTTCGTCTTAAATTAATATAACTGCATTCCAATGAAACAACGAGAACTATAAATATTTGTTTGATTTAAAGAATTCCTCTGTAAATCCTAATTTCCTGTGTTTAATTAATACCTAACAGAACAGGAGATACGAATAATTTAATCTGTACAATTAATTAATGCAAAACATTAATTTTGTTACAAACACATGCCGCCTTCAGATTTGCAAATATTAGATTAATCCATCTTTTATTCAAACAACATTACCAATATGTTACCACTGTATTCAACGAAATGAAAAAACCTCAACATCTCAAAACTTTTCACTAAATAATATACTGTACAAACACACCTTTCAGTGACTGACCCCATTCGCATTAACGACTTTAAACGCCTAAAATATGTTTCCTTTCCGGCTAGGACAAGTGAAGTGACACACGAAAGCTAATTTGTCGTCGTAATCAATAATACGATTCATGGCAAACACAATACGCCACTCTGACCTCCGTGTTCAACGTAACTTTTTTGATTGACAATAAAAGTTCCTCGCACAATAACTAAGTAATCACCGGCCTATGGTGTTCTTAACGAACAATAGACATCCACAAGACAGCTTTACGAGAACTACAATGAAGCGGCACTTGTAAGCCGTTCTATGCGTCAATATACAATTCCAATATATCGGGAAATAATGAACAGTGGAGGTAGATTCCTGTCGCATTCCGCGACACATTGAAAGCCTATTGGTTTCTCAAGATGGATCGTAATGGACAGTAACTATTGTTGATGATAAATAATTGACTTGTCCAAGAAGTTGCAGTGCAATGAATATGCAGAGATTGTGTTGATAATGGCTTTCATAGACAGAGAGGGCGAGAAAAAGAATTTGTAGGAAATACTACGCATTATGAATTTACATAATATTTAAATCAGAGTTACAAAATTACACACAAATAAATACTGAGTACCAGCATAATCAATCAGACACTATTCCATTAATTAAAGCAGGACTTAACTATACTATTATAAAGCAACGGAAGTAAATATGTAATATGTAAAAATGAACCAATATAATACGAAACTTTAATAGTCGAAAAAAAGTCTTTGTCTTCATTAATCTGACGGACCCTATTTTTATTACGATCCTTACCTTTTTTTGGTTTCAGTCATTCTTTTCTAGACGATATTTTCATTTTTATGAGGTAAATCCACGAACTGTTACTATACTTAAAAAGTTCCCCCGGCCAACGAACCTAAAATTTTCTGGGTATTTATCTTTTCGGTATGATGAAAAAGGTGTAAAAAGAAGATTTGTAGCATACGAAAGTGATGATTTATAGTTTTAACGGACAGTAGAAAGATATAATTTACAATAAATAAATTATACTGAAATAGCAACCGTCAATAGATTTTTAGTCTATAGACAATACCAATTAAAGACTTCAATATAAAAAAAACAATTAATACATGGTTATGTAGCATACTAAAATGATGATATATCTTTTTTGGGCACGGACAACGACCGGTAGAAAGACATGAATTCAATTAACAAATTATGCTGATATGGTAAAAGTCAATAGGGTGTGTGTACCAGTATTGTAAAACACATCAAATAAAACACGCAGTACTTCATAAATAAATGGGCGCGGGTATTAATGAAACAACAATAAACTGTCAATCGGAATGCGATAAAATATGATTTACCGATCCCAGAAAATTAACCAGAAAATGTTATGGTCAAAGCACATTGAAGTAGCAGTTGCTTATCATTTATATATGACGACAATAACACATGAGAAGAACACCTTTTCATACTGATGTGGGATGAGTTGCTAAGTACAATCCATTATCACGAATGTGACCTATATGTAAAAGTTTTTGTTAAGTTTTCTATACTGTCAAATGTGTATTTTGAACAATACGACCCTATGGTATGTACTTGCAAGCGTGCATCATTTTCGTTATCAGGTAGACGTAACATTTAAACACAAAGGGGGGCTTCTGTGGTTGAGTGGTTGCAGTCTCTGATGAGTAATAACTAGTCCATCACAGCTGTGAGTTCGAATCTGTCTAGCTGGCTCATGGAAGGTCGATGGTTCCACTCACGTGGTTCTACGCCAGGGGCTTTTCTCCACTGTTCTAGTTGAAAAAGTCGCTCTATATCCCTGGCTGTTGGTGCGACGTCAAACCCAAGCGAAAAAAGAAAACACAGGTAATATGTAAGTTATTGCAAGTATCCAAGCGTTCTGAGACACATTACTAAAAGCTTCAATATGCTAGCTGGACAGATTCCTTACATGTGAACTTTGGTTAAGGTGTAATTCGAACTCGCTGCGCGATGAAAGGCTTATGGTTACTAATCAAAGGCCAGAACAATTCGACCAAGTAAGCCTATATATTACTCTTTACTGGTAGATGTTGTAGCATGTATACAAATACAGTGTAACCTCCCCAGAGCGGCCTCTCTGGAGCAAAAACCACCCTTATACAACAACATGATTTTTCCCTTCCCATCGGATGATTTAACTATTAATTTAAACTTTCTAGAGCAACAACCTCTAAACAAAAACATAATTTTGCTTCTCCCAGAGTGTTGCTTTGGAGAGGTAGAATTGTAATTGCAACTTGAATTTTATCGATGTATATAATTTGTTCAGGTCTAAATAAAATGCTGTTCTGTTCAGTCATAGTATGCATGTATTACTTCATTTCTGACACCTTTCATAATTCTGCTAAGTTATTAAGTTGTATGATTAAATCCATTCTGATAACGGTTTGCCATTTTCAAAGTTTACACGTAAATTAACTTATAAGTCAACAAATCAGCAGATGGTGGGTTTAGAATTCCTCTGATTAATTTTTGCTATCTGGCAATGAACAATTCTGACCATAAACATTTCATGGATGGTAGTAATTTCTTCACAATAGCTGTCATCACAATGAAGACGAATGATGACCATCCGTTACTTTCATGAGAGAACCCTCCCCGCGGTGCCATTTATTCAGTAATAATTCCGAGAGTACTGTTTAACACTGTTAAATTGACTAAACGCGTAATAAATACATTGTTCTGTACGTGATGGTTCGCTTGTTAGAAAAGGAACCCGATATAATGAACTGTCCTTATGTATTGAATTTATTGTAATAAGCAAAATGAGTTATACTTTTCATCATGAATGCTTGTGTTAGTTGTTCCATTTCACGTATTCAATCAAAGACTTTTATCTGACATTTTCTACCGTAAAGTTGTTTTATAAAACATATTCAATTAAAGACACTCAGGGCACAAAAGCTACTATATTAAGTTATTTAAATAAAGAAAACGGTAAAAACATTATTTTTAACATAGTGCAATAAAACAGTCACACAGCAATAACAACAATAACCCTCCCCCCCAAAAAACAGGGTTAAATCTGTTCACAAATACGCCAAATGACGATAAAATATCCTGACATAACCAATGCAAATTTCGACCACATTGGACATTCAGCCAACATGTATGAGGTCATTCTTGAAAAAATATTGGTTAGCAGTAGCGGGACACAGTCATTTAAAAATCCCCGACCTCCCCCCCCCCCGAAAAAAATGTTTTCGTTTTCAGTACAAGCATATAATTTTAACCAAAATTGCCTACCTGCCCATTGATCAAAGTTCGTGTCGCGTAGCGGCAAACCAACATATTTTAAGTATTTCCCTATCGTAAATTAATTTAAAGAACATGTTCAGGAGCAGACATAGTATGCATATTATTTTGAGAATGCTTATTGATTCTTACAATATAAACAGTAAGTAGACTGTTAAGGACTCAACTTGCATATTTTCGTCATGAATCTCATCCGTGGGATTAGACATTGCAATAGTAGAACATGTTGTTGTTGCGGTAAATCAGGTCATGAATAATTCAAGAATTATTGTGTTGTCTTATATGTAATACTGGAATATATGCACGTCTCTTATTAAATTAGCTTCAATTAGTGCGGCACAAGGTTGGGTCATTGCGACATAGTACCAAAGGTTACATGTACATGCAATTATAATCGATTCAAGAGTTAATTTAGTTTGTTTTGGCTTTAGCGACTCATACCAACAGTAGTGTAAACCATTCAATGTTAAGGACTTATCAACAATGTTTGTTAAAATTTCCTATCAATGCTGAAGGATACAATCACATAAAAGTTAGTCGATATTGCAGTGTAGCAATTCATGAATACTTAATGCGAACATATCGTCTTCATCGACGAAACAATTGTCTTTTATTGAATTAGAGTTAATTAAGTAGACCACACACGGCACTCCATTGTAGCATTGTATCAAAGGTTACTCGCACTTAATCGTAGTAATCAGCGAAGAATTCCACAAATTTACTTTGTCACAAAGGTCGAACGAATTGAGATCAACTAACTAGTTTTTGGAAGGCGGGCGACATGTGTAAAAACCGTTCCAGGCCGTAACATTCAGATGTTATATTTCCTCGTCTTGCGGAACGAAAACCGGCTGAAAGCATTATTCATAAAAGCATGAGCTGCTGTTCGTTGCAGCCTGCAACCTTCCACGATGAGGCGATTTACCAGTAATGTCAGGGATGCAGTTATAATGTTGTTTCAATAAGCTTTGCAGCTTTGTAAGATTCAATTAATCTACACATGAACAAAGATTCAATTAATCTACACATGAAAAAGTGAACGAGCACTTAAAAATTTTTTTTTGCAAAGATTATTTTCTGTACTTGATGTTTGTTATAAAGCATTCTAAAGGATAAGGATTAATTCATAATACGTCAAAATCGCACTTACTAGAATATAGGCAAGAAAAATATTATTTGAAAAAAAAAACATCCCACCTTCTCAAGAGTAATACCTTTCACCAAAATTTCCCAGCCCTAAATCCACCTAAGACCTAGAGTCGTTCAAAAATGGAGGACAAACCACAGCCTCCCGGAAGGTACCGCAATTGAACGGTCTGAAATATGATTTTAGATGAATCAAAATATACACAAACAAATAATGCTGTTTGCACATGGTGGCTAAATGCACGGAACAAGCCTCGTAAAACCTATGATAGATACAAATAGTCAATTTACGAAAGTTTTTGTACGCCTAAAATCATCAGCAAAACCGTTATTGATTCCTTTATTCCGCGATTCACATTAACTCGCCAAAAGTAGACTAAGTGCACGTAAATGAATACCTTGATCGAGTTACTTTTCACAATAATGTCCAAGAAAAAAAATAACGATAGGTAAGGCCATACTTAAAAATGTTGGTTTGCGGTTACACGACTAACACTATCAACAAACAAAGTAGGTAAGACGGCATTTATGCTAACATTATTAAAATGCTTATACTGAAAACGAAGATCTGGAATGAAGAACTAATTCAATTTTTTTGTCAAAATCGTAAAAGATTTTTCGGGTCGAGCGATTTTTTAATGAGTTGGTCGCGTAACTGCAAACCAACATTTTTTAAGGATGGGCTGATGTAAAAGTTCTAAGAACAGCATTATTTTGTTTGAACCACATATGACATGAAGTAATGAATCAACTCCTGTTATTCTGAAAGAAAAGAAAAAACAGAAACGGAAATAGCGCAGCCAGAGATGTCTATTATCATCGTAATTAATGATCAAATAAGATCCTGTTACAAACGAATGACTTCTGTCAGTGGGTAATTATGTAGGATTTCATCAGTGTATCTTTACGTTGATAAGACTCCTAACCACTGTCATTAATTGTTCAGTGATGAATAAGAACCAAATCCGTATAAAATGCTTTAATTTCTTTGACAAGAAGTCTACATAAAACTCTTCAACTATCTTTATGCAATTATCTGCCTTCATTTTATATACATGTGTGTACTTATAGTCAGACAGATATCACATCAGTCCGCCTTTGCTAGCAAATATTTATAGTGATGATTCGGACGCTTTGAAAGTCACATTGACGCGTGTGAATGTTCGTGCGTGTGTGTCTATTAAGGGTAATGTGTTCTTTGAATACGTGTGTTTACCGGTATAGAACTTTCTCAGGCCGAATCATCCCGACTGAAGGCATGATTACCATTAGCGATCGTATGTCGAATGCCAATTCCAGGCGTAATGAACACATCAATGAAAACGGCTGTCATTGGTTTAAATTTATGTTGACGGCGATTTTGTAGTAAAAGCAACCAATCGTAGTCATCCTTTTTCTATTGTTAACAACAACAACTTCCAGGCCAAATGGAACGGCGATTTTAATTGGTCTATTTTTTATACTTGTATTTCGCGGGTGATTTAAGTCGGATAACGAAACGGAGTGGGTTTTTTTCGCACTTGGACGTCAGTCGTATATTGGCGAACAATGAATATGAGGATGAGACGGACATTTACTTTGCTATGAGGGGCGATTCTAACGACGACATTCCATTTGTTTGCCCGATAGGAAACAACATTTCCGTGACCACGGCGTTCCAACAGTGATGCGTAGGTGGGTGGGGAATGGATGACAAATTTTCGTAGTGTTGATTTCAACAATTTCGCAGACCATGCAGGAACTAGATGATTGAATTGAATTATAGTAAAAGGATCATAAACATAATTATGAATATATACTAGAAATAAACTCAAACCAAAATGTACAACAAAGTATAAAATTTCATATAAGAGGCTTTCGCTTCTGTGGCATTAATATCAAGTAGATTGAAATACCAAGGGAATATGGATAGTGAATGATAGTATATTAACCAAAGTCGGATATTTCCTTCCTTCCTCTCTACTAGATTTATTTCATCCATTTAAACATCAGTGTCTTCGTTATATCGCAGATTGATGTATGAACCAATAGTTTATTTTGCCAAGAATGAACAAGTATCTTCTTGCCTTTTTTGTAAATCAGCAGTATGGTATTTTCATCAACTCAGCAGACAGCCATATTTAAATATAGCGGTATATAAAATTTATGTATATTGCCAATTCATCAATTCATTTTAAACGCAAATTTCGTATAATTCCGCTTCCAATTCCACGATCAGATAACGATACACGTTTACCTCATTTAGCAAATCAGTATTTTCTATCTTTGGTTCGTATAGAGAAGGAACTTGTTTAAGTACATGTCACGGGAATTGATGTCAGAATGTTTCTTTAAATAAAGTAGTGACAATATTCTCTGAAATCCGAATTCCGTGAGACAGAAGTAGCAGTATTTCTGTAATAACATCCACAATCACACGTGAACACTATTCTTAATCTGATGGTGCAGGTATTAGCAACTTGAACGACACGCTCGTTGTTATTATTTCGTTACTTCATAACACTTACGTCGGCAGCGACCGTAGTCCAGTGGTTAGTGCACTTGACTTTTAACCCGGCGATCTGGGTTCAAATCCCGGTCGCGACAGGTCATACCGGGTACCCCTAAGAAAATTTGACAAAAATTGTGAACCGGCCGCAGTAAATAATTGAAAAATTGTCGAAAAACGGCGTTAAACCCAGTGATAATGTTGCATAAAAAACAAGACAATCATAACACTTTCAGAAAGGTCATTAGAGAGAACTTACGTAGACAATATTTAGATACTCATGGTTTACGTATTTTATTCTATGGTTAATAAATCCACAGATAACATTAGAGTAAAGAAGCCATATCTCGATGAGTGATTGATAGCAACGGTGTTTACACAATGCTGCGAATAACGAGTTGATATTGCAATGGTCACATCACTCGCTTATCACCCAATATTTACAACCCAACCACTTAATATCATCAAAGGATAATTATAGTAGGCAGATTAGTATTGACAGAGAACAGTTGCTCATAAAACAATGTGTAATGATCAAAGAAAAAACGTGCCGAGGCTTTTGTTAAGATGTTGACTTCCTGGATGAGTCTAGGGAGATTATATATTTGATGGAAGAAATCAATTCAGAAATATGTTACATATAATAGACACGTGTCTATTAATCAATATATCCATTTGTAACAACTCTCTTAAATACAAACACAATACAGTTGGTGAAATTATTTTTCCATTAATTAATAATTTTTCCATTAGAACTTCTGTCATCAGAAGAATTATTTAGAAGTTCATTCCATTAAGACCCCATTCATTGTGATCCATGTGTGATAATCACATATTGGTTTTAGGGGATAAATTTAAAGTGAACGGTAAATATACAACTTACTTTAAATAATTAACTAACTAGAATAATGTTGGGGCTATCAGAAGAAAAACAATCGTTCAAACCTCTCTTAATCATTCCTTTGAAATTAAAATAAAAGCTAAATGAATTGTTATATCGTGTTATGTTTTTTAGAGATCCGATCCTGGTCGCGGCAGGTCATACCCTTCCATGAAAAATTGACAAAATGCGATTTTCCTCCATATGTGGAGAAGTTGTGGAAGGGTAAGTTAGTACTGGTTAGTATACAGCCCTGGAAAACTGGTTAGTTGAACCGGCCGCCGTATGTAACAGAAAAATTGTTGAAAAACGGCGTTAAACTCTGTTTGAAATATACTGTATTTTATGTTATTGATATATCCTACTATTTATTATTTATCATCAGTATTTCTAATGAATAAGTCTTTACAAAGTTTATCTTGCGAGTATTCAAGAATATGACTTGTGTTAGGGTGAAAGTTTTTCCTAGCTAAGAAATTTCACACCGTGTTTAAGAAAACAACCAAGCCATAAATACAAGCCCTGATGAATGATTAGAAAATAAATGTTAAGTTACGAGTAGATTGAGCTATTTAGTATACAGATACATGTTTATAAGAATGTTTGTCTTCTTCGCAGTTCCGGTGAATTCGCCCTCAGGTTTGAAAAAGAGAATACAACTCTTGCTCACTGGCAACTTAGGACGATAATTTTAGAATGATAGATATAGTTTGCGACTAAAGCCTGACATTGGATACTGTGATACACACGATCAGGGATATTCAACATCTACTGAATGTATCAATTGTCATCCTAATACCATATTACAATAACACATCATTAGTGACATTTAGCGAACCATAGTGGAAAATTATTATTTGTATCAACACTTGATCAACTGTGAGAACAGTCTAATATAGATCCGTCATTGTACTAATCAGACAATGGATGTATCGTGTTACCTAAACCAGAAAATATCCTCATCGGTAATCAATTATCATTTCTCCTTTTATAGCTTGACAATTTCCTGATATAGCACCGCACATATGGTAACAAAAGTTCATGCTTTCTCGAATTACGACATTAAACAGCTGAGTGTTTGGCGTTCTGGTTCTAATTGTATGGTGCATATTGGAGAGCAGATATACACTAGTTTTCCAGTCATATGTATGTTTAACCCCTAATTCTTGGTAAAAGTGCTTTAGGTTCTCTGCGTTTGGTGCTGGTGTTAATTGTGGCACAAAAATTGTAGACTAAATTATGAAAAAACAATCAATGGTTGAATATAAATTTAACGCAAACCACCATTTCTTTCAATAAAACATCGCTTGAAATAATGTGGGAAAAAACAGGAACAGCACCAGAGAGTTGCAGTGAGTTTCATATTAAAGTTCTAGAGATAAACCCAATTAAAATAAATATGTATTAAAATACTGGGGTTCATTGGCAGACGCATAAAAATGGAAACATTTAAAAATAACAGGAGTAGGAAGAGGCTATAACGCGAAACAACATGTAACGTATTAGTACAAATTGTACCAATCTTTGCTCATCGTGAAGTCAATGAAAATACTCAATTATGATTATATAAATCATTAAGTACTCGATACAGAAGAAATGAATAAAATAGGTAACCACTTACCATAGTATCAGTTATCTCAGATATCACGAATCAGATAATATAAGTCCCCGAACGATTTAAAATTTACATTTCACGAAGTTGATAAATCATGTACCTGGCCTTCTACAAATTCGTAATGTCAACATTTTATCGGAGCCATTGCCATACAACGCTAAAATAAATGCGCAAAGTTTAAAGTCCAACTTAAATGTTACTTTTGTCATGTAGTAAATACTTCATTTCGCGAAGTGAATATTTACTCTGTAACTCAAGAAGATAATGCTTATATCAGGAAAGGAAAATTGATTTTAGAGCTTAAAGAACGCATCTTGAACTGTCTTCCAGCATATGACAAAGGTGATGCTATGTAACTGCCAATTACATTTACCTCGTGTTTAATGTTGTCTTATTAGATCAAGTTTATTGTTATTAGTCACGTGATATCATGACAATAATACATTTAATTTGAACATCATCTATTGTGGGGTCCATATAACAAACATATTCTGAAGGTCATCGTATCGCCAATTTTCTCAGATTATTTGTCAACATTACACGAAGTAATCACGCAACGACCATACTATTCATTCACAACAGACACGCGACATTTCAATACGATTATCACAATGTTAAAGATGGTAAAGCCTGATTATATATCTGCCGTTACTTTGAATTTTTATTGAGTATTAAAAATGTTATCAAAAGTAAACTGAACAAATCAGGAGTGAATTAGAGTCCAAAAATAATGATAAACTTAAAATAATAAGATAAACTTAAAAAAATAAGATAAACTTAAAATAATAAGATAAACTTAAAAAAATAAGATAAACTTAAAAAAATAATGATAAACTTAAAATAATGATAAACTTAAAATAATAAGATAAACTTAAAATAATAAGACAAACTTAATGTTGAAAGCTCTGGCTATGGTATCACAACAAGACAGATATATGTATAGGAAGACATTAGATATTTTATTGTCAAACCACCTAACCAGTCAAATGAACTCTATTCTCCTTTGGTTTCTATAGACTTAAATTCTCCTTTGGAAGTCTAGCCAGCTGCACAGTAGGAAAGTCTCCAAATCTCCAATGCCCAAAGAAATTCATTTATTTTGCTTGAATGTCTACAGATTCTGACATACAATGTTTTGAATGTCTATACTCAGGCTAACTAACACAGCTTATTGAGACAGCATTTGTGAACGATACCTTTTCAACACACACATTTATGGAGCACTATCTCAAAACGTTCTGGTAATATTATTGAAACGTAATTACGAGTCGGCTGTGAAACCCTTACAAATGAATAAATAAAGTGAATTGTAGCACAATTATGGTCCAATATTGCACTTTACGTTACTAAACTGTCACCACTTTCTCTGATTTTGAAGCTACACAACGACCATAATTGCTAAAATTATCGTCTTTTCTTAAATCCAGACTACCTACTTTGAACAAAAAGACGGGAATTATATTTCTATTGCGACAAATTATTAGCTTCTAGAAGTCTAATAACATAAAACTATGACGTAAGATAAATATTTTCGAAGTAAAAAGTACTCGAATTATTGGTCAATTTAAGGAAATGGTAACTTTAGACATGCCAAAAAAAGTTTGAAACTATTTACTGGTCTGTTCTGGAATATCGGAAATTAACAAAACCTTTCTTATTTAGAGACTAGAAAATGGGAATATTATGTTGTGAATACTCCATTTAAATCTTCAAATAAAAGAGCTTTATATTTTGTTTTAAAACAAGCATGATTTTCTAAACTATGTTTTATGCATTTGTTAAAAGCAATCATTTGAACTGTTTTCTTTGCCTAAAGATCAAATTATCGCATAAGAAATATAATACATCATTTAGATACAGTTCAATGAAAATACGGTAAAACCTCGATAATGAAACCACCTTCGGAGCCCAAAAACTTGGTGGGAATAATGAGGTGATCACATTATCAAGTTGAATTTTAGGTGAGTTTTTGGAAGCCGGTCTGAAAAAAAGTTGTTATATCAAGGTGGTCGTAATATAGAGGTGGTCACAATGTAGAGTTTTACTGTAGAAACAAATTAAGCGTAAAATTGTAAACAGTGTCATCAGTCATAGAAGGGGAATGACTGACATTACATTAATGGTATAGCAAAACAAACGCCGTCATGAACAGGATTATCCAAAGGGTCTACATATTATAAACAACACGTGCGATTAACTAGGCAGCACATGCCAAACACACAATGCTTGTTCAGATAATAATTGAACGACCACAATGATAGGTTATGTAAACGCCTATTGTTATTGATTGCAGTGTGTATAATACCGACACACCTGATGCCAGTATACATTCAGTGTCAGCTGAGTCGTTAGGTGGTTTTGGGTATAATTTGGATGGAGGTGTCGTTGTCTGTGTGGAGAGGTAGAATTTATTGCAAATGTCATTTCCCGGAAGTACATTCCTTTTATTTCACAAGGTTTTGAGGAAAAGAGAATTCAAAATAACAGTACGACTTACATGATGCATTTTCGCTAAATTAAGGTCTTTTTGCAAAATTATCGTCTTTTCGCTTTTAATACATAATTGAGCGTACAGAATCTAAATATTAAATGTTTAACGCGTAGTTTAAGGAGATATGCTTTTGCTCACTCAACATCTGTCGAAGGTTGACTGATTTATAGCGATGTAATTATCTGAGAGCTTCGTATTACAAAAAGCAGAAACATAAACCAAACATAAGTTCTAAATATTTTAATAGAACAAAAGACCGGAATAATTTAGTGTCGAGTTGTATTTGAGAATTCTTTTTGATTAGTCTGAAAATAAGGTAATGTAAGGTCTGCTGTCAGCCGTTTATTATGCAGGAATCTCATCAACTTTACGTACTTAGATCAGACTACCATCCATTGTCGTTTATTGTTTATTCTGATTGCCAGCTTTCATATTTCTGTTCTTGTTAGTCCGCCAAAAATCAATTCAGCAATCACATATGCATAAATAGCTTTCTTTGTTCGCTCGTATATGCAAGAAAGACAGTAGTCAATAAATATCAATGTAATTCAATTGCTGAGTTTCATTGACTAGGTATCTATTTACGTATGTCCAGACTTCCCAAATTAAATAACATGAACTGGACGAACAAACAAAGCAGAGATGTGTGGATATCGATATTGCAACAACGCGAAACAGAGAGACGGAAAATACAATAGATGAGGTAATAAGGAATGCTGTATTAGTGTTTTTTTTTGTAACAGAGTTAGGAGAATCTCTGATAATTCCATTTTATCCTAACATGTACATCACAAGCCTTCCAATTCAGATTCAGTGTTACTTTATACAAATGAATGCCATTGTCATGGATCTAGAAATCCAACTCTGTCAGCGAATTCGTCTATCCACTATTCTACCGAAGGAAATGTATGTACTAAATAAATAATTAGTTCTTTTACAGTAAAACCTCACTTAACGAATACGTCAATATCTTGACCACTTCAGGAAAACATCCTGATCATCTTGCTTGATTCCAAGGTGGGTATTAGTGTCGAAGTTTTAATGTAATTAACTTTCTGTTACAACTTACAGGCGCATGCACACTTGATATCGCCATAATCATTTCTGCCAAAGCTCACAATAATGTAATTATTGAACCAATCAAAAGTTTTAATTATGTAAAAATCATGTTCTAGGTTCAAATAGTGAACATTGACTGAGAAACATTTCAATTCTGCTTTTGATTCACGTTACGCATGATGTGCCTCTTCAAGTTCATGATGTACTGTGCTTAATGAAATTTTTATCAATTACAAATGTGTTCAAAATAAGAGATATGAACTGCAAGTGATATATTGCTTTATAATACAAAAGTATAAATGAATATAAATGGCATGTATGTCGTATACGCTTACTTCGACATCATATCACTACATCTGAATGAAAGACTTACAGCGGTGTGATTTCAAAAGCAGCCGCTGCTAAGTAACCGTGTTTTGAGGCATTGGACCAGTTTGGCAACGATCCCTTTGTTATCATCTAAGGCACTGGGTATAACGCTTAAAACATACATTAAAACCTCAACATTAAGACTACTATTGGGACCAAGGAAATTCGTCATAATATTGAAATGGTCTGATTATAGGGAAAATATTGAAAAGTGGTAGTTTTAACGAAGTGGCCTTATTATTTAGTTGGTCACAAAGTAAGGTTTCACTGTGATTAATGTTGAGAAGCAGAAAAAAAATAAATGTCATATTACAGAGAGACGCAATTTCAAAATAAAAAAATCAACTCTAATTACTCTATCAAACATCACAGATGAAGAATTTGGTGCGGTAGTAAGCGAGCTTTTTTTGGACCGACATCAAAAGCGTGGTACACACTGAGTGCTTTACAAAAACCTATTCCAAACGTGCGGCAAATATTACGTTATATTTCTGTACTCAATGTTCTGTCAGAGTACCTGACTATGAAGGAAAATGTGTCATCTCCACACCCTGTCAAGCCTCTTTAATATACATCAGGCGGAGCATGTTCATGACAAATGACGCCAAATAAATTGTGTTATAGTGTTACCTTTAGGAAACGATATTTTGCGCATACTTCGAATTAAACCGGTTATGTTTATTACGATATAACCGAATAATGTCATTTAGCTAATTTCATGTAGAGTTGGTGACAATTATCGCATCAGTGTCAGTAACATTATTGCTTGATTTGCGAAACTGATTTAACGTGGGAAACGGAACTATGCGAATGTCACTACGAGAGAGAAAGTAATCAAATATGTTTTATGATTAATATGGTTGCGCTGAATACTCCATAAGTGGACAGTACAATCGGGCACCAGTCAATTGCAGTCGCGGCTATAACAGTTTGGTTTCATATATTTGTTATAAAAGCAACTTTTAAACATAACGATCTTGCCAGTGGTACTCATACATTTACGTTCATCAGCTGACGATAGATCACCAAATTGAATATTTTAGCAGGCTAAACACTGTATTAACAACCAAGTAGTGGCAAGATTTTTAAGCTGAAAAACAGCTACGACACGTCTATAAGGCGGGTTACTTATCTATAAATTTCTGACAAGTATGCCTGTGAAAAGAAATCAGCAAAAATTATTTCTAACCATAGATTTCTAAAACGAATTTATACAACATTCTTGGATTTTATTGTAAGTAAAATTGCAAAGTATGCAGTTCGCTTCTCGAGTAGAAACAATCTCATTATTTACATTTCTTTATATCTTTCAATGCTTTCGAACGTTATTCGTTGTGTTTTGTGAGTAAACTTCACCATCGGTTAATCATAAAGTATATCAGCTTCAGTGGTTAGTGCTTAAACTGTTCCAACGTATTATTCGTATACAGTAGAATACGGTTATAGTGAAATCCTGGGGATCCGAGTAAAAAACCCCCTTTACCAATTTTTACTATGTCCATTACATAAAAAAACACTAGAACTGATCCGGAAAAAAGAGGTCGTTATAATGAGGTTTGACGTACGTCATTATATTGCATAAATATGAAATACTTAAAGGCGTGTTCATGGAAAAACATTACACTTCATCCATTTCACTATAAGCGTGTTTTACTGTACAGCAAAACTGAAAGCCATCATTTTATTTCGTGGCAGACTATCAATGATTGATCGACTTATTTGCAAACAGTCAAGGTAAATCTTGGTTATGAAACAATCGTTCTGATCTTATCAAGGTCCTTGCGTTCTTTGTAATTGATTAACTACTTGTAGCTGTTTGTGTTATGTCCTGACTATATATTTCTTGTAGAGCTGCAAATATCTCGTTTTACTGTGTTTGAAGCCTGCACGGGAGGTGATATGATCAGGTAGTGATGATTACAGATCTTACTGTTAAGGGATATAACAGTTAAATGATCGACAATAAGTATGCAACGATCGAAGAAAGTACAAGGCACATGTTGTAAGGTAGTTCGTACCAAGAATAACGGACATCGGACCCATTTCATAGACATGTCTTAGCATATAACAGACTTTAAACAAAAAATCTTGCTGATGAAATACATTTGGACATTTACCTCGAACAGCTGACAATAGATTTCCATAACAATCAGTAGGATAAAACATTCATTGGTAAACAAGATTCTAATGTTTAAAAACCCCCATCTTAGCCAGGATATGTCTATGGAATATTACCATACGTTAAATGTTTGAAATTTATTAACTTTTTAGATAAATCTCGCAAAACGCAAAAGTAATGTAATGAAAACATGTTAATTGTCATTTCAAAACCAGCACCAATGCACATTCTCATATCATTCAACATCAGCAATTTGAGAAAAAATCCTGCGACATTTTGACGCACAAAACGAAAAGTCTCCACCTCCGATTTATAGTTGAATATCATAGAATTAGAAATAGTAGACTGTTGCATACATAACTTAAGACACTTATTCAAAATTCACTAAACTCTGAGACTTTAAAAATCCGACTACAAACCAATATACCATTATGACACACACCAGCGTACAAATAACTGCATAGAAACATACAACCTTCCTAGATCAAAATGACCCAAAAAACATTTTTGGACTCAGTTTCAACTCCTCCACACCACACAAACACTGTTCACAAAGTTGTCGACACGGCTCACTCAATGCTTTATGCAAACTAAAATTGCCTTAAACAAATACATAAGTATGAATTACATTATACTATAAGTTTAGACAGATTTCACTCTGCTTGATTTACTCAGAAAACGGAAAGATCGTTCACTTACCAAAAGTAAACATCTAATTTTTAATACCCATTGGAATCACGTACAACACAACTCGAAAGATTCTTCATTTCACGAAAATACTCCAACGTGTCACAATATTTCACGCTGCACATTCTATTCCCTAAGTGAGCTTTGGCTGTGTATCACAAGAGCATTGTTGCTTTGAGATACGAATACATGTTAGTTAATAACGGTGGTTATGGATGAATACATTTGCGTCTTTCATGAAGCGCAGTATTTCCGCTAAAATCAGAAGACGCCGTAGTATATTTAAGAGTAATAATCGACATACGAAGTATACAATTAATATGACGGTGAAACAAATCAATTCCTGAGTGAGACCACAGAGTAATTAAAAGAATCGATCTCCTTAAGAAGCAGATAAAATCAGGATGCATTCAAATATTCTGATAAGTTGAAAGAAAGCAGATGCCATCCAAGTTCTAGAGCGTGCCGGCCAATATGGATTCGCAACCCAACACCAATATATGCGTAAATGGAATTAATCCAGTCTCACACTTAAATGGAACATTGTTTATAATAATATCTCAAAGTTACCTTGAAATCTACGTTTACTCAATCAGTATGCAGTATCATTACCATATACATTTTTAACATCATATGATTATTGCGGTGCAGATTTAACAAAACACATTCATGTGAAAGGCGTATCGGTTAAGTTCTTATACAATTTGTTTTGCCTACCATGAGGAAATAACTTGACAATAATAGAATTTATAAGCAATAAAGATGTAAGTTTAATGTGCTGCTCACGTTATACAAGACACAGCTGTTGTAAGAGCTGTAATTGAATTTCGCGCATTAAATCCATCAACTGTCATCTAAAATCTTTAGAATTTTCATTTTTCAACGAGTATAACGATTTAATGCAAAGTTCTGTGTGTGGGTATTCCAGTACTTCCAGATTTCTGCCGGTAAATGTTGATCTTTCGTGAGATAGATTAGATAAGATGTTATATTTTCCATTTAACCACTCGACCATGGAGACCCCCCCTAATTAGGAAAATAACTAAGGATACAATGATTGGTTCGTTTGCTTGGTTTGTTATAACGTCAATCAAATGAAGACTGTGACGTCATACAGTGAACAGGTACGAAATTAAGGATTACTTTTAAGCGGATTTCGTCTGGTGAAATAAAATGGAGTTATCGTATTGATTTGATCAACACGGTGATATATAGTCACAGCTAGACGGACACAAATTTAATCCTTAACATTGTCGCCTTATTAAGCATAATGGCGCAGCATGACGAACGAAGGTGTGAAGGAAAACCAATGTAGCACAATGAATTTCCCCTTGTAACGGCTTACTGATTATAAATAGTGCCATCTTTTTACAGTATTCCTTGTCAAGTCTATATTGTTGCCACATGCAATAACATGGTTATAATTAATTCCTGGAAACCCAGGAGATCAGTACCACACAGTAGTAAAAGAATAGCCCCAACAGCTTAAAATTTAAATAATCTTTAGTTTGTCTGGTCCCGGATGGTATTTAAAATCACAGTGGTGAGGAACCAGTCAGTGACCATATCCACTCGATCACGGAGGCCCCTTAGAAATCTTAGACGAAGCGATTCAGGTACTGTGGAATACAGAACCTAAATCTACATGTTGCGTGGCTGAAACCCCTTTAATCATATAATATAGTATTGTATTGTGTGTGTTTCATATTGTCTATGCACAATCTGTTTTATCTTATTCACCTCATTACATCTACATTTCCCATCTTATCGTCTGATCAACTCCCTATAAATAATCAATGTACTGATCTAGTAATAATGAACTAACCCATCGTTTAACGCCTCACAGATTTTCTTTGCGCATGTTCACATATAATTAGTACAGTGGTCAGTTCTCGTTCTACCACTGACCACGTGTTTTCATTTTTTCGACGTTTCTCAATCACTTTCGATTCATAATACGTAAAACAAAAAGTAATTTCTGACAAGAAGTATCCATGCTTCGGATGCTTTGTTCCAGGTAAGTCAAACTGTCTATTGTAGTCGCTACACAGTAGAAAATGTTGTAAATTGTGTTTATATCTGAATATATCTTAGTATTTATATAATATATCAACAAAATAGACATTTACTATACAAGTGATACTATAGCATTACAGCGATTTTTTTCATTCTGTCAAATTATAATTTTCTGTAGTAAAATGAAGTGCGGTCAATTTAAACATTGAGAGTCTAACTTTGAAATTCTACATCAGACTTGATCTAGACTACATAATAGTTGGTCCGACTTAAAATAGCACGTATCGCAAACTACTGAATAATGCATGGTTACCGATATGATATTTTATACATGTATATCCAACTGAAAATAAACGTTCCATGATGCATTATTAAGATTTCTCGCACTGAGAAAATACTGCAAGTAAAAGAAAAAAATCAGAACTTGAACAAAGAATCATATCTAGTTTGCGAATAGGTATCGATGATTCGTCTGAAACCTGCTATGTACACGTGCAGCGTACAAGTTGACATTTTTGCATGGCAGTAGTCTATATCTGATGTATACGCGCTTTTCTGATATATGACAAGATTGCCTTCTGGAACATCTGTTACTTTCGCTTTGAGTTGAACTTCAGTAGAAGACAGACAAAAAAATCAAATAAAGTGGTAAATGTACTAAAAATATAGAGATGAAATAATACGCATCACACTCCATATTTGTCGACAAAAAAGACGCATTTTCTACAAGCACGTTCTTAAAGTTAAACAGCAAATATTGCTGCCATAAATTATCTATCAAGTCATAAATTGAAACTACATATTTTGAATAAAAATGACATGAAATATACTTGTAATTATTGGCTTTAAGAAGCTATTTGAATCTCATGGGAACATTTTTCATTGTCGTTTATGGACAGTGAATATGAAATAGCTACTTTATATTTAAAACTTGACATTTGGTTTTAATGTCCAAATAAAAAGAACATTTAAAAAGTAAAATGTACCCGAATATTACATTATTGGTCAATTGAAAGGAAATGGCAACATCTATACTATTTACTGTTTTTGTGGACATTAAAAGAAGAATATCGGAGATGAAAAAATCTTTCTCTTTTAGAAACTAAAAATAGGACTGAATTCACCATCTAAATCTGCCAATAAATGACCATTCTGTCTTGTTTGGGTACGGTCATAAACAAAAAAGAAACGATTTTCTAAACTATGTTTTATGCATTTGTTGAAAGCAATCATTTTAATTGTTTCCTTTGCTTTCAGGCCAATTTTATCACAAGCATTATTCAAACAATGTTTGATGAAAAAGGAAAGAACTTGAGCGAAAAATTGTAAAACACTTAAGAGCGTTTTCATTCATAGAAGACACTTCATTTATGAAATAATATACATACATGCCGTCATGAAAAGAATAATTCAAAACGTCTGTATACTATAACAACACGTGTAATAATCTAGGCAGCATACGTCAAACAAACAATTCTTCATTGAGTAATAATCGAACGACCACAATGGCGGTTTCTATAAACCTTCTATTATTATTGATTGCAGCGTGTACAATGCCGGCACACTTGATATCACTACATATACGTTCAGTATCATCTGCGTTGTTGTGTGAGTCTGGTATGATTTGGACGTAGACGTCTTAGTCTGATTGGAGAGGTAGAATTTATTGTAAATGGCATGTCCTTGAATTACGTTTTCTTTATTTTATTAGTTTTGCAAAACACGATTTGACATACGATTACATCTGAATTAATACCTTTCTGCTAAATAAATGTCTTTTCGCTTTTCACAAATCATTGAGTACGCAAAATCTATATAAATACTTGCGTATAATTTAAGGAGGTATGTTTTTGTTGTTTTAACATCTGTTGAAGTCTGACTGATTTATAGCGATGTAAATTACCTGAGAACTACAACATTTTACAAAAAGTAGAAACATCAACAAAACATAAGTTCGAAATATTTTACTGGAAATAATAAATAAGTAATGAATTAGAGTCGTCTTGTATTAAGAATTCTTTAACCATTCACTGTCGTTTATTGCTGATTGTATTTGATAGCTTTCATTTTTTTCAGTTCTTGGTCGTCAGCCAAAAATCAATTTAACTGTTACATGTGCATAAACAGCTTTCTTTGTTCGCTTGTATTTGTAAATAAAAAAGGACGGTAGACAATAAACATCAATGTTTATAATTCAATAGCTGGATTTCATTGACGAGGTATGTATTTACGTATGTCCTGAATTCCTGAGTAAAGTAAAGAGAAAAGGACGAACAAACAAAGTAGAAATATACAGAAATCAATACAACGGTACTATGTCACAAAGAAGACGAAAACTCCCTACAAAAGAAGGGATAATAGTTGATATTTTAGGAGTATAGGTCGGGTTGTAACAGAGTAAGAAGAAACTCTCTGTTAATTCCATTTTATCCTTATATCTTCCCGTATATTTCATTTTAATTTTAGGGCAACCCTAACTTGCTTGGTTCTAAAGTGGGTATTAATATCAAGGTTTTTAATGTAACGAACTATCTATTACATAATACAGGTGACCAAACATTTAATATCACCATAATTATTTTCGCTAAAACTCACATTAACATTATTATTGAACAAATCAAATGTTTCGGATAGGTAATAATCATGTACTTAGTTCATAAAGTGAGCATTAATTCAAGTATTTTTCTATTATTCTAACGCATTTTTACACATGGTTATTGTGTCTCTTCAATTTTATAATTTACTCTGCGAAATATCATTTATGACGTGCTTTTTGAAACTTATCAAATACAAATGTGTCCAAAATATAATGTGTCCAAAATATAACTGATAAGCAGCAAAAAAGCTTCAGTCTCAGAGGGTAAATTTCCGACCCGAACGCGATTCAAAATAAAATCCTCATATAATAGAATGCTTGGCTATGAAAGAAGTGTGTTGCCTCCGCACCCCGTATAGTCTCTTCAATAAACATCAGGCGAAGCATGACAAATGATACCACGTACATTCCCCCCGAACGTTTCCTTTAAGAACCGATAAATTTGAACATACTGTGAATTCAACCGGTTAATGTTTGTCATCTCTAAAATCTAATAATTTCATGCAGTGTTGGTGACAATTATCGCAACAATGTCAGTAACATTATTTGCTTGATTAGCGAAATTGATTTGACGTGGTAACAGGACTGTACAAATGCCACTAAGTAATCAGACACTGTTTGGTTGTAAATCAACTATATAATAAGGCATCAACGCATTATAGTCACTAAATAACCGTTTGATATTTGCTTAATTATTGTTTAGTAATTTGACCACACCTTCATTGTAAGTGGACGACAGTTCACAATTACTGGAACTTGTTTCCATAGGTATATCTTGGCTGAGGAGACAGTTTTTATACTTAATTTTTTTTCTAAATGGTAAATATCTGATGCATTTATCTTTAACATCTGTCAATAGATCACTAAAACATTCAATTAGATATTAAATTTTTTATTACCAACCAAGGAGTAGCAAGATTTCTTCAGTTGAAAAACTGCTACCTTACTTATAATACGTCTCTGAGACGGGTTCCTCATCTAAGTCTGGCCAGTATTTCTGTGAAAGAACATAAGTCATTTTTTACCATCGATCTCAAACTATATCATGCAACACTTATGGATTCTATCTTTAGTAAAATTGTCGTAAAATATGCGGTCCTCTTCTTGGATAAAACAATCTTAGTATTTCCAATCCTTCAAACCTTTCAATGTCATTGGTAGTGTTTTTGTAAGAATGTTTTTGTGTATGAGGTATATAAAACAATATATTGATTGTGTCAGACTAATAGAAAAAGTTGGAATCACAACTAGTGGTATTCCTTGTGAATAAATAAATTTTCTTTCTATTAAAAACCTCACCATCGATTAATCATAATGTATATTAGCTGCAGTGTGTTAGTTTTGAAACGGTTCCAACGTATTATTTGTATACAGTAGAATACGGTTATAGTGAAATCCTGAGAATCGAAATAAAAAAACAGTTTACCAATTTTCATAATGTCCATAGCATTAAAAGACTAGATCGGGAAAATCCTTAATTTAAAAGTAAAACCTGAACATATTTGCGACCAAGGATTTCGGTCTGAATGTTGAGGTGGTCACATTATCAGGCTGAAATCTTAAGGACAGATTGAAGACCCAGAAACAAGAGATCGTGATAATGGGGGTTGCTGGATTTCGCTATTTTGTAATAATAATAATAATAATAAAAAGGCGTGTTCAGGGAAATCTTTAATCTTCATTGTATCCGATTCGTCACTACATCCATTTCACTATTAGCGTGTTTTACTGTACTGCAAAACTAAAAGCCAACATTTTATTTCGTATAAGAATATCAAAGATTGATCGACTTGTATGCAAACAGTCAAGATAAATCTTGGTTGTGAGGCAATTACTCTGATCTTATCAAGGTCCTTACGTTCTTTGTAATTGATTACCAGTAGCTGTTTGACTTATGTAACGACTTATCTTTCTCGTAGAGCTGCAAATATCACGTTTTACTGTGTTTGAAGCCTAGACGGGAGGTGATATGATCAGGTAATGTTGAATACAGATCTTACTGTCAAGGGATAACAGTTAAATTAATCGGCAATAAGTATAGAATGATGAAGGAAAGTAAAAGGCACATGTATTATTGTAGTTCGTACCAAAAAAATAACTGACATCAACCCATTTCAAGGACATACCTTAGCTAAAGTGGAAAATTTTAAATAGCAAATATAAGACTCTTGCTGATAGAATACATTTTAGAAATCTACATTGAACAGGTGACAATAGATTCCCAAAACAATCAGTAGGATGAAATGCTTATTTACAAACAAGTATTTATTGTTGAATATCATATAAAATTAGAAATAGTAGTTTGTTACATACATAACTATAGACGTATATTCAATTTTTCTTGTTTAATATATTACAAAATCGTCTATTGTACAACGACCTTCTAGAAAGGAGGACAGAATAAGGTAAGTCGCACGTGCTAATGGCGTTCCTATCTAAAATATCGTCAATGCACATTTTGTTTTTTATAATATGTGTCAGGGTATGTTACAAGGTTAGGTTGGAATACATTAATGTTTAGACTACATTTTTATCATGGAAATCAAGAATATTGAACTGAACACATCAAACAATTACGAATTGATTAACGTTCTCTTTAGTAAATACATGTAGTCTTAGAAGCTCAACGGGAAATTGCAGCTCAATAAGCCTGAAAATAACATTAATCTGTCACATCTAATCTGGCCGTAATGAGATGCACACAACGCAATCAGATAAGCAATTATTCGTTCTTTTTTCATTTAAACGTAAAGGTTAAATAACCAAATCACTGGTCAAACCAATCCACTAGTATAAATATCATTTAGACCTCGAATGAAGTATGGTTAAAATGATAACTGAAGTGAGAGTGAACGATCGATTTATTAAAACATTGATTCAGAGAAGCCAATTGAAGATACGAAAAGTAAGAACAGACTCCACAAGTAAAATCCCATATTCAAAATTCACTCTAAAATCCGACTACATACCTATCTATTACCATGACACACACCAGCACACAAACAACCGCATAGAAACACATCTTCCAATATCAAAAGCACACAAACACGGTCAACTAATCCGAAACACAAAAAGCACCGTTCACAAAAGTTGTCAACAAGGCTAATGCAATACCTTGACCAAAACAAAATTACCTTGAAAAAAATTATAAAAGTATGAATTATACCGTACTTTTGGATATATTTCAGTCTGCTTGATAGAATCACGAAACCAGAAAACTTGTTCCCTAACCAAACGTAATCATCTAACATTTAATACGCATTGGAATAACGCAAAGCACAGCATGAAAGATATTCCAACGCGTCACAATATATCCTGCTGTACATTCTACTCCTTAAGCAAATTTTCGCTTTGCATCACTAAAGCGTTGTTGTTTTGAAATACTAATACGTTAATAGCAGGGGGATAGATAATTTGCCTCTGTTATGAAGAACAGTATTAGCGCTAAAATCAGATGACGCCATGGTACAATTAAGAGTTACAGTAATAATCGAGATATGAGGTATACGACTTATGGAATTTAATGGAATATCTCGAGAGAGCACACGATAAAAGATCCGATCTCCTGAAATTATTTATAAGATCAGGATGCATTCAAATATTCTGATAACTAGAAAGAAAATCCAAGTTCAAGGGCGTGCAGCTAAAACGAGGTTCGCAGTCTAATACCAATGCATGCAAAAGTTGGATTAATCCAGGTTCACACTTGGAAAGAGCATTGTTTACAACAGTATCTCAAAGTTACCTTGAAATCAACGTTAACTACTATTCGTCATGCAATATCTTGACCATATGACATTTAATTTTGACGTCATTTATTGTAGTATGGATTACATCAAGATGACTGGCGTAGGTTAATTTCTTGCATAATTTGTTTCGCCCTAATATGAGGATATCACGTAACAATAACAGAATTTTATATGCAATAAAGATGCAAGTTTTTATGCTGCTTACGTTCTACCAAACCCAGCTGTTGTAAGTTTTTTAATTAGATTTTGAGCATTAACTTCTTACATCGTCATAAATCTAAAATCGTCAGAATTGAGATTTTTTTCTGCAACGAACGAACGTAAAGACCTGTCGTGGATTTTCCAATATTTCTAGTTTTCTCCCGGTAAAAGTTGATCTTCCGTAGGTTAAATTAGATTTGATATTCTTTTTTTCATGTATCCACTTGACCACGGAGGACAAACTCTTTTTAAATAGGAACAATTAAAATATCTATGAATACAATGATTGGTTCGATTGTTAAATGTGTTACGACGTCGATCAAATGAAGGCAATCTCTATGGTTGACCGACAAACAGTAAACTGGTACAAAATTTAGAATTAGTTTTAAGCGGATTCCGTCT
The DNA here is from genome assembly GCA_008271625.1 of Lutraria rhynchaena. NCBI lineage: Eukaryota > Metazoa > Mollusca > Bivalvia > Venerida > Mactridae > Lutraria > Lutraria rhynchaena. The sequence goes on from VIBL01000054.1 coordinate 2,323,897, forward strand.
TATTAAGCGTTATGGCGCAACACGTCGGAAGAGGGTGTGAAGGAAAGAAATCTGTAGGAAAGAAACAATGTAGGGTAATTCCCCCTTTCTAACGATTTAGTGATTATTAATATTGTCGTTTCGTTACTTTATTCCTTCTCAAATCTTTATCATTATCACATCCAAATATGATCAATCGGATCAAATAATATGTGTTTAATAACAATTAAAAGTTAGAGTGTTTGCCTAGTACAGTGAAACACTATTACAGCGCATCATGGGGACCCAAATTAACTAATATCAAGTATATCCATAGTTCACTATATAACCACTACATTGCAATAACGACGGGATTGCTCGGGGAAAATATTTATTTAGCAATATCTGATACTTCACTATATTCGAGTTCACCATAACCGTGTTTTGCAGTACAGGTGCAAACGAGTTACTTTTTTGAAACTTTGAGATAATAAAGGTATGTTATGTCAGGAATCTTATAATTAATAATTTAATTCAAGTGTTTATACAATATAATTTTGATTTGGGTATTTTAAATTTAATTTGCACAACACAGCATTTAGATATCAGAAATATATACTCATGGTTTGTCTGGTGTACATTTAGACCGCATTAATATTTCAAAACGCAATGCTGAATTACAGTCGTGTTTTGATATCTTAACAAATATTGCAAAATTAGATATTTAGTTTGAACAAACATTGAGTCAGATATTTGTTTGATATGAAGGAATGCAATGTGAAAGAAAATTCTTGTAAAAGATAAAATGCATTCAAACAGATATTGAATGTATTTAAACATCGATAGAATTTTTCCAAGATAATGACCGTGTATCAGAGTAGAAGGTAGAACCGCTAGCTGAAAGGTTGGAAATCTTATCTTTTTTTCACTAGGGTTTAACGTCTCGCCAACAGCCAGGGTCATTTTGCAATTTTCCAGCTTGAACGGTGGAGAAAGACCCCAGGCTTACACTTGGGTAGAACCATCGGCAGGGGAGCATCCTCACATTATTTCTGGTCTCAGTGGGATTCGAACTCACAGCGGCGAGGGACTAATGAGAGACCATAAGCTCTCGATCACAGAGGCCCCTTAGACAATCTTGGACGAAGAGATCCGGGTCATGATGGAATACATAACTAAAAACTTAAATAACGCATTTATATTTTCGATTACTGGAATTTTCGGTAACACTGACCATTTTATTATAATTAAACAAAAGGTAATATAAATTGGTATATTGAATGATTTAGACGCTTTGTTTTAGATTTTGAAATTGTCTTTTTTATTAGCAATACAATAGAAAAACAGTTACTCAATTAAATTTATATTCAAATGCATTGAGTATTTATATAATATCGATGAATTATACATAAAGCGTCAAAATGAAGTTTTGTGATATCGCATTGTAAATCTAAACTGTTGTCGCTTTAAGCATTCGAAGTCCTTACAATGAAATTTTACATCAAACTTACACAATAGTCGATCCTACTTAAAATAGCATATTTCGCTAACTACTGAATAATGCATGGTTACTGATATGATATTTTATACATGTACATCCGACTGAAAATAAACGTTCCATGATGCATTATTAAGATTACTCGCATTGAGAAAATAATGCAAGCTGCAATCAGAACCTAACAAAGAATCATATTCAGTCTGTAAATATTTATCTGTGTTTAGTCTGAAACCTTTGCTGTACGCACGCCGCTAAGCGTACAAGTTGACAGTTTTGCATGGCAGTATCTGATATATACACGTTTTTCTGATATACGACAAGATTGCCTTCCTAAAACATGAGTTAATTTTGTTATGAGATGAACTTCAGTAGAAAGCAGACAAGACTTCGATTATGCGTGCATTTTTCATCCGATCGAAAGGGCGAAGATAGAGATTAAATATTGTTAGGTTCAACCATCTGCTGAAGGCGGAATGCATGATGAATGTGTGGGGGCTTTTGGTTACTTAAAATACGAAACTTCACAGAAAATTATTATGTACATAAAATAAGTGAATATCGGGGTATGAACAAATCAGGCAATTATTGGCAATACGTGGCATTCACTGATATTGTATGGCTGGCTAGCTATAATTGCGCTAATTCAAATACTGCTTTTTCCCATAATTTGCACCTTTAAGATGTTGAGCTAAATGTTTGAGTATATAAAGTGTTGTTGTTGTTGTGATGCTGGGTTTAAAGTCGCACCAACAACAAGGGTCACGTGGAGACTTTCCCAGCATTTAACGGTTGATGAAGATCCTAGCCTAACCGCTCAACCTCAAAGGCTGCACAAAAGATAAAATTAAAATAGCTGTAAACTTAATAAAAAGTTTGTCTGTACGAGCGTTGAGCCTTACAAGGGGCCTCTGATTACATTTATCAATATCTAGCATCTATTAAAACAAACTGTATGCCATAAAAGGTAATTACAAGTTTATAGGCTATATATTTCATTCGACGGTCATAAACATGAGTGACTGATAAGCTTGTAATATAATCTATGCTGACCGCTAGTTAAACTATAAACGCCGCCAAAATAAGTATCAATGAAGATAATGATCATGTTATATAGCTTAAGTTCGCTCTGAATCGACAGTTATACAGTTATCATCTAGCCTTTAAAACATGGAATGTAAAAATAACCGATGAATAGAAGTCTTAAACTGAGACTGTTCTGAACGTCCAACCAACATACAGTAAATCCTGACATAGTGACCACTTCAATATTAAGACCATCTTACTACGATAGCAATTTATTTTTTTGACCGGTTTTTAATTTTTCCTCTAAAATGTAACTTGATAATGTGACCGCCTCAATGTAAAGAAATATTTTAGGGTCCCAAAGGTTGCCTTGGTGTATATAACATACATATTCACACATTTTATTATATAGGACAGCACCTTAGAATTTGCAGCAAAATCTGAGAGTTTGTGCCTCGAAAGGCATAAAAAGGGTTAATTTCTTTAATTCAAATATGAAAGAGATCGTGATTTAAGTTCGTCATACCCTGAAGCGAAAAAATATTTTACTCGCAATATCATTACAGGTTTAACAGTATTGTTACGCAAATACAGTAAACCCCCAATATTAAGACCCGTAAAATAATCATACAAAAGAGCTGGTCTCACAATCAATGTGAAATAAATTGGAAATATTGAAGGCCGGTCCGATTATGAGTGGTTGTTATAATGAGGTAATCTTAAAATTAAAGTGTTCGCTAATTAAGGTTTTACTGTGTATTTAAGTACTAGCTTTGTAGTGTAAAATGTTTGACTCACCTTAACAAGCTGTATCTTTTATAATGCCTAATCGATAAACAATAAACCATAGAACATGTCATGTGGTGAAAGATAATAGTATTTACGGCTGATCAAATTTAGTATATTTCTCATGAATCTTTTTCATCATAAACTTAATCTAAACGGAAATAGTTGTTAAGAATGATGCATGCACGCTTTGATCATATGATAGTTCCATTATTACGAATGATAGTTGTCTACATTTTTATAAATGTCTATTAAATAAGTGTCAACGTATTTATAGGAGTCTGAACGACAGGTTTCAACGGATTAATCGCCTGGGGGAAATCTACAATTATAGGTTTAAGTTGGTTACTTCAATAACCCAGACGTAGGACTATGTAAAACGCTTGAATAGTTTCAGTTCAATCTTTTTTAACTTGCCAGACGTATGAAGTCCTGGAAACGTGGAATAAGATGTTAATTGTTGTGTTACTCATTGTCCCGGGGGTTCGACGTCTTTTTTCAACAATTTTTCAGTTATATGTGGCGACCGGTTCACCTAACCAGCTTTCTGGACTGTGTACTAACCAGTTCTAACTTATCCTTCGACAAGAAATCGGCAACTCCTCTACATATGGAGGAAAATCGACATTTTTGTCAAATTTTAATTGAAGAGTATGACTTTCCGCGACCGGGATTCGAACCCGGATCTCCGGGTTACAAGTCCAGCGCACTAACAACTGGACCACGGTCGCGGCTAAGATATTACTAGTTTGAAACCGTGAAACGAAGCTTTAACAGAATTTGAGTGATGAGTAATTTTTCGATATTTTTTCTCTGCAATTTTCTTTAATTCTTAATAAAATAGATATAAAATAGAAAATTGTTATGTACTATAAGGATTCTACTATATTATTGTGCAAGTTCTAAAATAAATAACGCGAAAACTAATGACGTTATTACAATAATTATTTAGAAATAATGTACATTTACTAAACGTGAGAATAACATAAATAGGCTCCATTAAATGTATTGGGAGTGTGTAGTTAAGAGATAAATGATTTAAATTAGGTGTAATTTCTCTTTCAACCAAGTAAAAAAGTAATTCGCGAAAATATATGATATTTTAATATTTTCCCTAGCTAGCTCATTTACAAAACAATAACCATAACACGAAAGTCAAATCGGCAAATTATCTTAATAAACGTCACTCAAAAAAAAGAAATCGAGTTTGTAGCTACTTTATAATTTATATTCATGCAATCTCTACACCAGATAATAAAAGTTTTATATGCACACGCAACCAACAGTACAATAGTTTTGTCATGAGAGCCGCAACTGAACATTAAAATGATACATAATATGTTCATTACTTCGAACAATTAAACCTTAAGTGACTAATTTCAGTGAATAATAAATGATTCGAATAGCTACAGTAAAACTCACGTGTAAAGAATAAATCCATTTATCTCAATATGCCATTTCATTTTCAAGTCGTTACAATGAAACATTTATTTCTAGTGGTGTATTTTAACCTTTGATATAAACGAATCGCTCGCAGCTATAGTGCACATTAACATTTTATGTGACTATTCAAGATACTTGTCCGAAATGTACATCCGAAATAGGATAAATTGCGGATTGTTAATTATTATGTCTATTTGCAATCATGCTCTTCTTTTCAGTAGCTTCATACACAAACTTTTCATGCATTAACGATGTATTCCGTTATATATAGTAAAGATCTTTTTGTATGTAAATTATGAAAACCATCTTACAACGAATCCGGATCCAACAATATCCGACTCGGAAATGACCCGAGTAGTCTTCTTTCACGGAAAGGAACCCACTCTTTATTCACGTACTTAAAATAACTACATGTTTTTGAAGATTAATCAAATTACATATCACTCTGTTTATTTAATCATATATTTTAATGCAGAAAATGTTAAAATTAACAATGAACCTGTACACGTGAATGATTAAATATGAAATCACGAATACCAGCACTAACGTACAGTATATCTCCGATATTATGACCCCCATTAGGACAAATATAAACATATGAATGATCTAATAATCAGGTTGTAATATCGAATAATCAGGCCATCCATGAACACTTGTTGGTTTTCAGTTACACGATTGACTCATTTAAAAATCCCAAAACGATGTTTAACGTGTTTTAATGTTTTTAATCCAGCTTTTTTGTTTTCAATACAAACATATTATGTAAACAAAAATAATGCATATATACATACCAACCCACGGTTTGGGTTGTGTAACTACAAACCAACATTTCTTTTAGGATGGCCTCATTGAAACTTGACCCTAAAATACACATTGTCTATAAGGAGGTTGTCTTAATAACGAATTAGTCACGAATGTAGTTTTACATGGTTATCATGCATTTAGAAGCTCTAGTTTACAATCAAATTAACGGAAACTATTATAATTCAATCTTTATCCTTAATTAACTATTAGTACGTACTTGTCAACACCTATATTTCGTCTTTCTTACGAGTAATGTAATACGAATTATAATTATAAGTATTAATTCGTTAACAATTAAAGACGTTATTACGAGCTTAAGTCTACTGGCGTAAAAGAAACGTGATAAAAATATTACACATACATGTAGATATTTATTAACGATATATAATTATTAAGTTCAGACAGATATCAAAAATGGAAATCCAATTTTAAGTGAGATTTAGTTATGTTTTAAAAAATATAGAAAATAAAGTTGAATATTAGGTACATAAAACCTTGTCAACACGAAAGTACAAAGTTTAAAAGTCAATGTTAAGGGCGTTAAATTGTACGTTAAAAGGACAATGTTTGTTGCAAAAAATATAAATAATGTATAACTTACAAGTTTTCCATGTTAAGTGTCCAACTACCTTACATATCTATGGAAAATAGTGTGTCACAATACGATATTCCTGTTTGTAATATAATCCAAGTTCAACGTGTAAATTGTTATGTTAATTTATAAATGACTGTATAGACGCGTTTACACGTTGCCTCATTGAATAACAACAAAAACGTTTCTAAACTTAGCATTTAATTCACTTGTAGCTGACCTCAATGAAAGTTGTGAAAGTTATGTAACCCGAGAACAAAATGTATCAACGTGTTTACAACTGCTCATAAAATGCTAAGTGCATTTTGGCAAACGCTGTTAAAATTTAAAAATAGAAATGTTGAAAAATAACGTATGGATTCATACGATTACCTCAGTGGAATAAATTTTACAAAGCCCAAATACCTATGGCATGTTTAGATCAATTTTACATCGGTAATATTTAGCTTATTTCATCATTTACGCCGACGAATTTTCATTTTAGCCGATATCATGTCCACGTATCATACTGAATTATGTAATATTAAGCTAATATTAAGCAGAAATTAATTTTCAGATCACACGTAAGAGATTAGGTATGTAATCAGACACGTATTTTTACAATTTAACCCGAATGCACTCACTAGAGTATTTTAAGACATTTTAATAAGAAGTTAAGCACAATGATAAATTAATTTTCCGTAAGGGTATTTAAGGGTTGAATGATATTACATGATTGGTATTAAGCAAATTGTCCGGAAAGCATAATCCATGTCCAGTGGATCTTAATAAGGCAATACTGAATAGGCAACTATATTTTATCAGTTGATAAAGTACGAGCATGATTTATCAGTTAATAAATACGGGCATGATTTATCAGTTAATAAACATGGACATGATTTATCAGTTAATAAATACGGGCATGATTTATCAGTTAATAAATATGAGCATGATTTATCAGTTAATAAATATGGACTTGATTTACCAGTTAATAAATATGAGCATGATTTATCAGCTAATAAATATGAGTATGATTTATCAGTTAATAAATATGGACATGATTTATCAGTTAATAAATATGGACATGATTTATCAATTAATAAATATGGACATGATTTATCAGTTTATAAATATGGACATGATTTATCAGTTTATAAATATGGACATGATTTATCAATTCATAAATATGGACATGATTTATCAGTTTATAAATATGGGCATGATTTATCAGTTAATAAATATCAGTATGATTTATCAGTTAATAAATATCGGTATGACTTATCATCTAATGAAGTATGGGCATGGTTTCCGTTTTTTATTTGTTTCGAAACAGAAACTGGATTGCTTACTTATTATATCGAAACCTAAACCAGTTTTTTGAAACTATCGGAACCACCTTTCGATTTCGTTTTATCAGAATAATGGTGCAATACGAAACAAGAAAATGCCGACAAAAACAACCCGCTGTCTACAAACTTGCACTTGATTCGATGGATGCGGCGGAAAGAGCCAGAAATGTGGTAGAAAATGGCGGTACCGATATAAGAAAATCTCATTTTTTTAAATAAAACTTCAAACGCAACGTTGTAATGCATATTTTTTTGGAATAGCAATTATGAATACTAAAATTGTGATTGACAGAAAACTTTATTTTACGCAAAGATCTAATATTTACAATAGTTGTTATTAGTGTATACATCAATTTGACAAAAACGTGGTCAATTCGCATCAAAAAAAATACTGATTGAATTGTGTGTTCATATACATGGATTACCCAAACACACTTAAGCACTCATTACAAAAGCTGGTAAAATTAATCGACCAATTTAAGCCAAACTGAATGCCTAACTCGATATTCCTACTAAAGAATGTAATGTAAATACTTTATAAACACAACATAGTATTTGAAACTCATTCAAAAATGCTCAGTCTCTCTCTGTCTCTCTCTCTCTGTCTCTCTGTCTCTCTGTCTCTCTCTCTCTCTCTCTCTCTCTCAGTGCCTTTCTTCATTCCCTTTATCGAACAAGTAAACATAGGTTTCTAATGAAGTAGACTGATGGCACCACGAACCACTTACAAGCGAGAGGAAATGTCAACTTGGCCCTTGTAATGCTCCGGGAGATAAGATGCATTATCCATTTATTTGTCTCCATTTCAATATGCCAAGCAACAAATATTTACTAAATAATACGTTTTACATCAAACAATAAATAGTTTAAAGAACTACTTCCTACCAATGATATTGGATCACTTATAATATCATATCTGTAAATAAAGTCATGCGTCATTTTGATGGAAACAGGACATTATATTTTTCATGATGCTTCTAGTATATACATTGCCTGAAAATCTTATATGTCCACAATTTGTTTTAGATCACCGAGTGTATTCGCCAATGAATGACCCTATTTAGCCAGATAAAGTCCAAAAACAAAATGTAAACCAATTGAAACAGATAAAAACTATGGGATATTATAGTCTTAATTATATATTAATATATAATAGTCTCTGTAATAATGATAATTATAGTGAATGTATTTCACTCACCTGCTGTAATATATCCATAATATGTTGTATATATATTTTTAAATGAATCTAAGCACGCGATCTATTGAGTCAACACAACCACGAATAGTCCGTGAAAAAAGAGCGTGTCAACTTTTACAATTCATTCACAATATCATTTGGTGAAATTTACACTTGTACACGAAGCAAGACCCACGTGAATTTACAGTCTCTATTTTATGACTGAATAAATCGCACAATATCATCATTCAAAAGAATTATATTTTCACACGCCACTTTATTTACATCGTAATCAGTATCAACAAAGGAAGATCAGTATAATGGTAACATTCAGGTTTTTTTTTGTTCTCAATTTATATCTCAATTATTTCTATATTGTAATTTATGATTTCATAAAGAGGTCAATGCTCCTTATCATATCGAGTTTGTTTATACAACATTTATCCCTAACAATGTAGCTATAAACGACGTTTTTAAAAAATCAATTTATGATAAACTTGGGAGTGACCATCGTCACCATGACAACACGATATACTATGCTTCTTATTTTTATTGATTAAATGCTATGATTAACATGTTTCTTCGAAAGTAAGTGACTGTACTGATTTTCTATCTTGTTTTATCATTCGTCACGTCCACATTACATCATTTTTATGAATATCATTTTTTCACTTGAAGTTTTATTTTTTGTTTCCCCGGGAGTTGAGGTAAGAGGCCATAAAATTAGTCTAAGCCTTCTTTAGTTTTGCAATAGACCGTTCAAAGGCGGCATCCTCCGGGAGACATTGCTTTTTTCCTCTATTTATGTATGGGTGGGTTTCGGCTTGTTTTTTTGGGGGGGAAGGTAGTATTTTGGGGAAAACGAGATTTTTTTTTGTTTGTGTTTTTTTTCAAGGATTCGTTCATCCTTATCAAAAACTGTATTTTCTAACCTGCGTTCGAAATAAAAGATATTTTCTGTTTTGTTCCATTCAGTCATCAAGAATATGGTTTTGCAATAAAACTTGCCGTCAGTCTGTTCTAACGACATTTCTACGATGTGATATGTACATAAAATCATATTAACGCTTTATTTAAGTTTTGAACTTGATGGTAGTCGAAATGAACAAAAATAATGCACACCGGTAACATAAATAGTTTAAAACAAAACATTTGTTTCTAGATGTGAAATAATAGATAACACTCCGAGTCAATTAAATGCACGTTGGTTCGTGAAGTGATTTATGTTCTTAATAAAATTATGAGTGAATAAAGAATATTTGGCATAGCGTCACTGCCCTTGGCTTACTTGCAACATCAAAACACACAAACACTAAATGCGTTATATAACGCAGAACAAACTCATTAATAATAAGTACAACATGCTTGTATGTTTCTGTTTCATATCATCAAAATGTTCGTTTTTCCTCCATGAATCACACATGTTTTTACTCACGAATACATAAAACATTGTTTATAAATCATAGTTCATCATAATTTCCAACCACAGTTACCATTCCTACCTTCAAATATGCGTCCATAAACAGTTCGGCAACAACATTCTTGAAAAACGAAAAAAATAGATTTTACCATGAATCTTTCGATGTTTTGTTTACCAGCACCCAATTGTATAAACATTGGTTAACTTTAACCACTGGGTTAAATCAGAGTTTTGGTTAAAATTTTGTTTAAATGTTCGGTCAGCTGTTGTGGAAAAGTTTGTATAAGTTAACCAAATTTTGTTTTTGTTAAAGCTCAAATAAATCTAACCCAAGTCTAAGATGCTGGTTAAATCTTAACATAAACAGTAACCAGTACCAAAATGGCAGCCCTTTTTAAACCTTGGGTTAAATTGACCATTCGGTTAAAGTTAACCAATATTTATACAATTGGGCGCAGTAAGGTTAGTTTACTCTAAATTCAATACAAAAGTGTGCCTGAAACAACAGATTTAAGCATCCAATTATAACGATGGCGGTTGTAGCAGCAGTAGCAACAACAAAAAACAACAGCAGCAGCAATAATATCGGTGGTCAAGAAATAAAAACTTTAAATCTCTATCCTTTAATGCTGGCTTGCACAAACATGCTATAACTGATTTGCGAATGGATTTAATCGGCGAAGAGTAAATACATATATATTAAATAAACATGTTGCTTCGATAAACAACTCCATTCCGCCACACTCGCGGACCCATTGGAATCTTGCTCGACATTGAGGACCCATTGGAATCTTGCTCGACATTGAGGACCCATTGGAATCTTGCTCGACATTGCGGACACATTGGAATCTTGCTCGACATTTATTTTCACTTCCTTTTCATTATTTTAACTCAGATGTCTACATTCTATTCAACAAACGGCCTGCATAGGCATCATACAGTTGAATTGGTCGGTGCAAGAAGGACTTATCTCATTCTTTGCAAAAATGGAGATAAGTCCTTGAACTCAATCATTCAATTTTATATCAAATGGTACATTATTCCTATATCAAATACTGAAGCATTACGTCCTTATACAAAATATTTTACAAAAGCATTCCACAGTAATTTCTTGTCCTTATAATATACAGTTACTACTATAAAATAGTTTACAATATGTTTCTGGTATTGTTATAACGTATACATTAATCAACATCCGATGTTTATTGCCAGTTCGTCAATGAACATTTCAGTATATTGATATAAATCGTATTACTAGTCTCGTGTTATTGCCTATCAATAATAGAAACTGTATTATAAAGTTTGTGTTAATCGCCATGTTGTTCACATTGTTGCAGACTAACAAATGTGGCTTTTCCTTGCGGTGGATGAAGATTTAAAAACTGTATAAAAACACACGCATGGTATTTGTCAAAGAATGCAGCGAATATAACAAATATGAAACAGTCTTCGATATATACAAACAACAAATGATAGCATCTACCTGTCCACAAAAAACGGGATAGCTAAAACACACAAACGCGCGTTTTCATCTTTGTCAACAGCATCCCCTTATTCTCTCGTATTGTTTTGTAAATATGCATAATCACGTATTATTTCAGAATCCATTATCTAAGTCAGACAAACATGCAATTTGTTTAGTTAAAGACCTAGTTCATACACGTACTGACAAAAAACTTGTCGTTTTTTACGAAACAGAGAGTGACAATACTTCTAATAAACGATTCACTGAATTAACATATTATGATAATGAAACGTGATTATGTATCTGCATTTAAATTAAAGGTTTTTTAAAGATTTGAATAATTTCCGGACTTCATGCTCTCGTTCTCACTGTTCAGCATTTTTACAAATGAACCACTCTCAATGGAGAGCCGTCCGTTATTTTTGCAATATTTGAGTGTAGTCGAAAAATTTACACTGAACATCTCTAAAACCAACAAATGAATACATAGGAATCGATGCCAACAGCTTTGAATAACAATGTAGATTCCCCGTGCTACCCGAGCAGTGTGGTCGCGAGGGAGTGATTTAAAGGTACCCAGCCTGTATTTTTTTATTCTTATCTGATCATAACAATGCAAGAAAAATGAATCCCCAACTACTTGCTCAAAGTCAATAACCTTCTTTAGTGACTTTTAGTGAGCAATTTTGTTTTAGTGTATCATCAAAAAAATAGGAAGCAAAGTCAATATAAATTACCTGATTTTGATTAGGAACTAGTATGAATAAGTCGACGGGGTATCTTTAAGAACGACAAATTGTCATAGTCAATGAATTGTGTAATCCTTTTAAAATAATTTCAGCAAAATATAAGACTCAAACTGCCCATGTAAAATACTGGACACTTTTCAGCTTATATCTATTACATAACATGGTTGAAATCTTAATGCAAACATCGAGGCACAAAATGTCAATATCTACTTGAACGGCGTCCAAAATAAACTGAAAAATGACTGCACGTGATACATTTTTGTGAACTTTATATATTGAATAACGATTTCGGAAATGTAAGTATAAGCCTAGAATAATGGGATAATCCTACAATATTAAATTTATAGAAACCTAATACATTTTGGATATTTTCAGCTTCAATTGCGATTCTCAATGCAGTTTAATGTTTGTCTAACTAATGTCTAAAAACAAAAATTGTAACTTTAGTAGCGTCTGTATTACCACAACAAAACTATGATAAACATTTGAGGCTTAGTGTCAATATTTCAGTTCAACAATTCAACATGTTTATGTCAACAATGTTGCTAAGGGATAAAAAAGTTCCTGGTATTCGCTAACTCAACCATCCCCATTTGTTTCTGACGGCTTGAGTCGCTTTCGGCTTCAGTCAAATGTTTTCGAACCACTATTGACATTTTCATATGAACAGACCCAAACTAAAAATTCGTGCTATTTCCCTATATACTTGGGAGATTTTTACGGAAACCAGGTATTTTGTACTTGTATAATATACAAGAGTTTTTTATTGTAATTGAACGTTTGTATATGACTGCAATACGAAGATTATACGAAGAACAGTATAAGGCAAGCATGTCCCTCGAGCGTCTGTCAGCGACAAAGGATGTGTAATTACAATATGTTCCAAACAATGACAGAAAGTGATATAGTCTGGTCGTCTGGACACGGTTTTTTATGTATTTATTCGAATGGTCACAAGTTCTTTTCGCTTTGTATATCCTATCTTTCAAATTGAAATTTGCATACAGATACCCCTTGAATACATATTACAGCCAAGAGGATAATAAGAGCAGAACTTTTAAAACAAAAGCATCGTTTGAAATAATCAGATGACCCATTTAATAAGAAAACAATGGAACAACGTCATGTCCATGCAGACCGTGGCTGCTATTGTTCTCCATCTTCTTTAGATGTATCAAAATTCCTGGTTTCCGCTAACCTGACTGACCCGCTATTCTACCGGTCCTACACTTTTTTCCGTCCCGTTAAATTTATTTTCTTGTCAATATTTTCATTTTCATATGAATTACATGCATATTTCCACGAGAAAATATAATTAAAAATTTGCCAACCTTTCACGGGACGTTAGCGAACGCGACAAAAGAGAGAGCAATGAAGCAACCTCCGACATTAATACACATATGGGCCTGTTTATGTATCACATGCTACTGAAAAATTGGGAAGGTTTAGTTTATGAGTAGGCAACAAATGAAAACAATATTACCTTATAGTAAACCCCTGAACATAGGACCTTCCCGGATTTGGTCAATATTCAGATCTTCCTCCTAAGAATTCTGGTTTTCAAGAAATTAGAGATAATCTGACTGACGTAGATTCATACTTTGTGTGATTCAATCTTTTTTTTAAATCACACTTAATATCACATATATGATCGTTTTTTTTCACTGGATGAAATATTTAAAAAAAACATATTGACCTCGCTGCAATGGACAAAAAGTATCTCCATTGGAAACAACATAAGGGTTTACCACGAACAAAACTTACTATTAAGAACGTATATACATTGACTATTCGTGACCTTAATTCCAGAAACATATAACTTCAATTTTTTGTTTTAAGAAAATCGCGTTTAAAGATTGTGAGGTCACTAGAAATTGAATAGTTAGACGTTTGTGGCACAGCGATTTAGCCTCTTCATGATAGAGCTACAAGCATATATGTTAGTGCATATTGTAGAACGTTTTGAGACGAATCCAACGATAGCAGAAACTCCATTTTTGTCAAAAACGAGGTTATACGCTTCTAGAATTAAGGCTACGTATTGTAGACAGCCTAAGAATAAGACAAAAACACCACACACTGGAAGCATGTTCATTCAAACTAAGATTAACCGATTATAAAAGTACAAGATACCATTCTCATACAATTAAACATAATCCAATAAGTCTCCACATTAGATTCTGTACAAATCAAAGCACAAATCGTATTTCAAAAGCCAATTGTTAGTGTAGCGAACGTCTCTAGAGGGTTTCATGAAAATCCTTAACACAAGCGTTTCACCACATACGATTTATTGTTCCATGACAAGCAACCAGGGTCAGTTTCATAGACATATTGTAGCTCAGATAACAGGTTTTTAAACTTAGACATCTAACTACCCATTGTTACTTACAAAAATGTTTTATCCTATTGTTTTTTTTGGGGGGGTCCACATGAATTATCGGCTGTAAAAGATAAATGTGCTAAAGCAACATGTTTAAAGCCCGCTACCCTAGCTTTGAGATGTCTATGAGACGGGCCATGAGACTTCGTGTTAAATCGGTATTTTTAAAGAAATTTTAAAAAAGTCGAAAAGTCGCGGCCGTGGTCCAGTGGTTAGTGCTCTGGACTTGGAACCGAGAGATCCTGGTTCGAATCCCGGCCGCGGCAGGTCATACCCTTCCATGAAAATTTGACAAAAATGTCGATTTTCCTCCACATGTGGAGAAGTTGCCGACTCCTTGTGGAAGGGTAAGTTAGTACTGGTTGGTATATAGTCCAGGAAAACTGGTTAGGTGAACCGGTCGCCGTATATGACTGAAAAATTGTTGAAAAACGGCGTTAAACCCAGTGAAACAAACAAAACAAACAAAGAAGTCAAATACTAGTAGATTGTGCTCATGTTTAAAAAATGGGAATTAATCGAAATATCTCAATGTCAACAAAGTTGCTTATGTTACAACATTTGCATGGGGTTATCTTTTTCCTCCGCATGTTTTGAATTCATTTGATGCACTCGCTACAAAGGACATTTATTCGTACCTCCTAAAGCCAAATGTATCTGTCAGACATCACAGTTAGACCGGACATTTGGAAAGGTATCTACCTTCTGGGGCACTTTGAGTGGATTATTGAGAGAAATAAGAACTTTACACTGACGGATACATAATTTGTGGTGTGAATGTTGTCAAAGAATTGGACGTATAAATTACAAAGTATTTCTGTATAATTTTGTGGAGAGAACCAAAGTGTCAGTGAGTAAGATTAATTGACAAACATTCTTACAAGTTCGTGACAATCACATTTGTAACCTACTTGTGCCAAAGTAGGTATTTATAGAACGCGAGCCACATCTAAAATGTCAGCTAGACATAATTTCTACCGAGACAACCTCAATAGCAAATCGCCCAACTAGCAGTCATTGTTAAGTAAACAGATGTAATAAAATATACAGATGAAAAAGTAGACACCATTCCTTTAAAAAGAGCAACTGATGCAAATGATATAATACGCTCAAAGAAGGCGTTCTTTTGACATCATATTATACAAATAACACGCACATCTCTTGTGAAAGTCTGAAATACCTCATCTGTTAAATTCATTTTTATTGGTGTCGATAAACTAGAGTGTAGAAATGCTGCACATGGTATTTTAAGGTATTTTTCTTTCTATAGTTTACTAATGATGATATCATTATATCAATTACTACGGGAATTTACGGACATTAAGGACTTTGCATAAATAAAAAATGACAGGATCGATCTGTTTAATCTAAATAAAGTCTTGTTGAAAGATTGCAGCAACTTAGTCGGTCATTAAAATAACAGTACTTCACATGCTCTCTATACAATTTTGAGTTGTTGTTTCTGTTTTACGCTTTTTTACCTTGTGTTGGGTTACATTACTCGATCGCGTTATTGAACAAGTATTTAACTTACTTCAATACACTAAAACAGTTTCATTAAGAAATACGGCACGCCTAATTGTAAGAAATACGGAACGCCTAATTGTAAGAAATACGGAACGCCTAATTGTAAGAAATACGTAACGCCTAATCGTAAGAAATACGGAACGCCTAACCGTAAGAAATACGGAACGCCTAACCGTAGAACAAATAATTGACATTAAAACATTAATACTAATATTAAACTGTGAATTCCTCTAACATTTACAACGTAACAAAGACCATCATACAGAACATGTGCACAGAACATTGCTACCTTGACAATAAAGACGCGAAAAAATCCATTCTGGCGTAATTTAGAACACTGTTATTGCAATTCAGTCAATCCCTACTGAGTTCTGTAACGTACCATGGTACATATTGTATTTTAAGAGCTATTTGTTTGTGAAGCGTATTTCTCCAGGAAGTTTCATAAAAATCCTTCATACGACCGTTTCATGTATTAAGTTAAATACCCCGTAATGAATTGCGAGGATTTAGCTTAATGTCCTTAAAGTAAATACGTAAATGACGTTAAAAAGAAAAGATAGCCCTGTATTTTAAGAGAGATTACTTCAACATCGTAACATGAAATGTGATATTCTTATACCGTGAAAATTGTTTGACATGTTACACCATTGACACAGTAGTGTACATTACATTTAATCGTTTTCTCTGCATCCTACTTGACATCTTGAAGGGGTCTTTTAGAAAAAAAACGAAAACATTATACTGACAGAAACATTACCCGTTAAGTGTTTGTCTGACACATTAAAAGCAAAGATTTGTAAAAAGATCTGGAGCAAACAAAGTTGTCAATACATAGCAAAACCAAATTATAAGTGCATGACAAATTTCCAAGAATCTTTATTGGATCATGTGATATATTACTAAAACATCTCTGCCATGTACCAGCATAATCCTATAATTCAAATACTGATTAAGACTAATTGTCATTTATCCTCATATCAACACAAACACCCAACTGGATACCCACTGTGATCAAAAGATGTTATTATATCACCAGAACCAGTCACCAACCGACGTTTGGTGGTTTTCTGCTTGATTTATTTTATACAGCAGTCCGTTAACAATCAATGAACGCCACAATTTTACACGCATGAGTAAAAACATCCCAGTTTCCTGATCGTTTCTAGTGAATAAATGAGATAAAAGCTTGAATTTTTGCAACAGTCCGCTACTTGTAGTTACGTTGTAGTAGCATTGCATTACAATTAAATACTATCATTCGTGAGCTCGAAATACGGCACAGTTCACGCTCTGTATTTTGCCGAACAAACTTTTGCAGGAAAATAGTTTTCCGTTTGCGAGCAAAAACTGTTCATCTTTCGGGAAAAAAACACATATTTGATAAAGAAAAAAAAAGAACTTCGGAATCCGTGAAGTTGAAGATTTCGAACCTAACGGTTTGTTGATAATCTTTGCTTGGAGAGTTACCAAAGAGTCACGTGGTATGGACACACTGTTTACACTACGTGTACAGATGCCTCTTATGAAAATACACACTCTAAAATGTCGCATCTGGTCTTTTATTCTTCTACTCGTCTATATAATAATCTGTGTGAAAGGTTTGAACTTTTGCAGATGGCTTTTTCTTCGATTCCATTTTTTATTTCCTGATAAATAATTTAGAGAGATACTTTTATATATCAGACTATCGTCCTGTTTCATCACATGTCTGTCGTATATTATTATTTACAGAGCTTTCAATTAATTACAAGAGTGATAACAATGTCATATGAACGTACAAACAGTGTGCTGTTTATTAAAATTTTGCCCTTTAGTATGAACGTGTCGAACGTTATTGGCAGAATAAATTCGAACAACGGGTTAAACACCATGAAATACACAAATGATTCTGAAACCGTCGATAAACATCAATTTACATAATTTTATCAGGACTACTGAGTGAATAAAACTTAGTTTGCAATTACGCGAATAACACATTAAAAAAATCCCTTCCCCCTCTCTACAATACTTTTAGCGATCTCGATAAAGAAAAGTTTCGTTCTTTATTCCAGGTTTTCTGTACAACCAAATAATGTTAACATAAAATAATAAACACCAACCAACCTACCCACTGTTCATAGTTGGGGTCAAGTACATGCAAACCAAAAGTTTTAAGGATGTTGAATGCATAGCCACTAAGACCTAGTCTTAAACTCAATTCACAAAGATACCTTGACAAGCTCCTACAAAACTTTCCCTATCATATAGTACAAATCATGCACAGATTCTAAATACTAGGATGATTATACAAACAATATTTACGACACTAATTCAACAGACGATTTTATTAAAACAAGTAAAAAATTCATTTCTTCTGGCATTTAATTTCGGAATACATCACATTGCTTTAGCAGATAAAAGCTTGTGCAGGCATCAAACTTTCTAATTCCTGCGCAGATCCATAAGAAAAAACATGAAAATTGTTACGGCTTATCTATGGGGGTATTTTTTACTCTGATTTATAACAATGAGCATTCCAGTTCGTCACAAGTGGGCTTCAACTAGGCTACTTTAGTAAACTATGATGGTAAAAGCAATTTCCTTTTTTCTTTACACAACACAAATGAATAAGTAGTGGACAAATGAGCCTGTAGATGTTACCTATCTTCAAATCATCAATAAGAAAAAAAATCTTGCTGAAGATACGAAACTGCGGTCTCTACTCTAACATTATCTATGCGTTCTATCTCAATGATTGCATTTTCGAAAGCGTGATGCATGTACAAGATCTATCCCGACATGAAGCTTGGCTTGTTTAAAATTGTTTTGGTAAGTTTGAGTTGAAACGCCGACCCTGGATGCAATATGAAGGTCTGTGTGAAGTTGGGTAGAGGTTACAATACGACGCCTGTGAAAGCATGAAGTAAGCATTTTTCTGCTATTACGTCTGACGAGTGTATCACACTGACTACATAGCCGCGGCTCTTGTAATCAATGTATGATAAAAATCATAGACAGGCAAAGAGTGGCCCCTTGCACCTCCATCCAAACAAAGCGCTACATTTCTTTTTTACTGTTATCTATCACAAGCGTAGGTCATAGAAACAAATAAACCATAATATCTACGAAAGGATAGACAACTGAATAGACAAAGATGTGTGTAAATGTCATATCCACAGCACACATCAAACTCAAACATACCATGTGAATCAGCGTATGTATTCATAGGCGATCGGCTCAAAACAATTTTGACTCAACAGCTCACACAATAATATAACAGTAAATGACAGAAACCGTCACAAAACCAGTGTTTACTTCTCCATATGCTTACCCCACTCCTACATTTAGTCATAAGGTGGAAACATTTTGCCCATGACTTGCACAGGTTTGATTTTAATAGCTCACACAGTCAAAATAAACAAGGGGCGATAATTCCGCCATAAATGATCAAATCGCAAAACCCGATCAACACTCGCAGGGTCACTTGATGCCAATATCTCTGTGCAAGTTTGATAAAAATCCCTGGAAAAATGAAGGAGTTGTGCACAGAAGAGTGTTTACATATATTTGCATATGTGCAAAATAAACAAAGGACCAAAAATCTGCCAAAATGATCAAATCACAAAACCCTGACAACATGTCTTGGGTCACATGATACCAATAGTTCTATGAAAGTTTGATTGAAATCGTTTGGGAAATGTAGGAGTTGTGCGCAGGAGAGTTTATATATATATATATACATGTATTTTGCGCACATATATATACAAATTTAGATCACACTTCAAGACATTGATGTGGATAGTTCTATCTCTTTTATCATCTTAGATTAAGGACTGGGCGATAGCGCATTTGCATCATAAGTCAACAGAATTAAATACGATCTAAGAAGATCCCAGGTCTATATTGTACCAAGCAGAAAACACCGTTTCCCGGAGGACACCGCCTCGGGTTGGTCAGAAACAAAGGTACAGGAGATTAAACTAGCTTTGTGAGTCCTCCATCCCACTTATCCTCGGGGAAACCAACATAAGAAATAGCATGAATAAAATAATTTGTGTTTAAATAACGAGTTGATATGAATGTCTGGAACATAGCAGCTAGAGGCTGTTTACAAATGAAGAGGAGAGAAAGATTTACCAAATTAACGATGCTGCTTATAACTGGATAAAAAACAGTTTAAAAAGGGTACCGCGGGAAGAGGATAGTCAGGGCATACATTTATACAAAACCAACATTAATCTGAAACCATACAACTTACATTATATTCATCGCTTAAAAGTAACCACAAGTATGCAATAATAACCATGGGAGTATGTAAACAAACAAAGAATATTTTGCACTTTCTGACAAGACTAAGTTTTACATAATTACAGTGCCAGTGGGTTATTTATATACGATAGGGCAAGAACGGGTTTCTATTAAACAATCAAATGTATGACGAATTTTATAGTTGTAACGTGTTCATTGGAATGAAATTGATTGCTCATGTTCATTTTTTTTCAGCTTTGGTTCTTTGTTAGTTAGTCCGTCCACGCATCTAACAACGCGTGATAAAATGAGACTTTCATTCAAAGAATTACCATTACGGTAGAAAAACTCCCAAGGCTCACAATTGTTTACATCCCGTAATTGTATTATGCATTTTTAGAATAAAAACAGCATTATTCAATAACACAAAAGTATACAAAGTGATATTTTACATATTTGACTGATTTTAAGCGATTGCCTTTCAGTTTGTTAGCATCCAATCATTTATGCAAACATACAAAAGACAAGAATCACCGTTATTTTGTTTATCTTAACTTCAAATATTGCAGCAAAAGCGTCAAAGTCAGATTGTAATGATTATGTAAATATTTCTGATGATATCTTGAAGCATATGGTTTACATCAGTCTCCAAGCTGTGACATTGATTGGATCAAGGTAGATTATTGTGACTGTGGTTTGCTTCAAAAAGGGCATTCTGACATTACTGAGTTGACGGTTTGACGTAAGGTCTATCAGAAAATAACAATATCTCAGACAGGTTAATCTGAGCAATACAAAAGTCGTAAATATGACTATCACCTTTTGTAAGGACAGTGTGATTCACTAAGTATGTTCTTTGTCTATCTAATCTTGGGAAAGACGTCATTAATCGAAAAACGGAAAGTTTTGCTAACACTTAATCCTGAATTGCTTATCAGGGTTCAATTTTTAAGTAGCTTTAAATTTCTCCCAATGATGCATAATCCGGAAGTGGGGATACACAACCTTAGATTCAGAACCCAATCGTATTAACGCAGTAAATATACATCGCATTAGTCAGTGACTCAATATGAATTCTCCGGTTGCACTTCGCACTTACCAATGAGTGTCAGCGACGCTGTCGCTGGCTGCTGGTTTATTGATTATCTCTTGATCAACATCACTTTAATGACTGATTTAACCGGTTTAGTTATCATTAATCGAATCCTTGATTATGGTGTACACCTAATGCTAAGGTAGAATTAACTTTGAACACATTAAGAGTATCATAATTTACAACAGGGAAGAACAAAACAGTCTTGCTCAATGCTTAAGCATTTTGAAAACGTCAACAGTACGCTAAAAAAACAAAAACACTTTAAAATTGAAAACTTAATTGTCTATCTATTGTCATAAATCTACGTCTATGCCTGTGATAGTATTAGTCTATGATGGTTTCAGGAAACTATTTTATAGTAAGTCTGTATGACATTTTTATGTTTTAATTCAATACATTTGAGATTAATTGGTTGATCATTACTGCTGTCAAAGTCTGTTTCTGAAGAATGATAAATTGTAAGGAGAATTTCTCACATTTATAGATTAGATTCTGAGAGACAAAGAGCCAATCTAGAATACTAACACCTGATACCGAGTTCAAGTATTGCAAAGTATAAGACGAGTACATATGCATTTAAATTTCCTTATCCTGAATTTGATGCGTATGACATAAGGCTCTACCGAACCGACAGGATGATTCAGGCGCATAGGAGACAAGCTAGGATATGAGTATGGACTTTTATAACTTTGTCATTTGACTTACCCACATATCATGTTTTAATAGAATTACATACTGTTAGATATAATTATTCATTATTTCATCGATTGTTTTGAGAACTATACAATTTAAAACATAACCTTATGAACGTGAAGTAAAAATTTAACATTAAATCAAAGATGCTAACAGGCTAAGCCATTTTTAATAACATTCAAGGGAACCGAGAGTCAGCAAATGTACTGATGACTCAAATTCTTCGCACAAACACTTCTTAACAAGTAGCCTAAAAGTACTTTCACTGTAATCAGCGTTTTTACAACTTTTCATTCCAAAATGAATATTACCTGTCAAATTTGATTATTCTTGAAAAGTAATAATGGTGTTCATTATCCCAAATTTCTATTATCGCTGGTAGCGTGAATAAGATTTCTTCTAATAATTATATAATTGAAGATTTCCCACGTGACTAAATTACCGTGTTAAGCGTTGATAAGGGTAATCATGCTGACTGGTTATTTGTCAAATGTATTATTCTAGACAATCTCGTTTGTGAGGAAGATTTTTATCACGGAACTCATATTAAACATATCTTGAACTTTGCCAGGGCTATTTTATTTCCGTTCTCTGTTCTTGTTCTTGATTTCAACATCATTTCGGCTTTATACCGGCGGGCGTTTAAGTTACCTATTCTTCCTGAATTATGTGCCAGTACTATTCTAGCTCTCTGTATGTAACTACAAACTTCTCCAAGTGAGTGATCAACAGTGAAGGGCAAATGGCCTTAAATACAAAGCATTCATTCAAGTCATCACAGTCATCACAGAGAACATGTGCCCTACTCACGGACCGGAGATCTTTGTCCTACCTGGTTAGTTCAGTCCTTTTTTAAACTGTGGATTAATGCCGTACCAACAGCCAGGGTCATTTGGAAACTTTTGTAGCTTAACGCCAGAAAAAGACCGTGGGCGTACACCTGACAAAAACAACCGACCTTCCGTAAGCTAGCTAGACTGTTTCCTCACATGTGAAATTTGTCTGGTCTCAGGAGGGATTCGTACGTACTGCAGTGACGGACTAGTGACTACTTGTCAAAGACCAAAACCACTAGACCACTCTGGTCCCGTAGTTCAATCAGTAGAGGGTTGAGAGCTCCTTGGATTTTTTATCATCAGTTTTGTGCATATTATCTAACATTTATCTATAAAATTAACTGTCTATAGTTACGGACAGTAAGATCACATACCATTTCACAATTACAACCAAAATGTAAATCAAAAGGCATATGATTGTGCAGAGTATAGAGTGAAATTCCCTCAAACGGTCATTTCACTTTGTATTGAAATATGCGAAGTACCATGGTTCTTAACATAGACAAATGTCGATGAGGCAGATGGTTTAGTTACGTTGAAAGAAATAAACAAATTGCAGGCATAAGTAAATCAAAGTACTGAAAGTACTGATGGAAGGCGATTTTTGAAATTGTATTAACGCTGGAGGACGGCGATATCGTTAATTCCTAATCTTCTTGTTGTCCAAATCGCGTCTGAATTAATATGTAAAATAAGATCGCAGTTATGCAACTACTCATGTAGTAAACACTACTGTTACGCTTACAAAATTAAATGTTTACAAACATTAAGGGGTCTTACAACTTATATATGTTTATAAGAATATTAATCAATACGTTTTACGTCCCACACGAAGAACTACATTGTATTTCCTTAAGGAAAATAGGTCTGATGACTATGTTCTCGACTGCATTCGTACATATATCTACAGCCGCGGCCGTGGTCCACTGGTTAGTGCTCTGGAGTTGGAACCGGGAGATCCTGGTTCGAATCTCGGCCGCGGCAGGTCATACCCTTCCATGAAAATTTGACAAAAATGTCGATTTTCCTCCACATGTGGAGAAGTTGCCGGCTCCTTGTGGAAGGGTAAGTTAGTACTGGTTGGTATATAGTCCAGGAAAACTGGTTAGGTGAACCGGTCGCCGTATATAACTGAAAAATTGTTGAAAAACGGCGTTAAACCCAGTGAAACAAACAAACAAACAAACATATATCTACATACATTTAAACTGGTTTCCGGTTCCGTGAGTCAACAGGAACCAGTTAAATCTACATTTTGGTCAGGGCATGGATTAATCGGTCAGGACATAGATTAATCTGCATTGAAAAAATACATAGCAATCAGAGACAAATTTGTTATGAAAACTCACAAACAATGATATTTTTTCGAAATGTTATTTTGAGCAAAAGGTTTTTTGTTTCGATTTACATGCTGTTCTTGGGCCCATAAAGATAGAAACGGCGACAAAGGAATGCGATAAAATCGGCTTCCAAAAATGATGTGCGGCAATTAAGAAATTGAGCATTGTCTAATCGCTTGTGTATATATTAGGCGTAATGGGCATCAATCAACTAATCAGTCATTTTTACAATTTCTAATAAATCTCAATTATCTAAGCTGTTATCGTGATTTTATTATCAGTTCTGTTAAAATTTTAAACCATCTCAATCCAGAGAATCTAAAAAAAAGTCGACAAATGTTTCTTGGGTATGATATACTTTATTAGTGATACATGCCCGGCAGCTTATGCATCAGGGTGTATATTCCGTTTGATCTTTTGTGATGTATGCATTTTATTTCTTCGACACATGGCATCAGTAACTTCAGTAGCCAAGTGCTACGCATCTTAGTTAGACCGATCATTGACATATATGTACTTAGACACTTCGTACGGATTATTGAACGCGCTGTGAACCTTTTACTGACAGAAGCATTATTTGTGGATTGTATCAAAGAATCAGACACATAAATTACAAAGGCCTTCTGTATAATTGTACGAGGAAAACACTTACTGTCAATAAGTAAGACACTTTGTGAGACTAATGTATTGATAGATGCTGTATTTTAACAAGTGCATGACAAGTTCTTCAGCCTCTTATTTGATAAAACGTACTAAGGTCTCCAACAAACAATACTTTCTGCCTATCTCACAAGTTGGTCGCCTACATTTTATATACAATTTTGTACAATTAGATTTCATTCTCTATTCAGACAATAAAAGGTATGAATATCAATCAAGTTAAGCACTTCTACAATGTTTGAATGATGACGTACGGCCATACTAGTTAATATTATAAAAGTACGGTCGTTTAAAACATGAATATAGAAGGAAAAAATCCTAAAAAAAAAAAGTCCCATCATCCCAAAATACTAAATTCCTCAACCCCACCCAACACGTAGGAATATATGCAACTTGGACGATAAACCTCAATTTTTTGGAACGGTCCGTTGCAAAGCTACGATATCGCTCTAAAATATAGAACATATAATCGTTTGATTTAATTTTCAAGCGATCCAATGTACAACACCACCAATATAAACCAATTCAAATACTGTATAGCGCAGTACCTCTGCGGTGTCAAATGTTAGCGTTTTAACGTGTTTTGAATTGACGGGGTCATGAAATGGCGAAAACACTCTCAGACCGCCACATTTAAACTCTTGTTAACAATAACATAGGGCCATGAATTGGCGATTACAAATGAAGAATTATATCATATAATAATGATTCATCCAGTATATTCAGTCTGCGTAATATATACAGTATAATATATTACAAGTATATATATAATACTCATAATCAGACACATTAGGAGCCAGTTTACTATGAATTGTCTATCTTTCATTTTATCCTAAAGTCGGGTAGACAGCTTTTTCACATGTGAAATTTGTCTGGTCGAGATGGGATTCGAACTCGCTGCGGTAAGGGGCTAATATAACTAGTCAGAGACCATAACAACCCTACCAGCGGATAAAACGCTTCAACTCCCTGCACATACTTAAAAAAGTCTCATGAAGCGCAATAAAAGAAAATGTGGTAATTACCACTAAAGATAACTTAATATTTATTTATGACTCCAGAAGTTGGCATTCCCATACGGACACTGACTGTGCGAGATTTACACTAAATACGACGAACGATTTTGACAAGTGGCATGATAGATGTCACGAGAATAACAGCCTGATACTTATGGTCACATGCATTGAAATATGTGAAGTATTGTCAAGCTTGGCCATTTCAAGGAAACCTTTTATTTATAATCGTTATAGAGATTTTCCGAAGATTTAGCTCGCATTTGTTGTACGATAATTATTTGTCCCAGGAAAGCTGGATTTGATACCTTTCAATGCGTGAGCAAATGTCATCTGCAGTGTTTGTGTTATCCTCAATCAGTAATTGCCGGCAGATGTTTTGGTGGACCTATTTAAATTTGAATATCGTGTTGGATTTTGAATGATTTTCAACTTCCATCGACAGTTTGTCTTATTGTTGTCCATTGTGCTAACAAATAATTCGTTAAGGGACAAACGAAGAAGAAGGAATGGTCTATTTTCAAAATTCCCAGAAAAGCTAGAGTCTACGAATTCTTGATTGGATGTTCAAGCCATACAAACAAGCCAGTTTATCGAGAATTCGTTCTTGCTCGGACGACAGGAATGATCATTGAAAGGCACATTGAACGATTTGGATTTTGAAGTCAGTGGAGTAGAAAATAAAACTGAAATAAAGTAATGCTGAAATGGACAATCAAGACAAAACTTCTCAAAACAACTTTCCCCGTAAAAAGATATATTCAAAAAGAATACAAACATATTCATATATACTTGTCATTAGTTTTTGAAATATATAGATACCGTATTATGTTATACCTATACATAGTATTTTGAATACCCGAATGTTTACTGTCTATAAATACATGGCTATAAGAATTACCGTTTCATCCGAAAAAAAGAAGACGGCCATTATTTCGCTCATTCTTGGAAGGCGTATTAGGGGTTCATTATCCCAAATTTTCCATTATCAACGCTAGCGTGAATAACATTTCTTCTAGCAGTTATATAATTGGAGATTTCCCACGTGACTAAATTACCGAGCTAACCGTCAATAATGGTAATCATGGCGGCTGATTATTTGTCAAAATTATAATTCTAGACATTCTCATTTCTGAAGAAGTTTTTCAGCGCGGAACACATATTTTTAAGATGTTTTGAATGCCTTTTCAATTCCATTTCATTGTCTGACATTGCTGGACCAACCTGCAAAGTCAGTGGAAGACGGGGAGGGGGGTACATTAAAAGTATTTATTCCTCTGCTGTGATTCTTGCATTACTTCTGGTGGTTGTCAGTTGAATTTAGGGGAATCATGTGAATACTGGTGGTTGGCCCAGTCTGGGGATCTGATGATGTGCATTGTCAACAATGCATTGCAAGAATACTCGAATTGATTCCTGACATATTCTGAACAATTCAATTACGTAACGATGTTATGCGATTAAGTGTCCTTCATTTCTGATTCAGTTGGAACAGCAAAGTCATTACAAACATTTACATCGAAAAAATCTCTCGGCACAATGAATAGTATTCAAACGTCTTAACGAGATGAAAATTCTTGCACAGCAATTTGCTGAGGTTGGTTACACAACACTTGTACGTAGCTCATGACATGATAACAGAATTTAAAGCAATGCGTAATATATAACCCATAAGATTGCGCATAATATTATGTATCTACAATGTGACTTCCGGTGCGGCCGAGTGTGTGGAAATGATAGTTTGCGTATAGAGATAGAATAGCATGTGATATTTCCTAGGAATCTGTTTTATAGCCCAATTTCCAGACAAGGGAAGCTACTTGTGGGTAAAGTAGCTATTAATCAACCAACAAGATGTTTGTTAAATGAACATGTGCAATGGCAAACCATAATGCATGCTCTAGATCAAGATAGGCGTATTTGGGAGTTTAGTGAACTCAATAATCAGACAACACTTATTGAAAATGGCCTATACGGTCTGATTATATTGCTTTGCAAATTAAATCAAATACGTTTTGTAGTAATTGTTTTAAAGAATATTTCATTGTCATCTGACACTGATGCCAAAAGTGAATTGATGAACCCACAAATTCCAAATTCCTTATTCAAATGCAAGACTGTGTTTTGTCCTCTATTTTTGTATGATCCTATGTTTGGGTGGGTTTTGAGTTGGGTGGGGGGATTTGGTGGAAAGTAGTCTTTTGGGAAGGTGGAATGCTTTTTATTCTATTCCAGAAGTTTTATTTATATTAATTTTACGGATTTATCATACAAATTTTTATTGGATGCCTTTTTTAAAACAGTTACATCATTATATATATATAATGTATTCAAAAATGTATTTGCCACTTTACTTAACAGACTTTTTCGCCGCATACGCAAATAAACAAAACATTCTCTTACTACAAATTTGCCCATTTACTAGCCTTTCATTTAAGGGAAAAACACATTCACACATAAAATTGTGGCGAGAATAAATGAAAGCTGTAAAAAGATCATATATGGCACTTTCATTAAAGGCTGGGCATCTATTGGCACCACTAATAAATAAGATTTAAAATACAATTTGTACTTTGGTATATTACAGAATCCTATAGAGAATGATAAAACTCCAACAACGGCGGTCGTAATTATACCGGAATGGATTTATCCACGTCTTTATTGCCAATTAAGCTTTCCATGAATGGTTATGTTTCTCATACCTGGTCTTCGGTTACGTTTATTGTTGCTCTATTTACAGGGAAGGTTACAATTTAGTTCAGGCATTGACATTCTGTAAGTACATCGAGATCAAAGGTGAAAGAAAATGTCAATTTAATGCCGTCTGGTTTGATATAGCCGCGTAATACCCTGTGTATATATCAAACATTCGTGCTTTTATTGTGACATCCAGAAATAATTGATGGACTTAACTCAGACCGTTGCCTCTTGGTGATATTCCATTAGTCAATATTAACATGCGTATTTCTAAAAGGATGAATATGAATTAAATATTATATTATACTAGACACTAAAAAATAAAAAGTCAAACATATTACAGATACGAACACATAAATGTTTAATTGACTTTCAAAGCAGAAATAACGGTTTCGAAAACTATGGTTTGTCGTCAATAATTTTATATACGATACATCTATAGTAAAAATGTATGTGCATAAAATCCAGTTCAAGGAATGATCAAACTCCGGTAGTTTTGCAGGTCTAATTTATGGTCGATCTGTACCATATGCTTATTCCAACTCTGTATTTCATTTAATTCTACTTACTACGTTGCTTTATTCTTCTCCATTTGGTGTTCAACGACGAAGCTGTACTATTGTACTGATCGAAAGCATCAGGTAGTGTTATTGTATTTAACAATCTGTGTACAATATAATCATACCTTTGGCCATTAAATCAATCCTGTCTTATGTCTTTAACAGTACAAACTTATCTGCAACGATAATAGTCTGTTTAAACTTTTTCCTTAGTCTAAATGTCAACCTGGAAATTCATTTATGTCAGACAGTTCGATATGGTATGCAAACAGTTCTTCTCCCAAGGACTTTGATCTTATCTTCTGACTGCTTGGGAAATGCTGTCAGACATCACAATTTATCATAAAATGATATCATCATAAATATTTATATGACAATTATTTTCAGTTTTTATTCGATAGATAAGTTTTGATGGAATAATTATTTCTTTCAAAAGCTTTATTAATACATTTTATGAATCTTCCCATCACAGTTTCATACAAATATCAATAAAGTCGTCGTCAGCATTCAGTTCTTTATTACGAGGGCCATTCTAAAAGTTTTGAAGCAAGTGATATAAAAGTACTACGAGTCTGTTTACCGAGTTATATCTAAGTTTAATCCTTCAAACCGTTCCCTTTTATTTGCTTTAACGCTTGTAGCCGATAATGGCTGATTTAGTTGAATATAGTGATAATAGCGTTCCTAGAGAAAAAAACACATTTAAAAAATCCCGCCTTCCCCAAAAAGCTGCGTTCTCCAAATCCACCAATCCTAAACCCATCAAACACACACATAGAAACCTACGTAAAATGGAGGTCAAACACTGTCTTCCGAAAGGAACCGCCTTGGTACGGCACTCTGTGTCCAGCTACAAAACCCGTTGCAATCTTAGAAATAGGAAAAAATAACAAGGTCTGGAATTTGGAAAATGTGCAACATAATCTAAATGAACCATCTTTAATCTCGCAAAAGCTTTTAGATCTCTTATGTAGTATCGTACATCAAATGGTGCCAGTGTAGCCAATCTTTGGACGTAGTTGTTTTGTTTTCTGAAGAATTAAGCGTTTTTTCTCTTTTGATATTCCTTTGATCGATTACCTGACACAGTATGAATGAGTAAAGCGATATTGAAATTGAAGTGACCTTGAATGCTAAAATCATGAGATTCAGAACGTGAAAAGGATTTGTAGCGTAGATAAAGATAATGGATATTATTTTAAATAAGATTGGTTCAACCCATGATATAACTGGGAATAGGAAGAACTGTCGGCTATAAAATGATTCGGAAGCGATAAGACATTGCTTTTATGTGGTGCGATGAGTTCTTTTTGCATAAAATACAGTCAATTAAAGAACAATTATCAGGTGTCTAACTGAAGTTCGGTAATTGGTTACAAAAAATATTTATTAGGAAATGATATAAGATCACGCAATACAATGCACGATATATGAATATTGCCTCAGAACAATTAGTTTCTGCATTATTCATGGCTCGTATTGCAGATATTTATTTAGTTCTGTACCACGCCTGTACAACAAAAGTAACGTGTGCGTTGTTTACTCGAAAAACGATCGACATATCCAGTCAAAGCTGTGTACAAAGGAAACCAGAGGAGAGGTCAGCATTTGACTTTTAAACGCAGTGTTCCCTATTCGTATGAATATTTAGATTATTACAAAACAAAATGTGTACTAAACACTGGCCTTTGTTCACAGATGACCGCGATTTAAAGGTATTCATTGATTCGCATTGTAAAGCTATTATTTGTCTTACTTTATACGCCAGACAATCAGTATTTTGCAGAACCAGGTCTTGTGGCAATAATGGTCCACCATACCTATACGTATATTTGATACTTCCCAGCATTTTTTATTTCATTTTTGTTAATACATAATTTATCATTGTATTTTTCATTTACGTACTTTAAGCCTCCAATCTATCATTACATAACAATAATATACTATATGTTTTATATCAGCATCTTGATCCACGTCGTATATGCGCACCATGCACATGAGACATTACATATTTAAGTTTTACGAAAGAAGACACGTGTTGATACAAGCTATGGGGTCAATATACAGTTGACAAGTTATAGTAATATACATAAATCAAAGCGTGCAACGTCCCAGGACAAACATTTTTCAAATAACCCAAGTATTAACAACATTAAGAAAGAAAGACGATTTGCACGTGCAACTTACCACATGTCCTCCCTCGCAAAATGTCGTCACAAGAGCTTGTTACCAGTGTTCCAAAAATTGATACATTCAATTTACTCATATTATTCTATTGTTAAAATAAGCCGCCATGTGTTGGATTTGAAACAAACCACGTGACAATTGTCCAATAGAATTGTTTGAAACCAGAACGAGGCTAGACCAGTGCAAAGTACGGTTTCATTTTTGTTTATTCAACCAGACAAAATTACTTGCGTTTAATTTCCTGACGCATAAAACTTCAAAATGAAGTTAACTCCACAATGAAACCATAACATATTCCGTTTTAGTATTGACTTTCTTGTTCGAATTTATTTGTTAAATTGAATTTTGCATTGATTCAATACTTTACCTATTTTGATGGTCTTCCGTGAATAAAATAAAGAATTTGGTGTCTGAAATTAAAATATTTGAGACTTAATGATGTAACTGATTATGAGACAACAGATATATAGTCGTTCCATGCGGTATTTGAATTTCAACGAGACTCTTACAAGAAAACAACAAACCATCTTCTGATTCCGTGCATTTAACTGTGTTTTTATTTGCAATATTTAGACAAGAACGAAAATTAAGGTAAATATAATTTGTTTATAAACAGATGTAACATCCCATAGCATTATAAGTAAGGATGACGTATATTTATACTAGTTTTCTCCTTCATCAATTCCTCTATTTTTTCTCATTCGCTATTCCCTATATTTTTCTTCTTTTTGCTTCGTCAATTCTTTTTCTTCGTCAATTCTTTTTCTTCATCAATTCTTTTTCATATTCGTGTTACTCCTTATGTTCTCATTTTTCTTCCTCCTTTTCATTTTCTTGGCACATTCTCTCTCTCTCTCTCTCTCTCGCTCTCGCTCTATTGTAGTTTAGAAATAAAAAACTGACTATTTGCGCACTTTTGGACAATCCTAGATTATCCGATGGAATAACTACATTTGTATTCCTGTGCGATCTTTCCATTTTCAATTATATTTTCAATTTGTCTTGAGCATTACATTTTACGAATGAATTTTAAACGTAATTAGAATACGAATGAAGAATTGATATGAACACTTTTCCATTGATTTTGTTGTTACTTAAAGGGATTTTATAGACATATCCTGGCTAAGATTTAAGTATTTTTTTTCATCTTGAAGATATTGCTGATCAAGTACATATCAAACATTTACTTATAACAGCTGACAATAGAACAACAAAATAATCAATCGGATCAAAACAATTTTTGTTAACAGACAATATTTTAAGTTTAAAAATGCCGTCTGAACTATGATTTGTCTATGACACGGGCTCCTGAACTCTCAAATAACAAACTTACACAGACATTCACGTGGAACAGTCTCATTCATAAATGGTAATATTGTTTACATATGCTTATGGTGTTAAAAGTGTGCAGATAAATTCAAACATAATCATACATGTATGTGCTGCGTGACTAATCCTAAATTCGATCATGAATAATAGAATCAGTACCACATATTTCGTAACATAAAATGAGATTTCATTAGATATTTTACGGTTTCCACGAGTTGGCTGTTAGGGTTTCTACTTGAAAGGCTTCCCGCCCGATTAGCTGAAGTGGTTAGATGTAAGGACCTCGAGTTAGTGAGTTAGAACCCTGGTGCAACACATGATGTCTGTTGCGATTTGGCTGAAGCCATCAGGACTTAGACCTTTCGTCCTCTTGCGGATCATTTACAAGGTGATTACTTGTAGAGAATAAGGCCAGTATTAGTACATAATCCAATAAAACGGGTCAGTTTACCACTTCCCGGTATATAACTAGATTACTGTTGAAAACGGACGTAACATTAAAATTCTGAAAATTATCACTATTGGATTATCCATATCATTCATTTTAATCAGACATACCGAATGAAATGACCGTGTCCATCACATAAGGTAAGAACCATGCTATCTATTAAAGTTACATTACAGTACTGTAATGAATACATATTTTTTCCAAATTGGTTGCAACATAGAAATAACCAGAGTTGTTTATTTTTCGGCTTATTTTTACCGCCTACCCCAGGTCCAAATGGACATTTTCGAAAACAAAAACCAACAACAAAAAAAAGCACATTGCCTTACATTCTTTGTAGAATAATGTATTCGTTAACTGATTAAACATTTAAACTTTTAAATTATTTATGTATGCAAGCGGTTCAAGTAACATATCTATATGCACAAATCGCTATGTTGTAAACAGTGATATTAGTTTTTAATCACTACAGCTGTTGATATTTACCTAACCCAGTTATTTATCATTTACAACAAGTAAAATCTATCAATACAACATGCATCTGACGAGGTGGCCGAGTGGTTAAGGCGATGGACTGCTAATCCATTGGGCTCTGCCCGCGTGGGTTCGAATCCCATCCTCGTCGTTCTATTTTTTCTAAATGCGATGAAAGCGTACAAATGCCTGGACAATAGAGCATTGAAATAATACATAGTTTATGTACAGAACCTCGATTATCCGAAATCGACGGGACCAAAAAATTATGATTTTGTATTTTGATTTTTTTGCTCACAAAAATTGTAAATAGAAATTTCAATATTTTTTTTATTATTTTAGTTTGTGTTAAGTAGAGATTATTACCTGAATACGCGGGCATGTATTTTGAATGTCGCCTCATCTGTTTTATATAGACCGATATCTGCTTGGAAACGTTATTTACTGTTCTAAAGTTTTGTTTGGGAATCCGTTTTTATACATTCTAGAATGTATTATCCATTTCGGGTCTCCAAAATTACCCAAACCTTATTGAATTTTGATTCCATGAGTGGGCCAAATTACCAATGCCCACCGAATAAAATATGTTTACTGTATTGGATGCCTTTCATTTGACATTAGTCTAGTTAGATATCACTTCCTTTGAATAAGTTCTTCATACAAAGGGATTTCACATTTACCTCACTAAAACACTTTTTTCATTAGTTAAGTTTTATGATTTTGTCATTTTCAATGCTGCAAATCTCTCTCGCAACATGGTATTATCTTAATTGTTATTTTTAGAATCGGACGCATTAGCGGTGATTAATGAGTTTAGTTCCTGCAACAAAATCTAATATTTCCTATTCAACTTTAACGCAGATCATTAAATGATACAAGGAATGTCGTAATTTCCATGAGTACTGTTGCTTTTTTTGTTGGTTTTAACGAATGTTATACATAATTTTCCTTTCTGGATTTTGAAAGGTTTTTCCCTAGGTTTTACATAGTCCTTGGAATAAGATAAACACCAAATCTTAAATTGTACTCCCTCACGTTATTGCGACAAAACAGATACAGTTTACAGTTTATTTACAGAAATCGGCAAGTACTTGCCACTGTACATACACGCACAAACATACACACACATATACATACAGCAACACAAAACAGCATGACATAAAACGGGAATAACATAATCTATATACTATCCATATAAAATAAAATAGGTCAATAGGACCATATTCATAAATGAGTATAATGTAAATTTGTTATGTGTAATTAAGTGAATTATCTCGTAATAAAAAAGCTTCCTTTAAGTATAATGATAAGTTTAAAAGGAGAATACCGTTAATTCTAATGGATCAAAGGCTCTTGCGAAAGACTGTGTTAGAAATCATGATGAATTGACAGACACGGTCTTGCAAACCTCGTTACAATGAGTCACGTTTGTAGTTATTTTAAGCAGTGTCCTAACATCCCTGATGGTATTACAAAAAACATTAATAATATTTTGTGAATGCCACACAAGATCTACAATCATAGCACCAATCTGGAATTGAATCCATATTGAAAGATTTTGAACTCTGGTGAAGATGGCTTAATGGTATTGCAATATTTAATAAAACAAGTTTACAATTCGTGTTGCCACCGGCGCAATTCAGTGGATGTAGGATTGCTTATTGCAAACTCATGTCGTTGACGCATGGCTCTTTTCACTACATTCAACTTTTCAAATAAATTTCCATTAGTTTACTGAAAATCGCAGTTCACTTTGAATTAAGCTTTGAATCAATCAATTCTGTAACGTTACTGATTTGATTTTAATTTGGTTTTTGTATTTCGCCTCTGCCGTTAATTCTTTGTGTCATCAATTATGTTGGTATCAATGTCGCTGATAATATAAAGATAAATGATTTCTACTCTTTCTATGACAGTGCCTCCAAACATGGTGAGAAAAATTGGTAATATATTTAACTCAGCTTAGTTTGCTTCTCTGTAGTAAAATTTTCTTAATTGGAATATTCATTTTACAAGAAATTATATACGTGTCTGGGGCATATAAAACATTGTATCGGTTAAATTTCGGGATTTACGCCTATATCAGCGATGGGTGACAAATGACAGACGCATTGTCTTCAGTCAAATTTTCACAGAAGCACGTGCTTGACGGACGGACGGACGGACAGACGGGCAGACAGACGGACGGACGAACGAACGAATGTCTCAAGACTAAACTCTCTAAGGAATAATAATCGAAATTATCATGGCAAATGACTGACACAATTTTAGATACGCAATATCATATGTATACTTTCTTGTCAATTGACGCATAAATTCGCTAATAACAACTTGAGACCCACTACAGCCAGGACTCCTGTCACAAAGTTATTTATGTACGCCAACGTTTTACACCATATAGAAAAAAATCGATCCAGCTTAAGCAAGAACATCTGTTGGCTTACTTAAGCTACAGAAAATGATTTTTCAGAACAAAAGCAAAGCATATCAATTATCTACACCATCACTGTTAATATCTGACGAGGTGGCCGAGTGGTTAAGGCGATGGACTGCTAATCCATTGGGCTCTGCCCGCGTGGGTTCGAATCCCATCCTCGTCGAGGTACTTTTTTTCTAAATACAATTGAAGCGTAAAAATGCCAGAATAATAGCGCATTGAAATGATACATGGTGTTCATATTGAAATTATGCTAAAACGTACAGAACTAACCGAGAATGTGGTCAATGCCAATTTCAACTCCTTATCTAGTACGGTGTACTTACATAGGATCAGTAATATCAGCTCAATCAGTTTGCTTTTTGATAGTTTGTATCGGTTAGATCGTCTTTGCTTTCTTTATATTCAACAACAAAGACATTCCGCTTCCGATTTAGATTTTAATAAAATGAGCTAAAATTCACATTTTTTATGTAAATTATAAACATTAATGGCGTTAATGTTTTCTGAATACAAACATTCAGTGCACACTATTTAAACTTTATCATAGCTTATTTCTAAGGCCTGACCAAAAAAGGTTTGTTTCCGGTTACATGCCCCCCCAAAATATGGGTCGGTAGGTAGAAATTTTTTATTTTATGTTTTACATATATCGGCAACACTGTTGTGATAATTACAATATAGCACTAAGATTTGGATGTCGTAAAAACTTATGAGTCTCATTTTTTATACCATTTTAAGTATAATTAATATTACAACAACTGTGAAAGAACTGGAAAGAATTTCCTGATTTTGAAAATTAAATTCTAATTGTGGATTCTAGTCAGTTTAAATTTGATGGTAAAACACCACAATGACGTTACGTGATGTCTAAATGTCTCTTAGGGTATCCTTAATATGCGCAATATCTCAATGTCTAAATATCTCTTGATGATGTCTGAATAAAACTGGAATTACAAGCAATCAGTCTGTCTGATTATCACTATGAACTTTTCACACGATCATTCTGTCACGGGGAATACCTTAATTTCAGAAATTCTTAGAGAAATAGTTTTTACGCATGGAGAAACTCTTTCGAATCATAAATAACTATAATCTGAAGTAATTATTGTCGTTAATAGATTAATGTTTTGGCTTGTTTTACGCCATTGACAAATTTGCTTTCTTTCACGTCTTTCAGGATGAACGAGGCCCACCCACTTAGCTAATAGATAGATCGTTTGATCTATGGACCTTGTATTGGTGAGATGGAACTCTGGGTGTTGAACATGTTCTCTGTGACAATTTGGCTGAAAAGTTTCTGTCTAAAATCATAGTAAGTAGTCAGAATCCAAGAAACTGATTAGGTTAACTTCCCGTCGTTGTATAACTGAAATTCTGTTGAAAACAAGCGTAAACATCCGAACAAATTCCAAACAAAGTACATCCGAGGCTTAATATTCTAAAACCAGAGGAAATGTCTGCAGCTCAAATATCTGTAAAATATTGAAATATTACCACTGACATTTTAGAGCAGATGTTGTATTCGATGTTTCTGTCATACTAACTGTCTGGGACATGATCTAACATCCCTTTATTATTTCCTCGGTATTCGTAAAGTGATGGATAAGAAAACAATTTGGCTCGACTAATGTCAAGAAGGTCTCATTCGATAGACATTTTAATCATTCCATTACTACCCAGGTCAGTTAGTTAATCTCGGATGGTGTGATGAAAGATGTGTTATTATCTTGCCACATACCTAAGTGTTTATCACGTACTTTGTGTAGCATATATGAAATCAATTCCATTGGGTGTTGTGCAAAAGCGGTAGTAATGGACATGTAAGCGTATAATTGAAATTACAATTATTTAAAACACCCGAAGTCAACCCAAAAATATCTAAAATGAACAAAATGACACCCAGAATATTATCTATCATCAATTAATATTTTATACTACAGACAGGAGTCAACATGTCCTCGTATCATTGAAGGCGCAATGATTTGAAACAACATGAAATTCTAAAAACGTAAGACTAATATTTTCTAGGGTCGATGCAAATTGTCTCACAGATAATTTGTACTAATTATATTTCCTTGATAAAGTGATAATGTTTACACATACAAAAAGCTGTTTAAATAGCAATTGATGGGATTAATTTAAGATTGATCAATAGAATGTAATGCACGAGAAACCGTGTTTGCTCAATGATGCTCAATGATCTTAATCTACACTGCTTAAACTGGGGTATAAAGATCAATACAAAAAATACGAAAATAATGATATTCGAACTGGGACGACATTCCTCATATAATTTCAAACAAAATAGCGAAAGGTTAGAAATTGTAACACAATTCAAATTTTTAGGAGTAACACTATTTAAGAACGGTCATTGGAATCGCACACACACAAATCCCGTGCGACATTCTCTTTATGCGCTTCACAATTTGTCCACAGTATTCAACCAATTAGAATTAAAAGCTGAAGATAAATGTAAATTAGTTGATAGTCTTGTAGGCCCTATCCTAAATTATGGCGCAGAAGTCTTTGAATATGACGAAGCAAAAGATATTGAGTTAGTTCATTGCAAGTTTCTGCGAAAAGTGCTTAATGTTAGAAAATCTACAGATTTAGACGGTTTATATGGAGAACTTGGAAGATATCCGATGAAAATTCAATGAAAAATAATACTCATCAAATATTAGCTAACAATAATTAATTTCGATGAAAATAGTTTGCTTAGAAAAATGTACACCATTCTAAAATATGACGCTAACAATGAAAATTCATACAGGAAACACAATTGGGCTTATCATATCAAAATTATTCTGCAAGAAACAGGAATGCCAAACCTATGGATAACTCATGATGCAAATAAATATAATTTCATTCCCATAAGAAAAAAACTAATAATATTAGACATTTATAAGCAGCACTGGTATGCAAACATTAACAATTCTAGTCGGTTAGCTTCCTATTGCATTTATAAACACGAGTTTAATCAAGAACGTCTACATTTTATTAAAACAAACAAGTTTAGAATTGCGTTAACAAAATTTAGGCTCCCATCACATAATCTTGCAATCAAAACGGTAGACACCAAGGAATACCTGGAGAAGAAAGAAAATGTCAAAAATGTTCCATGAATGTGATAGAAAATGAGTTTCATTTCCTTCTAGTTTGTCCAAGTTATTACAATTTAAAAAAGCAATACTTTAAACCATACTTCCGTAGATGGCCAACTGTAAATAAGTTTGAAATATTAATGTCAAGCAAACGTGTCAAAGAAATTATCAATTTATAGAAATATTTATACTTTGCATTTAAAACAAGAGAATATTTAAAAACTAGTGACACTAATAATAACCACTTATCATCATGGATTTCAAGAGGTATACTATTTTGTAATTTTATGCCGTTTCTCTGTAAAATTGTTTAAAATTATATTGTGCATTGTATGCTTGTAACACGTTTACCCTTTTTCGCATAAATTTGTATTGATTGGATAAAGATATGTTTTGCAATTTTATGCCAAATAAAGATTATGTTATATTATGTTATGTTATGTTATGTTTGCATCTGTCTATCAATGTTATTTTATTTATTTTGGTTTTCCCGGTGGTACGAGTGAGGTAGGACCGACGAAACTCGTTTGAACCTCCTGCAGCTTTGCTTCATATCGTTCCA
Source organism: Lutraria rhynchaena (assembly GCA_008271625.1). Classification (NCBI taxonomy): domain Eukaryota; kingdom Metazoa; phylum Mollusca; class Bivalvia; order Venerida; family Mactridae; genus Lutraria; species Lutraria rhynchaena. The sequence continues at coordinate 2,363,719 of VIBL01000054.1, forward strand.
AGACGGTACCCTCCCGGAGACAGACTGCGTTTTTGTCCTCCAATATTTTGTTGGCTGGTTCTTACAGAGCCAGACTGTATAGAGGTTAATTTCGAACAACACTTCCATTTTACTGCAGTTTGATATTAGTCTCCCTTCAATATTTACTTTGAATTGTTACCTTTTAATCAAATAGTCAGGTATATAATTCAGTTCAAAGTTGCTGTATTTAGAACCATGTAAATCATCATTTAACCCCTGGAACAACTATTGGCAAAACAATCACTGGTAAGTCTATAGTCTTCATATAAACTGTTGAATTAATTAATGTAAACAGTGTTCATTGATTGCTGGAAATTTGCACAAATTAAGGATTTTTGAGTTGTTTGAGCCAGTGGATATATCGGATTATGTAAGAATACTATCTTCCAGGGATTTAGCAGTATTGTCTGGAGAAATTAACCGTAGATATTGGGATTTTACCCGATTCTTACAATGAGTTAAAACATCTACGGGAAGATAATTCGAAACTTTGGCCTGATCTCATTTATCCAGATATTATATCACACACTGTACATTATACACTTATATACTTGTTAGAATGTTAATCATGACGCTGAAATTTAGGAAGACATAAAATAAGGAGAACTTAATGTAGTAATGTCATTTTCACACATCCCACATCGAAATGTACTTATCAATTTGTCATTTTCTGTATTTTTCTAATGGCCAATGCAAGTACTGCTAGCCAGTACCAAATACATATGTTGCTCACCCGCACGTATTTATGTGACTTATTATCTGCATTATCCTTGTCTTATTCGTGAGAAGCCTCAGCAGCTACTGGTATCCAAATAAAATGTGGTATAATAAAGTCCCGCCCTAGCGCATTAGAAAATATCTGTCATTAAATAGTTTACAGTATGATGGTACATGATAAATATATTTCGCAATTAGGTCGAATATGTTTTGCTGAAGTTGGTTTATATCGTATACTGCTTTTGCCCCATATATGAATGTTATTACGTACGTGCGGGTAATCAGAGAAGCAGATGCTTTGTCACTGATGCTCATCTAGTCAATGTCATTAAGTCTAATCCCGTCTATTGGTGAACACAGTTATCTGGTGTAATCTGTTTAAGACACGTGAATTATTCATCGGAATGAAAGTTCATTAAGTTTTTGCGATTGCAGGTTTTGCAATTGTCGCCTTTTTATTCAGTAGCATAACCTCCGGTCATATCAAAACTCGTCAATCTTGATTCTTTATGATTTTTTCATGATTTAACGTTCTCTAGTCTGTTTATCATCGAAGTCTTAAAGTGTTTTTTTTTTTAATATTATTACAATGTATTTTAATTATCGTTCTCTCAATGCTGCTTTTGTCTTATTGATTCGGACATTCTACTAACTATAAACCAGTTGTATAAAATTGTCAGAAAAAATGACGTGAAGGCCATATTTTCCGTAAGTTTCAATCTGTAATAATAAAAAAGCAATATGCTTATCACTACGATAGAATTTATTAGCAATGCATCGATTCAAATCAATGGAAGATAGTACTTTATTTAAGTAATGGCCATCGTAACTAATTTAGATTTGTTTCCTGACAGACATGAAATGGCTGCAAACAGATGATTGGCAACAAATACAGTGTACGTGATTTCGTTTATTGAGGTCTAAATTTGTATTCTCTTGCATACGTGAGGATGTCAAATAGCTAATTGAATATTCGTTCCAAGGCACCAAACTGGAAGTGCAATAAAATACACTGAGCAACCACTGGTATATTTTTAATTAGATAAATTGATTCTCGTCATCTCAAATTCCTACTGACTGTGGAAATTAGCTTGAGATAAACAGAATTTGAAATAAACATATTATATTGTGTAATTTGACTTTTGTAAAGTATGTATGGGCCTTACGTTTAATTCAACGTTTTGCTTGAATAAACACATGTACAAGAAGAGAAGAAACAAAATATGCATCTATTCATGATAATAATAACAACAGTTAATGTCACGACTTCAGATACTCTTTGCAAGACAGGGCAAATGTAGGTATGTAAAATAGATATATTATTCACGCAGTATAATATTCGGTCATTATGATGAATTCAAAAACACAACGCTTCCAGCTTAACATATTTTGTAAAATGTCAACGGAAGAAAACATACATTTGTTGCAACGTTAATCACGTTTCTCAATGAAAATTTATGTCAAACAAACATTATTTTATTAAGATAGCGAGTTATTTGTATTCGATTTTCAAGTTAACACCCCCAGTATCCTAGTATGCGTATTTGTTCGCCAAAACTACCTACCAGTACTTTAAACGACAGTCAAAGATCTGTAACGATTATCGTGATACTTCCGGTTACAGTTTGTCACATGATTGTAATTCTCACGGAGCCGTTAGTTCAATTAGCGGTATGTCACAATAGGTATGTAAGCTTTCTTGTTCGTCGATCAGCTCTAACTTTGAACTGATTGACACTAACTACATGCTAATCAGTCACAGAGACGAAATTACTCTAACTTTGAACTGATTGACACTAACTACATGCTAATGAGTCACAGAGACGAAATTACTCTAACTTTGAACTGATTGACACTAACTACATGCTAATGAGTCATAGGTACAAAGTTACAGATTGATATAACGAAATTTTGAGATAACTGAATTGAAAATAAGCATAGTTGTATCACACAGAGATTAGAACAAAAACCTGGACCACAATGAACAGTTTGATATAACCAATATTTTGAAATAACCGACTGATATTAGGGTTTCTCAATATTATACCAGTTTATTTGGACCTAAAGACAGTCCTTTAGGATTTTATTGTATAATCGAGCTAGGTAATTTATGCAATATATCGTGTTGAGTAAATTTATGCAATATATCGTGTTGAGTTCATTTATGCAATACATCGTGTGGAGCTAATTTATGCAATACATTGTGTTGATTTCCTTGGGGACACAGGAACAAGGAAGGCCGTTATACAAGAAACAAAAGACTTAAAGAAATGTACTTGTTTTGGAAAGTATGTACCTCTATGAAAACGGATGATTAAGTACTTTTGCTACTTTGCTGCCAACTAATTCCGACCTTGGAATCCTGGGAAAGCCAATGAAATCTGATTGGATTTGTTGTCACTGTGAGTTCAACTGTCTAAGGTGACCTTCCACTCAAATTATTTTTTGCTGAGTTTATGTCTGTTAACAGCAGTGTTTCAGTTACATTAACGTTTGGGCATTTAACCATATCAGTGTTCATGGATACTATACCATCACTAACCCATTCTCTGCAAGTTACTGTCAACATCACTACATGAATCACTCGAATCAGCAATGAAGGACAAATGGTTTCAGTCATTCTTTTCATTAAAGGATGTATAATGCAGTGTACCAGTCTTTTTTAACATAACGAGTCATTGATGTTTCAATCTCCTACAGATCCATCATAAAGTATTGTCCATATCAACCTCTTAGTTTACGTCTTTCACTACGTCAATGAGAGCTCTCGTTAACAAAATCAATTGCAACTGATAATGTTTGTACAATAACGTAACGAATCGGTTAAACGATGTATTATATCCGCCTTAAAAGCTGATTGAGTTAACACTTCAGTCGTATTGAACCATATCATCAAAGTTTCCACCGGTACTACTTCATGCCAATGGATATAATCAATGAATGAGAAGATAATTTGTATTCAATCCAACTGGTTATGAAGTCCGCAAATACAAAATTGTTTAAACTGTAAACAGAAGTATTTTCCTCTGACCTTTTTCAAATGAACATTCAAATATGTAACTGGATAATTTATTTAAGAATCAGTTTAATCATTTACTTAACAATCAATTTAATTATTGGTTCGGTTAATGTTTAAACTGTGTTCCGGAAATGAAATAAAGATTATATCACTTGCCATTACGTTAGTGTTCTTAATCAAGCGATTGCTAGGGGCGAAATAACCGATTCTACTGAATAATTCATGACAAAAAATAGCCTGGAAAAGCATGTATTAGAAGAATGTTTTTGATCGATATTCAACAAGTATATCAATATTATACATAGATATTATAAACATTAAAGTGGATACAAAGAGATACATTCATCGAGTTATTCATAGTTTTAGAGTAATCTATTGTTCATTTTTTGTCGCTGAAAGTTCCAGTGTTGGCATTAATTCGCCTCATTCATTTTCCAAACTCTTCGCTGTTATATTTTTTGTCATAAGCTTTCTCAAATCCAGTTTCCGTTTTTGTTTAGCCATATCCCTACGCTTTCGTTTTATCATAGTAGCCAATAGTACGACAAATACAACATTTAAAACAAACTTATTTTTTAAGAAGATAAGAAAAGGTCTTAGAAAAAAAACCTAAAAAATTCCACTAACCCATAACACTATTTTCCCCAAAGCCAACCAAACTCACAGGAACATACAAAATGGAATGCAAAAGACATTCGCCTGGGAGAAAAGTTTCTTTGATATCTTTATTACTATTGCCATTGTGTATATTGCCTCGTTCGTTAGATTTAGAACAATTTGAATACATAAAATGATAAACTACTTTTTGCTTGTTATGTAAGAGTTCTACCGTTTATGACTTGTCACATGAACAACTTTATCACACAGAAATTATTCTCGAACAAGGCATGAAAGAGAGCCATGGGCCTAATGAAATAACTTTGAAAATCTTGGAGGATATGAGCTAGAATCTGTAGCCTAAGCTTTTGATGGAAGTCAAAACTATAAAATGTCTCTTAAACATATTATTTCAGAATGCGAGGAAATATGGTAAATTACGCATGGTCGGCATATAATGAAGCCATGCCTGTAACGAAAGAAAAACTTATTCATACTATTAAGTATTTTTACCATGTACAGAAAACTATGTATGTAATTGTATTGTTGATATAGTCCTGTGGTGATTGTATTCCAAATACATTAAGCGTCTGTTCTATATTAGCTACAAATTATATTGTCTTAAACCATGCCTTTCACTTTATTTTAAAACAATAGATATTTTAACATGTATATCTTGATTATGCAATGGAGGACGAAGTCTGCACAAAGGATAATAGAACAAAACTTCAATCAGCATATCTTCAACAGAAACAACATCTTCTTACAAATCAATCTTGTAATTTATTCACACATGTACGCCGTGTGTTCTCGTGATATAAAGTTTTCTGAAGGCTAAATACAAAAGAAAGAATATCGATATAACACAAACTTGCATAAGTAAAAAAAACTTGCTCGACGATATGGGATTATTCCGGAGGCGATGGCAAACAAACTCATTATTAAAAAAACTAACAAACCATTCATCAAAACCAATTTAACACCAAATTTATCACTCTAGAGGAACGTTATTACATTAACTTAATGCAAGGCATTACCGACAGAGGTAATAGAAATCATTTGGAAACTGAGACAATCGCGGCTGATATTGCCAATAATACGACATGATTAATAAAATTTCCAGAGGGCCGTATTGTTTCAAGCTATTCGTTTTTATTACTAATAAGAAATATCCCATATTTGAAATTACAAATGTTCAATTTGCGAGCGTTAACTAAATTACTTTCACAGAGAAAATGCATGTTTCAATATTCTTGAAAGTACGTTCAACTGCTAACCTAAATCATTTTCATAATTGTTTTTTTTTCTACCCGCGAGTGATATTGCGCACGAAACAGAATATAGAATACAAATCTAGTTTTATGTAACAAAATCACGATATAGACTGTTTAATTGTCACACTGTTACAGATTTTTATCTTTTGTTCTCGGATTCATCGATTTGTGTCATTTTTGATTTAAAAGACAAAATCGAGGAAGAGATACCGTTTTCAAATCTCGCCGATCGAGATGTAACCTTCGATTCGGAATAAGGAAATCGGACTTCTGACTAATTTTGTGTAATTAATAATAAAAACCACCACAAAAACATGCACTCTAGTTTTTACTTCATTTCGACTTAGTCATTTCTATTTTACATATTTCTGGGTCTGCTGGGTCTCTCTTAAAAGTAATTTGGCCTGTATCGTTTCAGTATAGTACAAGATCATTCATACTGTAATAAATATACAAGAGGCTGGTAATTGATATGATGTAGCGGATGGATTTCTTAATTATTTAAACGCCTCCGGGACAGCATGATGTATGTTTGTTGATAATTCACCATCTGTGAAGAAATTATTTGAAAGTCAATTTTCTTACACGGTAATTTCAAAACGCGCTGAGACAATAAGTGTAATCACATTCTTGATTAAAACAGCTCTCCGCCTTGTCAAGTTTCTAATAAGGGTTACGAACTCATTATAAAAACTTACCAAAATCATATAAATCATTATTGTTTAATTACTTTGTTTGCATAGTAAATTACAACGGATTCCATACGACTATGATTGACGGACACTGGCAAAATTGCCGTAATGACACTCCGTTATTTGATCAATTTGTTAACTATGTAGACAGCCGATTTGCTGAAATGAATTTGAAAACCGTTTAATGGCTTAAATCCAGGAAAACAACAGACTTTTAAATGGCTTTCTTCGATTTCGTAATCTGAAAGGAAAATATTCGTTGTGGAGTACTTCATTTCTAATGAAACCTGACAAATAAAATATTTTAAAATGTTTCGTTTTTACGCATGTTCTTAAAAGTATTTTAGTAATATACCGGCGGGCAGTGAAGCTAACTAGTTTTCTAAGTAATTTGTATTAATTATTAATTCTCCGAGCGCAACTGCCAGCTTCTCCTCATGGGTGATCAGTGGTGGAATTTGAATGGTCGTAGACATAATATCTTCAGCCAAATCGTCATAGAGAACTTCTATTTCGCGTCCAGAGTTCGAACTTGCGAAATGGAGGTTCTTGAATCAAACACCCAAAGTACTGACATTAGTCGTGGACTTGCACTGAGTCGGAGTATGGAATAAAGACTGCATTCATTATACAACAGTACAGCATAAGTGTCGCACGCGTTTTCTTGGTATCGCAAATTTCTTTTCTGTTCAAGCTTTCCAACATCTATTCAAGCGACATCATCTAGTTGATCAATACCCTGAACGAATTGACTGATATATGACACCCAGAGATATTGAATAGAACCATTTGTGTCACTATTTTAATTAGTTTTCTGAAGAAGTTGAAAATGTTTGACAAAGCTCGTGTAGCACAATTTCAATGTGTGTAACTTCCGATTGTGCAATATCCTTCTGGTGCAGAACTAGTCTGTCAACTAGTTAATGAAACACATGCTAATGTTAAAAAATACGAAAAGGATTTTTTTTAATCTCTGATCTCTGTTTTTTTTTGTTATATTTTTTGTATTTTCTTACTTTTTATACATTCGTCATTGGAGGCAACTGTCTTCGCTTGGTTATATTAATAAGATATAATAAATAAACTCAGTGGAATGGTTTATTCCATCGATTTTACCTATTGTACGATTAAACACACAGTTATGCTTTTAATAAGCAGAAATGGCACATTTTACACGTCAACGTTTACTTACAAAGACTGAAAATAAAATTATATAAATCGCACGGTTTTCAACGTTATTTCTTAGGTATACTGGCGGGCAGTAAACTCTACATATTCCGTACCAGTATTAATCTTGTTCTCCGCAGGTAACTGTCAAATTCTCCACACAAATAATCATAATAATGATCAAGTGTCAGGTTTCGTTTTTGGCTGGTTTTACATTGAAGTAAGAGTTACTACAAATATCGACCAATGAATGATGTCAATATTTTCTAATAATGCTAATAATTTCTATTCCATTTCGTATCATAGCATGATCGAACTAATGATAGTGGACTGGTTTGTTATATCGTACATTTATGCTGCGTAGAAACATGGTCAAGTTTGCTCATTTCATGAAATAAAGGTACATGTACTGCGATATTCAGGTTTTAATTTCATTGCCGTTTGATGTACATTTCAATTACAATGATATGACGAACTAATAAAAAACATTTTCTTACCTACTTTTCTGTCAGAACGTGTTTTTTTCTCAACAATTGTTTAGTATTTTCGGGAAAGAGGGATGTTTTCTTGTTCTCAACAATTGTTTAGTATTTTCGGGAAAGAGGGATGTTTTGTATGTTTCTCTTCTTGGAATCACTTTCTTATCTATACTGAAATAAGGTTTTATTTAAGTTTTGGAGACAATTTTATATGTTAGAATCAAGTAATCAAAGCTAAACGTATTCTTTGAATATTTTGCATGATTATTGTTTATTCTGCTTGGTCGTCACTAGAAATCTAGAAGGAACAACAAATCAAATATTAATGAGCTCAGCGCGAAGTTTTCTGCTTTGATGTGATGATGACAAGACCGCATGTCAAAATCTTAATTAAATTATAATTAAAAAAATGTTACTAATGTTATTAATGGAATGCTTGCGAGTTTGATTTGTAATGTGATTAGAATTGGAATTGAAAGTAAAGTAGCGCTGAATTCAGTCCAGTATTTATCAGAATTGCAAAATAATGAAATTCGTCTTCATTCTGCGCTTTTTCAATAGAGATTTGAAATGGATTAAAGCTTGCTTAAATCATGCCAGTGATTCTCGCTTACTCTTCCGAGAATATTATGTCTGATTCGTTCCACAGTATGATATCTAAACGTTTAAGTATAAACGAAACTGGCGGGATGTATAGACGATGCACCTTTGACATACCCATGATCGCGGTCGATATTAAATGAATTTTTGATTGATTTTTACTAAATGTTTTGCCAACAATTTTATGAGTTCATTTAAGAAAGGAAAACATCATTTCATTCATTTGTTTTTATTTTGGGACCTACTATTATAATTCAATGTTAAAACTTAAATTTCATTATCTCGTCAACATACTTGATTTGTATAAAGCAACTTATTTCATCCAGTACATCATGGGTAGTTGAACGTTAGATAAGTGAGAAAGATCACTAAAAACTGAATATAATAATCAGTTGATAATGATTAGTGAAGATGGGATAGAAATGGCATTCGATGGAATAAGATCAAAATAGTGTACTTTGCGTAAACGACACCCGAAAGTGGACTCATTGTATTAGAATTACAATCTATGAATAAATAATTACATGATTCTATACAGCCAACTGTGACAAAATGAACATCATAATATAGTTTGAGTTATGTACTAATTGGTATATTGGCAGTAAAATACTGACATTTTACCAGTATAGCTACCATACATATTAAATTATTATATATTTCCTGAAACCACCAGCGGTTACTTTTCAATGGAATAACAAATTATGTTTCGCCTTCTATCTAATAATATAATAATTCCGTTTGACGTTATAGCGTGAGAAACATCTCGTAAATTTTCTTTGTCACACAAAACATTTTTTTCTCTTGCTAAATGTTTGAAATAACGTGAGTGTTCAACATTGATTCCAAGACCTGTGTAATATAAGTCTTTGGTTGATTCAACAGCGCGACATCAGACTTTCTTTAATAAAAGAGAGACATCGTGTTGTTGAAATTTAAATATTCTGAAGTGTGTTTTAATTAATTCGTTTGCCAACACCCGTTAGTGAACCAAAAAAATGCACGTGGGGTTACTAGGACAAAAACTAAGAATATAAATCTTGCTAAAATGACTTTCTATAAAGCAAAGAAAAATAATCCATTTTTTAGAATTAAGTAGAATTTATCAATTAGTTTTTTTTTCATTTTTTTTCTTATAAGTGCTTTATAGTGTAGTTTCCGGTTTAACCATTATGTTATTTGAATGAACTAAAGCTGTGAAGTTCCCATTTAAAGATATAAATAAGAATTACTAAATAATTACCGTGTAATAGAAATCAACTTGTAGAATAATAATACGCTATTAATATCATGATCCGTTGTGCAAAAACCATGGAATTAGTCCAGTACATAAACATGGCTTATGTGTATCACCTAAGTCAATTACTGGGAAATACTATCTGGCATTTATAGCGGATTTGTCAACTTTGTACACAAACCAAGTACATTTTGTTTGCAATTTACCAAAACAATAACATTCACGTGCATACCTGTCATATCTCATGACCAACATGCATGTTAATTGAGTATAATGTTTACTTTCGATTTCAAAATCTATACCGCTGAGTGGGTCATAAAGGTGCTGCTCATATATGGTTCTCTTTTCGTGAGTAGCCAAACCTGCATGTTTCCCCATGAGGATTTGCAGCATGTTGGGGGCAACGCTCCCAACTCCTCCAAAAAGGGCAACAATTCTTTCCAACCCCTGTCTAACCCAGACTACCTGGTGGAGCATGGGCGTTTTTACCTTACAGAATAGAACAACTTGTAATATCAAACTTGCTAAAAATATTTTTTCTATTCGGGAGCAGTTAATTTCCTTGTGCCATTAATTGTTCCGTGGCGTGTCTTTTGATTTATGCAAGCATAAAGTTCGTCGACAGAGCTATCATACGAAATAAATCTAGGCAAATGAACTCCAACAAGACTGATTTATTGTCACGATAGCTTATCTCGACAACGCGGATATGTTGAATAATGCCTCTCGATGACACATTGTGGTATTAAATAATCTGTTCTAATCAAAAGAATGATTCAAGTCATTGAATAGAAAAGACATTATCATTATTATATAAATTTACTGAACAATGATTTGAAACGTCCTAACTGTACCAGTGATAACTATCTGTTATAAAATAACCTTACCGACAATATAGTAAAACCTCACTTAGCGACCAAACAAACAGAAAAAAACATCTCATTTTTTTCACTGGGGTTTAATGTCGTATCAACCACCGGCGTCATTTGGCAACTTTTTTCAGGTTTAAAGTAGAGGAAGACTCGAAACGACCTTCTACATTCCGACCTTCGATCAACGATCTCCCATAAGCTTACTGGATAGCTTCCGTACATGTGAAATTTGGCCCCGAGTGGGTAACAGCGACGAGAGGCCGTAACCACTCGACCACGGAAGCCCCTCCGCTTATTTCTGGACCAGTTCCCTACATTTCAAGTTGAAAAGTGTCTCTCGATATTATGACCGATTTTTTACTGAAGGGTTTGCTAAATACCGGTAGCTTTCCTGTAAGAATATAGTGTGTGCGAACATGCGTACGTGTGAGTGTGCGTGTGCGTAAAAAATTTATCTAATTATCTGTTATATTGCACAAGGACTGGGTGTTCGCAATCTTCAGTTACTGTTTTCAATACTATGTTCAATAAATGAATCGATTTAATTTTCAAATATAAATAAAAAGAATCATGAATTGGCCGGCAGGTTCTTCCAGCCTTCTGCCTATTTTTTCTTTAAATGATAATTGTTTTGGACCAAATTTCATCTATTTTGTGTCTTGGTACCAGTTCTTCTTTACGTCGGTAAAAACAGCGAAGTTGGGAACCAATCGCTCCCTTTATTAGAATTTTATAGATTGCTTTTCACAGCATTGATGTTATAAAATCAAGAAAAAAGTTAATGGAAGAAGCCATCCTATAATTAGACGTTTAAATATTAAAGTGAAACATTAAAACAAATCGATGGCTAAAATAGCTGAAAACCTGGTTTGACAAATACTCTCCTTTCTACAGGGATTACGTGTCGAGTGGTTATGGTCTCTAGTAATCACTAGCACCTCACCGCTTCGAGTTTGAATCCCATCCAGAACTGTATTAATTCGCATGTGAGGGAACTGTCCAGATAGCTTACGGAATGTCGATTGTTTAACTCCAGTGGACACCTGGGGTGTTTTTTTTTCACCGTTAAAGTAGGGAAAAAGCCAAATGACCCTAACTGGTGGTGCAATAATAAATCCTCAGGAAAAAAACTATTTCAAACCAGACAGATTATAACCGATGCAAGACTAGGAAAAAGAACTTACCTACCACCAAAATAAACAGCGAAAGTACTGTCAGATACATCGGCTTGGATACCACAAAACAACATGCGTTTTTAAATATCCAATGTCTAGTTACGAATATGACAAATGAAGTGGAGTTATTAAGAAATCTCCCGACCCAATGTTTCACAACATTTTTTGACCATTTTGGTTTGTCCTTTATTCTAGCTTTCCGGTTTATGTGTAGTGTCAACAAAAATGCCTTTCCACCGACACACTGATAAAAGTTTGGATCACGAGACCACAATTAAACACTTTTAAAATAAAAAAAAGACCCCATACAAAAGATCTACAATTTTCGCGATAAAAATTCAATATTTTGTTTTAAAAGCTCTTGGTAGAAAGTGAGAACTTTGTGAAAATCATGAAAGTCGTGCAAACGTAAATCACGTGGTATTTAACTTTAGAATCGCGGGAATTGTTACGTACGACCGGTCATGATGACATAATATGGATTAAACTGATTTCTGAAGCCAAGTTAAGTTGTAACGACGATTTTTATACCACAATACACCCAGCAGAACTATTGGAAATGTCTTCATACAGTTGTAAAAAGACACTTTTAATAACTGTTAACTTCCACGTAAATGAAGTCATGACCGACTTAAATTATTTCACTTTTCCATACCTTTCATTGCAAAAAGGCCAAATCATTATTTTTATAGCTTTCTATTTTAAACAAGTAGTATCGTGGATTTATTCAAATTTTAATTTACTTAATGGTATGTTGTAATTGTATTTATTTATTCATTTATCAATCTATTATTCACATATCTGTTATTTATTTATCTATTCTTTACACGTAACCGCTTCGCCTCGGACAGCTTGTTGACTACTCTTTTGAAGAAAAAACTCATGATGTGTCTATTACATTCATTGGTTTGTTTTTATTTATCAATTACTAATGCTTGATTCATTTAATATAATAATAGTGGGTGTGGCTTTGAATGTCATTATGATTTCCACTCCTTGCTATATACCACATAACAATCTAATGTTATACGTTGAGTATACTGTGGGAAAGTCGAAAGGCACGAGTGGGTGTTATTGTTGTTAAGTAACAACAGTAGTGTCTTGTGATAAACATGTTAGTTTGTTCAGCACAACTTAGTTTACGTGTTTACAGTCGTGTAGTCAGATGTCGTTCGTTAAAGAAGATACGCTAGTGCGCACATGTAATGTGGTTTTAAATATAAAAGTTCTGTCTCCTCTGCAAGTGATACACCAGCATTGCTTAAGAGCATTTTCTGGAGAATTTATGAATTAGGCCATTCATATGTCAAACCCTCTGGAAATGATTCGTTTCTTACACTTGAAAAAGGGAAACAACCAAAATTCTTTTAAATAATGTTTAATCTGCAGTTATGTCTCTTTCATAATGAATTATACAGAAAACATGGATGAAAGTTGAAAATTTTCAAAAAAAAGAAATCTTAACCTCGGTGCCGCGGAAACAATAAAAGCCAGTAGGGTCCGGACCTGGGAAAAACGGAGGTTCCGGAAAATTCCGGAAAACTTTTAACCATGAGAGAAGTATCTCGTGCGAATTGACAATTGGAATAAAACATATGAAATACATTTTTTTGAAAAGTATGCCATTTATCCAAGGAGCCAACACGGTTCATTGTGAATGTCTTGAGACCCAAAATATTGGTTCATTATATCAATCTTTATCCATTACGTTATTTTTTTCACCGGATTTTAACGTGACATCAATGATCATAACTGCGCCAATGATTCATGTTATTATAGAAATAATCTTACTGACAATAAAGTAAAACTTCACTTAGCGACTGTTGCAATGATAATAGCATCCCATCATAACAGCGCCTTTTTCATTTGGCTTTAACGTCGCACCGACAGCCAGAGACATCTGGCAACTTTTCCAGCTTTAACAGCGGAGGAGAACCACCTGGGTAGAACCACCGACCTTAAGTTAACTGGACAGGTTCCTCACATTTGAGTTTCTTCTGGTCCCAGTGGGAATTCGAACTCGCGGCGGTGAGCGGTTTATGAAAACTAGTTAGAAACGATAACCACTCGACAGGGGAATAATTACTTAACTGTATCGGATTTTCACAATAGCCGAGTTCACTATAATTGTGTGATACAGTACATGCTCTTGGTCTTGTTTATATTTCAACCGTTGAATTGTTGTACAGGATAGCATTAAGAAGTCTTTTTTCTATGAATTGTGTTTATCTGTGTTTTTGTCGGATAATACCTTGCGGTGTTTTACAAGCGGAATGCATTTTATTTAGGTTCCCGAACCTATGTAACAAGTGCCATGCATGAAGTGTAAAAATGGTCATATTGAAGTATAAACGCGTATGTACATGGAACCTAATAATTTTTCTAAATGATCAGAATCATTACCAATATAAACATACAGGAAATCAACTCATTCATTATCCTATGATTAAACACGGTTGGCTGTTCCGTTTTACCCATCCGACTGTAACTTAGCAAGTACAATGGCCAATGACGTCACGGACTATTTGTTCTTAAACAGAGGAGGCAAATCTAAACAGCTGACAGAAAATATAGCTCTTGTCATATTCGGGTAAAAAATGTGTGAATGCGAAATAATTTCGTGGTTATATTTGAAATAATGGCATTAAAAACGGAACATATCTATTATTACTAAAACTAAATGTTACTTACGATCGCAAACTTTTAATTGGGATCAAAAACTTCACATGTACAGTCACGTATGCGATGAGGTTATAATCTATCGTGCAGAATATTACTCTCGCATCAAGGTTTTTAACATAAGGAGAAGACAAGAATTCTATCGGTAGTTGAAGTCGTAAATGCGAATTGTTGATTATTGTCGTTGATAAATTACCTTTAAAATCTTATCGTAACAACGACGATATTTCCCGCCATATCTGGTAATGGGGCGTTTCTTCTCGCGTCACGTGATCCCGTACCATGATATAGTAAGCCGCGGCCGTGGTCAAGTGGTTAGTGCGCTGGACTTGTAACCCGGAGATCTGAGTTCGAATCCCGGTCGCGGCAGGACATACCATTCTATGAAAATTTTACAAAAATGTCAAATTTCCTCCATATGTGGAGAATTTGCAGGCTCCTTGTGGAAGAGTAAGTTAGTACTAGTTAGTGTACAGTCCAGGAAATCTGGTCAGGTGAACCGGTCGCCGTATATAACTGAAAATAGTTGAAAAACGGCATTAAACCCTAGTGACACTAAGTCACATAAAAACAAAACAAACAAACAATGAGATGGTTCGTTTATAATATGACCACAACGGGTCATCTTCCGTCACCGAATGAATTGATCTATCCATTTCACGCTCTGTATACACCACCATAACTACGAACGTAGCGTAAAATTAATTTATACTAACAATTACGCGGGGGAAGTAATGTAATTAAGAATCTACATAATATCATGCGGTTGAATTCATTGTGTGTAAAAACTGATATACAAATGTAGTATACATAATAATATAACTCATATCATGCGAAATTTGAGATAAGAGCAAGGTATATGTGTGTAAACAATCGTAAAACAGATAGATACTATACTTAATAACATTAGATACGTGTACATGTACTACGTTCTTGTATACACATATACATGATAAGCATTTTAAAAAAGAAAGTGAGTTATGCACTTAACCGAACATTACGTTTGTTCAGATATTTGTGTCTCCATTATAAGGATTCTCAGAGTATGGCCTACCATACGCTCATACCAGTCGTCAGTTAGATCAGCAAGATATTCATTCATCTGAAAGGTTATTTAGTATAGCAATTGTTCATTGCACCAAACAACACAAATTAAGTTATATAGTTTAAATAACGTGAGTATATCGTCACGGCTTCTCTCCGTCGAATACACATTGTTACGACTTCTCTCCGTGGAGAAAATATTGTTACGACTTCTCTCCGTGGAGAGCATATTGTTACAGCTTCTCTCCTCGGAGAGCATATTGTTACGGCTTCCCTATGTGGATAGCGCATTGTTACGACTTCTCTCCTTTGAGAGCACATTGTTACGGCTTCCCTACGTGGAGAGCGCATTGTTCCGGCTTCCCTCCGTGGAGAGCACATTGTCATGGGTTCTCTCCGTGGAGAGCGCATTGTTACGGCTTCCCTCCGTGGAGAGAATGAAGGTTTACTGGATGCTATGGATCGCAGTAGAAATCAAAACTTCAACGGTTCGCAAGACAGAACACGCATTTGCCAACTTTCCAAATTTAAAAAAGCGCGCTTCTCTAGGTGTGGAAAATGAAGATTAACAAATTACTCTCCGTCAAGTCCCTGCACTATGTGACGAGAACACGTTTAAAGATAACGCTATTTACCCTCGAGCAACTTTATTCCTATACTTACTCTTATTTGGTGCGCCATTTATAAACCTTATGGTATACTGTTGGATTACCGAATATATTAAGATTCTAACGTTGATATTCTGAGTGGATACGTAGACAACGTAAGGTGAGTAAAGTTAGTTAATAACACATTCGGTACGATAATTTTTAAGATTATTTTTCAAGTACGTGAATTGCATATTTAAGTAAATAGTATCTAGATTTAACACAATGAATCATAAAACGTAGACTTGTTTTGAGGATAGTAATGTTGATAAACATATATAATTACAAAAAAATATTTGCTTATGGACATCTGACAGTTTGGAAATGTTAATGAGTGACTTGTCTTTCTCCGTACAAATGTGCATTAGACCACAAAGTTTGGCTCATGACGGACAGTAATTAAAACATCATAGTGAATAACAAATTTGTTTACAGCCCCACACAGTCATATGGTGGTTTACATAAATTTGTTCTATTGGACAAACAACCAAACACAACAATAGTTTAATTACGTGAAATCTTAGCTTCAAAATAAACAAATTTTATTTAATCTGTGCAATTTAGCGTGAAGAGAAAGCGTGTTATGGTAAACGTTATTAAACAATGTTAAAATTGTCCCGATTACGTGTGCACCGGATTGGATGACTTGGTAGCCATGTTTATTATATGTAAGTTCAAATCGCAATTGTAAATCAGCGCTGATATACGTGTCTTTGTGTGCACACACTAGTTGACGTAAATGATTTAGGAAATAAACTATGAACCTGTACAAAGCAACGTGTATATGAGGAATTCATTCCTTCAAAATGTCGTTAGCGGTTAAGGCCGCTTCCTCATTTATACCGAAGTATTGACAAAAAAATAATGAATAGTCGGATTTAAGTCGAGTAGTGCAATTTATTTATGTTTTAAGCTTTCACAAAAGTTTGTGGCTGAAATGAATACATGTAATCATCCCGATCAAACGCCATATTTTCGTGTCAATTTTATAACCACAAATACCAAAAAAAAAACAAGTATAAATCATATTGATAAACACTGATTCTAAAACATATATTTCTATTATGGTTTTTGAAAGTAAGACTAGCCGCCTAGGCATAGATAAATATCGAAGGTAGCGTACAAAGAGTCATTATTGAAAAATATTTGTGTGCAGCTATGTGACCGTCTCATTCAAAATCCCCGGACCCTGACATTTTTAGCGATGTTACTATTAAAGTGTTCGTTCATTAATCCAACCTTTCGCTTTTATTACAAACACAATGTGAACGAAAACAAGTATATTATGCTTATCTACCCATACACAAATAAAATCAAACATATTTTCAAGGGTGTGCTAGGGTGTGTAAATTTTGTCGTTTTTACCTAATGTTTTTGATGAACTCTGATTAGTTCAAATAGTTCGTTTGTATCAATTGAACACCCATAGGATGGGATGAAAGTGGTCTCTTAGTGGAATAGCTTCTTGAAATAAAGTCGGAATTAATTTATTTGTTTCATAGAACAACCTGTACATGAGAACCCTTCACTTGGTATTTTGTTGATTTCTTGTCCTTGGTGGGGAGTTGACGCAGCCGTCATAAACGTTTTTCTCGTGGTAACTAAACATATATAAATGTCATTTTACTGTCACATAATAGCCAGCGTGTCAATACGACGATCCTTTTAAATTAGATTCAAGGGGGCTTTCGTGGTCGAGTGGTTATGGTTTCTGGCCAGTAATCACCAGCCACTTAACGCAACGCCGTGAGTATGAATCCCAACCGGAACCAGACAAATTCACTTGTGAGGAAGTTGTCCAGCTAACTTACGGAAGGTAGATGGTTCCACACGGGTGTACGCCTGGGTTATTCCTCCACCGCTAAAACTGGAGGCCGCGGCTGTGGTCCAATGGTTAGTGCGATGTATTTTTAACCCTAAGATCCGGGTTCGAATCCTGTTCGCGACAGGTCATACCCTTCTATGAAAATTTGACAAAAATGTTGACTTTCCTCCATATGTGGAGAAGTTGCCGGCTCCTTGTGGAAGGGTAAGTTAGTACTGGTTATTACACAATCCAGGAAATCTGGTTAGGTGAACAGGAAATTATATAACCGAAATCGTTGAAAAACGGCGTAAAACCCCAGTGACAATGTCACTTAAAAACAAAACAAATAAAACTGGAAAGTTGGTGCAGCTTCAACGATTGGTGAAAACATTTTGGTACCAGATTTGGTAATGTTTAAGTTATAGTTGGGACAATAAATTTTATTCAGATTTTACAAGGTTGTGATGGTGTTTTAAACTATTTGATATCACCATTCAACCGTCGTCCATAACAACGAATAATGATGTATGAATGTCTGAACTAGTGACATTTTGTAACGTACTGTCTATCAAGAAACACTTGATATACAAATAAATGCATAACTTTTAATTCCGATACGGTAAATCCGTTCAATATCTGGGACCATTGGTCCCCAGATAATACGTACTCTATAATCTTAAAATTCGTGTCATGTTATTTTTGCGAAATGAAAATAATATGATCGTTGCCAAAATATATGTCCATACTTTCGAACTTAACAACACATAAATTAGTACAAAGTAGTTTGAAGACGAAATTAGAGAGGAATAGATAACAACTTTAGTACGCGCTTTTTGTGCGAAATATACCCGTAAATTATTCAATTACCATATCTAAATTCAGAATTTCTATAACATGCAATATTTGAATACAGGATTAATTCAATACATGATTTCACCACCGCTCTAAATTATTCTGGTTATATAAGATCTAAACTTTATAGATTAAATTAATGCATTTATCATGAAGCTTAAGATTTTGATGTGGTCTGAAAGAAACCAATGTTCATTTGACAAGCGATTTTAAATACGTTGTATTGACTGAATCGACTGCTTGTAGACTTCAATGAAGGTCGATTTTATTAGGCTTTCCATCGTTAAATTCAGATTAAATGTACTACATATTTGTTGAAGAACAATTTAATACATTATGGTTACTGATCAATAAATAGTCTTTATTTGCCTCTGAAACAAGAGTAACGAATAGTCGCGTATTTTGTTTACCTTGAAAGCAGTTGAAATTTCAAAAGATTTGTGATTTGATTGTTTGGCTATACGCGTGTGAATGATACAGAATAGGTGATATGCTAGTATATGAATGATATAGAATAGGTGATATACTAGTATATGAATGATATAGATTAGGTGATATGCTAGTATATGAATGATATAGATTAGGTGATATACTAGTATATGAATGATATAGATTAGGTGATATGCTAGTATATGAATGACATACAGTAGGTGATATGCTAGTATATGAATGACATACAGTAGGTGATATGCTAGTATATGAATGATATAGATTAGGTGATATGCTAGTACATGAATGATATAGATTAGGTGATATACTAGTATATGAATGATATAGAATAGGTGATATACTAGTATATGAATGATACAGAATAGGTGATATAGTAGTATATGAATGATATAGATTAGGTAATCAAACACGTGAAAGAAATATATACAGTTCTGGTCAAGTATGTAAAAGATATATATATATAGTACTAATTAAGCATGTAAAAGATATAACATTGATAGTTAATGATAGAGTCATGTGATAACAGAACATACGATCTGTTATCACATGACTCTATCATTAACTATCAATATTAATTATTTTGAGGGACAACGTCTAAAAAAAACGTCCGATAGATGTTACGTCCTGAAAAAATATCATTAATATACAAAACAACTATTAGTGTAAAGAAAACACGCAAAATAATTGAAGCGTACAAACACTTTAACAACTACTCGTAACGTCGGATGTCTCCGTAAGTACATATGTTCATTATATGTGGTAACCAAACATTTCGTGAAAAATTATCAAACATATCAAACCATTTCTTTTCTGCTTGGATGAGGATTTGTTCTTACGTAAATAAACATTGATTTTTTATTATTTAAGTTTATTTAAAGGTACTACAACGAATGGTATTGAAACAAAAGTGTTGCATTTCATTCATATGTTTAGGTTTTAAAGTTTACATGTGGAGTAGACATAAAATTACCAACCCGGTCAACTGACATTGACCGTGACGAACTTCAGATGAACGTGGTACAACTTTGTGGTAAAAATATTATTGATATTTTCAGTGGATAGATGCATTTAAATCAAGATCAATAGAACGGAGCATCATTTGTGAGGAATTTGTCACATGAAAGGTACTGTACAATTTTTTTAACCCATTACCTCATAATACCGCATTTCCACGCATCTGACGCAGACGACTTTTGAAAACATTGTGACAAAAGAAGCAAATTCGTCCCCAATTATATTCGTACTCTGGATTTAGACGTTAGAAACTTTAAGATCGGTGACACAATATACGGCAAACATAAACACGATATTTTTTTCTGGCCTAATAATTTTGTATATGTTGTTCTATTAAAGATATTAAAACATAATTGTATATTCTATAGCATTATTCGTTTGTCGTTTTCACAGTCTGAAGATCAACACAAACAGACACTCACTACAGCCAGTGTTGTAAAGATGTCTAAGTCGGTAGAGATGATACGTGCTCGACCCATAGGCCAGGAAAACCCAGGTTACGAAAATGAAACGGTAAATAAACATACCCGTTTTATAATATAGGGGGGAGGTCTCCGTGGTCTCGTGGTTAAAGTCTGTGACAAGTGATTGCTAGTCCCTCACCGCTGTGAGTTCAAATCCCGCTCTGGACTAGAAAAAATCGCCAGTAAGGGAGCTTTCCAGCCACCTTACGAAGATCGGTGGTTTTACACTGACTTTCCACCGGGGTCTCCATTCTCCATTAAAAGTTGGAAAAGTATAACACAGACGGCACATACAACTCATCAACAATGTTTTAATTAATGGAAATTCGCGGGTATACTTCCATATAATAATTATCCTTAAACATTTATTTTTTAATGTTGACGTCTATTTTATATAGTTATTACTTGGCCAAGGTCGTTACGCTCATTTTCAAATAAGAGCCAATTTGTATCATAAAAAGTGGATTTTTACTTAAGAATCACGCGTGCCTTTATTTTCATGTTGTTTCATACAAACGGCGCCTGTAAACAACTTCTGTTGTCACAATAAAATAACAAACAAATAATTTTAACGTTGTCATATCTGCTTGACATTAAGACGTTAAAAACCGTCATGTAATATACAGTTACGTAAACTGTTTATAATGCTTTGAGATTTATTTCTTGTATTTAATCAGTAGTAACTGGTTTGATTTATAGTTTTGTTTTTAAACAGGCAGACCCAAATAAAGCTTTTATATATATATCATGTTCTGAATGATAAAACCATACTAGGTAAGGCAATTGTGGGTTTTACGTAAGAATACATAATAAATTACCTTACTCATCTGATACGCGAAATGTCTGATTTTTTCATACTTTCGAAAACCTTCGGTTAAAAATATTCTGCATTAATCAAAGGTATTACAATAGTTTATATACCTCGATATTTATTTTAATTATTATAAACATCCATGCACATAAATAATGTCACATACATATCTTGGCTAACCTGAAATAATACCCAGCATTCTCTTTTACGTACATATTTGGCTAACCATGAATGTAAAAATTTGAAAATAATGCATTTTAGGGATATAAATTGTAGCACATTATAAATAGCTCTAGGGTTTTATTGCTAGCTGTTAATAGTAAAAAACTTCAATATATGTATAAACCACAATCCTATCTTTCAAGATGAAGAAGTGTTGTTTTGTTTCACTGGGGTTTAACGCCGCAAGAACAGTCAGGATCATTTGACGACTTTTCCATGTAACTGTGGAGGAAGACCCCGAGTGTACACCGCGGTAAAACCACCGACCTTCCGTAAACAAGCCTGATAGCTTCTTCATATGTGAATCTCGTCAGGTCCCAGGCGAGGTTCAAACTCACAGCATATGTATTAGTTTGAAACTAAACCTATATACACATACCAATATCAAGAATACATTTCTACTTTAAATACCTCATACATATATTGTACATTCAGTTCGTTCAAAATAGCGCATTGCTTATTAGCAAATTACTACTGGTGCAAAGATTGATTGACACAGGTGTACTGAAAAGGTTAACCTAGTGTAAACTGTATCCTGTATACATGTAAGTAACTGGGTTGAAACTTACGATAATAGTGTGTCATGATATGCTCAGTGATACATACACCATACCTAAGTTGTCAGGCCCCTTATCAAATAGCTCGATTACACCGCATATACATTGAGAGGGGGGGTATCACATGATGAAAGTATGCGATGACTCCGATTATGAACTTTGAAAGGGTCATTATAAGGGCTTGTTTATTCATACTACAAATCTGTCCCGTATACCCATACTACAGGTTCACCGACACTCAACCATTTAAATTTATAAGTCAATTACCACTTATGACTCACTATAGTAGTTTTTATATCTTTGAAAAACTTTCCGAAGTCATCGGCTTATTCTTGATAAGGTTCGTAGGTAATTATTGCACTTGCATTTTTAATTAACAAGTACATGTGTTTTATATTATGCGAAGGTCAATAAATAAGCAAACTTATAATTTGAAACTATTTTCAGTAACATGTACAGTGAAACCTCGCTCTTACACCACCTCAACAACATGACAATCTCACTGCAACGAGCACTTATTTTGAGACCGTTATTTTAATATTTACTCTATAAACAACATAATACAGACTATTTTATATTAAGACCGCTTTCTTCATATCCCTATGGTGGTTTGAATAATAAGAATTCGCATAGTCTATATTTCCCTCTTATAGAAAAAATGAAAAATTATAAATATAACCTACATGTAACTTACACAAAGTCTAGTCAAGTCATTAAATCCATTTTACTGAACCTTTTAAGCATCTGCTCATCAGACATACAGTACAGTCCACTTGTTTTTATTTGTTTGATAGTTACCTTGTGTACTTCAGTTTATTTTACGACACAGTTTTGGTATTTCGCACGAGTTTTTGCCCTCGTTAAAAAATCGAAAATGTTAATTTCTGAATACATTACACAGAGATCTATATTTCTCTTATCAAATTGAATTAGCATTGTCTGTTCGCATCTTTTACCGCGACTTTACATAGACTTCAATAGAAATTTAGTGGGACAATAACTCTATAGATTGTCATTGCGCTTGAAAAGATCCTGTCATTGAATCCTATAAAACTTACAAACATTCCCAAAGTTTGTGAGATAATAATTTTGGACATCATGGGTATAAAACTTTGACATCTATTTCTTGACAGGGTTTCGATGAATCAACACAATCGAAAAAAGAGGAATCGTTGCAAATCGATAACGACCAATCACCGCCGCCTGTTGATGATTATGACTACAATGGTTACCAGAGAGCATTGTTGTCGGTACAAGGAGGTGTTTACAAATTCTACAGTGACAACAATAAAACGATCTGGACCGTTATCGGCATTGTGTTGGCACTAGCTTATTTCGCCTACTTTGGATACGCTATGTATTACAGGTATTTCTATTGCGCAATTCCATGTACAGTATTCATCATGCACGTGTTTGCCTGTCATTCACCATTTTATCTTTTGATATATCGTTGAACCGTTCAATGAAGAAACCGAAATACCTCTTTGTATAATGATGTGCCCCGCCGTTTCATTCTGCAACGCTTAACCTCTTTGTATCAAGGTGGTAGCACAATGAACCTCGCTGTTTTGAGCTGAAACCCAGTGTCTCACTTTATCAAGAATTACCTCGCCATTCTATGCTCAAACACAGTACCTCTCTGTATCAAGGAGTACCTTGCCATTCTATTCATAAACACTGCACCTCTCTGTATCACGATGCATCTCTCTGTATCACGATGTACCTCTCTGTATCTCCCTTAGCCAGTCTATGTTGAAAAATGTGTATCTCTCCGTATCATTTTAAACATTGTAGGCCTTTGACAAATGACCCGATCATTGATATAATAGTTTCAACTTCTCAAATTCACATCGTAAATTCGCTTTGCCGTAACATGCTGTCCATTGTAGCAAATTGTTTTCTCATGCATTTTGATAAATAGATTGTTTTCCACTGTAGTACATTGTTTTACATTACAATACATTATTATACACTGCACTACATTGTAGTACATTTTAGTGCATTGTTTCACACCATAATACACTGTTTTCCACTATAGTACATTGCTCTCTAGCGCATATATACATTGTTTTTCGTTGTAGAACATTATTTTACATTGTAATAGATTATTTTCCATTGTAGCGCATTGTTTTCTATTGTACTCGTGTATTGTATTTATATTAAAGTATGCAGTATGCTATGGGATATTTGCTCTATAGGAACAAACCACATAAATGTACTATTGACTAATAATGTATAACTATCCATTTTAACGAGTGACCATGTTGGAATAATACTTAAGACAGCATAAATATTTATTCCAATTTTTTTTCCCTTAAAATACGTTTACGTACGACAATTTTATACCAGATAAAATCGGGCCATACAGTGACCGTTTATTCATAATTGTTAAAATTTTATTTTTATTTGGCAATGTTCTGGCTTTATCATTAAACATCGATAGATGATTTGTGAAACATTAAGATATTGATGAACTTGTTAAAGTGACAGTAGGTATTAGGTATTTTCGGCAAATGCAGCAAATGAATAAATATTTCAATTTTGATCCGAGGTATTAAAATTACATCCACTTGGAAATTAAAATTGGTGGTGATTCGTGAAATAAGTGCGACAATGATACATGATTTATGCGCCTGTGAGTACAACTTCTATAAACAATTTATTAATCAAAAAGTATCATTTTGTTCTTAAACTCATCTGGTACCTCTCAAACGACAGCACGCAGTTTCATTTATGCGTCATTAATACACGCTCTACTCAACAAATTAACCGTAAACAGTCCCTTGCGGCAATCTCATTATCTCATATATGAAGTTGGTAATACAAAGTGCGATGGAGCGTGGTCTTAATATCGGGGTCAGAAAACATACTAATATACAAGTTGGTCGAAGAAAGCTGATGGTATTACTAAATAGCGAGGTAGTCGAAATTTTGAGTGAAAAGACCATTAAACAAAGAAGGAAAACTCCGTTCTTTGAAACATACCCGAATTTGTGAGGTGGTCTTAATTTCGGGGTGGCCGTAAGGCTGGGTTCAGGTGTACGTTGCTTTCTATACTAGTCCACTGTTTTCCATTACGGTACATTGTTTTCCATTCTAGTTCACTGTTTTCTATTTTGGCATTTTTTTCTATACTAGTACACTGTTTACTACATCGGTGATTTTTTTCTATTCTAGTATACTGTTTTCCATTTCGGTATTTTTTTCCATTCTAGTACATTGTTTTCCATTACGGTTCATTCTTTTCTATATTAGTACACTGTTTAACATTACAGTACATTTTTTGCATTACAATACATTGTTTTCCATTATAGTACACTGTTATCCATCACAGTACATTGTTTTCCATTACAGTACACTGTTTTCCATTACAATACTTTTTTTGCATTACAGTACACTGTTTTCCATTACAGTACATTTTTTTGCATCACAGTACACTGTTTTCCATTACAGTACATTTTTTTGCATTACAGTACACTGTTTTCCATTACAGTACATTTTTTTGCATCACAGTACAGTGTTTTCCATTACAGTACACTGTTATCCATTACAGTACACTGTTATCCATTACAGTACATTGTTTTCCATTACAATACACTGTTTTCCATTACAGTACACTGTTATCCATCACAGTACATTGTTTTCCATTACAGTACACTGTTTTCCATTACAGTACACTGTTTTCCATTACAGTACACTGTTATCCATTACAGTACATTGTTTTCCATTACAATACTTTGATTTGAGTTGCAGAAATGGATTACCTTTGCAGCACATTATTTTCCATTGTGGTAAAGCTTTACTCGCCGGTTGAGTATGACATAATTATGCAGTATGTTGAATCATTCATTGCGCCGTTTCAGGTTTGGTGATGAAGGTTCCTGGCGTTTGTTAATTTCGACAATCGTTGGTGTTATTCTATATGTGATTGTAAAAGTGTCTAATGCTTATGACGAGGAGATTGACACGTGGTGGGAAAGTATGAGAGCCACGAGAGATTCCAGCACAACAAAACGAGTTATGAACATCATCAGTTGGTAAAAAGTGTTTGTCTAACATTTTAAGTCCAATCAGATGACTCCAATTGTCAAATTATCTCCATGAAGAGGGTTAATTTTTTTTTCTTCAAGATTAAATGAGTTGTCAACAGCATCGACAGTTTTTCATTTATTGTAAATGATGTGAAATCTTGAAAACTTGTCTGAAAATATGTGGGTGTTATAATAAAGTGGTCTTATTACAGAGTTGATAATTGGGTGGGGGTTACTGTATTTAATAGATACATTTAGTTTCATTTTTTAGGATTTTACGTTTTGGAGTCCTGATTGCTGTGGTCGCTTACGTTATTGAAGACATCGCTATTGAGCAGCCTCAAAATCTGGTTTCTGTCGCTGGTTTGGCCTTGTATATTATTATATTTTACGTCACTTCCGTTAATCCTGCCCGGGTAAGTCATACATCAAAAGACTCAGAATTAATATTATATACTATGTCACTTCTGCCAATCCATCCAGGAAAATTCACACATCAATTCACTCATTAATTTCATATACTACACCACTGCCATCAATCGTGCCAGGATTAGTCATACGCCAATAGCCCAAGAGGAAGAGCCGTCTCTTACCCGTTTATCCAACTAACACAACAAAATCCCCGTATTAATAATAATCGGCCATAATCTGATTAAGCGTTCTTTGAAGATTTTAGTGAAATGGCATTTTCAAAATAATTTTCTCGCACGGAAAATGCAGAGGTATACATCCCTACATTCGCCTTTCTAAAGTGACGGCGGTCCATTTTATGCCTTCAAGTGTTAATAATATTTGGTCCGCAACATTTATATTTCTGTCACAATTTGGTTTAAAATTTGTTCTTTTCTTCACGATTTCATCAAATTATCATGAACGTAATACTTCCCGAAGAAATCCGCATGACTTTACTTTCCTTTGCGCATTACGGCAACGGTTATAACATATGAAATATTAGAGTACAATTCAAATGTTTGTTGGGATGCACCTGTAATGATATGGTACTTGGAGACGTTCTTGATTAGTGAAGCCTTGAAATGTTTATATGTTGGTATGCCGTTTGTTGAATTCAATACCAAAGTAAAGAGCAAGCACTAGATGTGAACTAGATGTGAATTTGAGAGTGTTGTTTAATATAAAACCTTTAAAATAAGAGTAAATAAAACATGTATTTTTGCAGGTCAGGTGGCATACAGTTTTCTGGGGTATTGCGTTGCAATACATTTTTGCACTATTAATCCTACGTACTCAATGGGGATATGATATGTTTAAATGGCTGGGTGATCGAGTGACCGAGTTTCTCGAGCATGTTATGGCTGGGGTCATCTTTGTGTTCGGAGATACTTGGTTTGAGCATTTTTTTGCAATGAAGGTAAGCCAAATACTTGTTCAAATGATATTAGTCATATGGCTTCTTACTGTCCAGATACAGTGTGATGCAGGGTCCGTAAATAAATTTTGGCGAAAGCGATAAATCACTGACCCGTTATCACACCGTTTCGGTAAGAAGTAAGAAGCCGAGTAACGAATTTATCTTACCGAGTACCATTCATAAATCAATTTACTAAACTTTATGGCATCTCAGTCATTTTTATTTTGAAATCATGGTTACTCAATGGATATGAATTGCTACTGACATAATACGGGAAAATATTAGGTTAGCACGTAACACGGAGCAACCAATCAACAACATGTATTCTGTACGATGTAAGAGGGTTGATAAAAAAGGTTCCTGTATTGGGTCAATAGACTTCTTATAAGTAAGAATTAAAGTATAAAAATACATGTTAAAAATATCGGTCCTTTTCTACATGTGTGTCAATAAAAAGAGGCAAATATAGACAGCATATTAAGACTTGCCCGTGAGATAGGGGACCGTTTGTAGAAATTTACAACAGTAGGGCATCACAGACCTGCCTATCCTATATAAGATTGCGAGTAAAATGTCTTACTGTATTGTATTTGTTTATATTTATAAATACATATAGTAGAATACGGTTGTATTGAATGCTTGATCTTATCCAAATGAACGGAGTTGCGAGATTTCAATAAATAAATGATAAATCTGGAGTACAGTTCCTTTAACACTCTGCTCGGTTTCTTTCCAAACATGCATGATCTATTCTTACTGATTTTGAAAAATAAAAGATTTTTGAATAAGATTTTATTTTTGTAGGTTTTATCAATTATCGTGTTTTTCTTCACTTTTATCAACATTTTGTATTACCTCGGCGTAATGCAAGCCGTTATTAAAGTCCTTGGACAGTTCCTGGCTTTCTGTATGGGAACCACACCCGCCGAGTCAATTAATGCTGCTGCAAACATCTTCGTCTCGATGGTGAGTAAACTTTGTTCTCATTTTACGAACTGTTCGGCTCTCAACACACACACACACGTCCCTGTGTGTTCAATTTGTTAACCGATTTCTTCTTATTCGAGTGACGACTGTAGTCGTATTGTCATTGTTTAAGAAAATATGGAGATATCGAGACTTTTTTGTGGATAAATGCTTCAGACTAGATCGTTTTATACGCAGAAACAACATAAATTATTCAAACACTGCTGGTTCCATTTTAATGACTTTAACACAATAACCTACAACAAATTTGCTATTTGAATCTTGGTTTGTACTTCTGATTTACAACGACATTACACCTGTAACATGGATGTTATATACAAATTATTGTATACACTTTTCTATTGGTTTGATTGGTCAGTGTTTATATTTTGTAGCATTCCATAAATAAATTGACCAATCAGAAAGTAGGACGGTCTTCTTAATGTTTACATATCAAATTGAATATTTTTATGGAATCTGATATTTTCTCGTTTTTTTTCACTTGGAATATCTTTAACGACCGCTTTCCCTTATATAGAAATGAATCAAACTTCTTTAGTGATCTTTCGGCGTATTCATTTTTTTCCATTTAACTCTTTGTTATAATCCGCCATGTTTGCAAAACAATCCCACTCGTTATATCACGTAATCGCAATTTGACCGCAAAAACTTTTAATAGGGCTCAGAGTTGTGGGAGGGTCACCACAAAGCAGTCCTTCATCAAATTGATGATGGGGTGTGAGGAATATTGTGGAAGAAACTTTGACATCCCTGCATAACTGATAATGTAGCCTAAACCATCATAACTTAATAACATTTATTTGCACGAGGTGGATACTTATTTATTTGTCTATCAGACAGAATCTCCATTGATGATTCGACCATTCCTAGCTACAATGACAAAATCAGAATTACATGCTGTTATGACCGGAGGATTCTCTACCATTGCTGGAAGTGTGCTGGGAGCATACATCAGCTTCGGAGTAAGTATTTTCCTTGTGATCGTCTGCTCCGACCACAATGGTAGGTTTTACATACTTATCAAACCTTCTAACATTCCCCAAGCACATATTTTCAAATAAGATAATATAAAAATAATAATAATAATAATCGAGTATTGACAACATTTAGAATGGACTTTAACGTTAGATACAGCCCCGTGGCGTACGCCTGGGTAGAACCACCGACCTTCCGTAAGCTGGTTGGAAAGCTTGTTAATTTTAAGTATGTTAATTTTGTCCGGTCCCAGAAGGGATTCAAACTCATTCAGGCTTGCAATTACTAGTCAGAGACCATAACCACTCGACCAGGGATGCCTAAACGAAGTGGTCTGTATGTGAATCATATTTATCTGAAAATTCAAATACTGACATTCAGGTACCAGCGAATCATCTGTTGTCAGCCAGTGTGATGAGTGCGCCAGCGGCTCTGGCTATATCTAAACTGGCGTATCCGGAAACTGAAACTACCAAAGCATCCAAGAATGACTTCAGTAAAATGGAGAAATCGTAAGAATATTTGTATTCTTTGGAATATTATAACATTTAATTCATGCAACATGAATATTCATAGAGTGGTAGAAGGTTGCAGGTCAAAACCTTTGATTATCTTCCATGTGGCTATTGGTAATTGAAATAAATGACATGGAATTAAAATGTTATTAAATACTATTATAAATATGCTAATATCTTAATCATCACGTGATTCGTTGTAGAAAGAGTGGTAAATAAACAACAATGAGAATTAGAAACTAATAGAAGTTCGACAAATTCAGTATAACCCCTAAAAAACGGACTCCCTGAAAACCGGAATTCACAGAAAATCGGACATTGGCCCATTCCGGGAAGTGTCCAGTTTTCAGAGGTTTTACTGTACATATCGCTTGATTCCGTATTTCAGACCGGAACATAACATCATAGAAGCGGCATCGAATGGTGCATCAGCAAGTATTAAGATTTGTGGAGCAGTCGCTGTCAATGTGATTGCTTTCTTGTCATTATTGAAGTTTCTAAATGCAACATTAACATGGTTCGGTGACAGAGTCGGCATTGATGAACTAACTTTTGAGGTGAATAATATTTTTTAAGCATACTTCAAACTGTTATCTGATGCAAATATTGCGAACCTCACCAAAAAAGATCTTTATTTTAATATAGAGAAATTATCTATAATAGATATGTTGAAAGACCGGAATATGCCTTTTTTAACGTAATGAAACGCTTTTTTACATTTATGCCTGTTCTTGCATGCAATTTATTAATGCAATTTTTTTCCCCGATCCTGATGTCACTAGCTTAGCATAAATTTAGGAAAAATGTTCGTTTTCCCTTACCGCCTTTACTTTTTTGTCAGTTATATGTTGGGGGTTTATTCCAATTTTAATATAAGTTACATAACAAGTGTTCGTAAAAGAACATTATGCAAGGGACGGATGTTGTCAACTGCACAGGTTTCATTCTTTCTGAGTTTTAATATCGCACCCACAGCCAGGGCCATTTGGCGACTTTTCCAGCTTTTCCGAATCAGCTCCCTAATGTGATTCTTTCCTGTCCAGGGTGGTATTTGGAATTTGAACTTACAGCAGTGAGGGGCTTGTGATTACTAGTCACAGACCATACTAGACGAAGGCCCCATACAGGTTTCATAAATTATAATGAAAATATAAAGTAATATGCTATATGAAACAGACACAGAAAAATGTTGGATTTTTTCACTTAAAACCTTTTGCCCCAGCAAACTTTAATCCTAATAAAACTATTTATTTCTTATTGTTTAGTTAATCTGTTCCTACGTGTTATTCCCTGTTGCCTATTTCATGGGAGTAGAAGTCGCCGATTGTGGAAAAGTCGCAGAATTAATTGGTAAGTTTGAGTAATAAAGATTAGAAAGGGATCCCCAGAAAAACACACACAAAAATCTCATCTTCTCCAATATGCTACTTTCCCCCGAGCCAAAAACCCACCAAGCATAATTGTAAGACCATACAAAAAATGGAGGACATATTTATGACTGACAATTATAGCCACGGAAAATTTTGTGGGCCATTGAAAGGGTTACCTTCCATAAGTAAAAAATAACAATATTCTTTTAAACATTTATTGATCTAGTTCCAGAAATTTTTTTGCATTTTTTCTCGAATTACGCATTTTGATTCTTTACCACAAGATAATTTAGAACCGCGTAGGTCCCAAATAATGATCAGACTTTGTGCCTGGTCAGAGATTCGCGCCAATTGAGCCAGAAAAAATGGTCGTGTGTGAAAATACTTTTGGATGAATTGTGCCCCGTGTTCTCACGAAATATGTTTAGAAAAAATGTTTTGTCCCTAAGGCCACTCACCGTACTGTTTTAGTCAAGAAACCGTTTTTTTTGTTCTAGCCTTATTCATCAATCTTGTAGTTACCATAGGTTTGTCTTGCGTACATCCTGAAACGCCCTATGTAGATAAACAGTTTGTTGTCCAATGAATGCAGCGGAGATTGAGGAACCACATCTTTCTACATTTATATGTGTACAATCACGCACATTTGTACCTGACTCAAAGTTTACTTTCTGATAAAAGTTGGACATTGGGGTGTTTAAAACATCGTTATACCAAGCTATATACTTGGTAAAGAAACTACGCAAGTCTAAGCTTGATAAAACATTTGGTGATGGAGGTATTCAATACTTCCTCGATCATCCACTTAAAATCACTGGCGCTAAATTTGACTCTTCTTTTTAAACTGGCGATATTTCCTTACCAAGATTAATGAATAAAATTGGCCAACCACTCGATTTAACGTATGACAACGTATCAACATTTTAGAATGTCCTAGTTGAGTTATTTCATGCACTGATAAGTGATAACATTTGACACAATCTAGATATTTCACACTAATTGTCAACTAGAACATTAGCATAGCTTCCCTAGAAGATGTAGCTTTGCGATTGCAAAGTCCATGGCTGGTTTTGAAAAATACCATTATTAAACATTTTTGTGACCAGTAAAAGTTGTAAAGTGAACAAGTACCATTGTCATATTAATATTTGTATGATTTATCGATCTACTTGTATTAATCAATATTGATACATTTATATCAGCGAACGATCGATTTCTGTGATTGATCAGGCTGCTACTATTTCTATAATTGAACAATCTATTTGTAGAATTGATAGATCTATTCCTACTATCGAACAATCATTTGCATTATCGAACAATCACTTGCATTATTGAACAATAACTTGCATTATCGAACAATCACTTGCATTATTAAACAATCATTTGCATTATTGAACAATCATTTGCATTATTGAACAATCACTTGCATTATTGAACAATCACTTGCATTATTGAACAATCATTTGCATTATTGAACAATCATTTGCATTATCGAACGATTATTTGCATTATCGAAGGATCGATTGGAATTATGGAACGATTTTTTCCTGTTAGTACAATTGATCAATCTTTTTGTGTTATCGAACGATCGGTTATTATTACTATCAAACGATCGATTAGAATTATTATCGAATGATCGATTAGTATTACCGAATGATCGATTAGTATTATAGAATGACCGATTAGTATTATCGAACAAATGCTTTGTAAGATTGATGGTTTATTTATTTCAGGAGTGAAGACTTTTACCAATGAGTTTATAGCGTACGGTAACTTGAGGGATCTGATCAATAATCGACACAATCTTACCAACTACACAGACTTCTACTCTACGTCAGACTGGTACTGGGACAATAAAGACGTCGTACTTAATATCACTGGTGACGTATTAAAAGGAGGATTTATTTCCGTAAGTGATCGAATCTGGGAACCATACATTACATACTAAACTAATTCTGTTCTACTAGGTGTTGCGTGCACAAAAACGAAGACACATACGCATGAATGATTTGCGGTGTCCTTAGAGAAACTGCTTTGAGAGCAGGTAACCATTCAGCCAGTTGAACAATTTTACCACATTCTGAAAACGTGTTTTCGTCTTACTGTGATTTTGAAAG
Source organism: Lutraria rhynchaena (assembly GCA_008271625.1). Classification (NCBI taxonomy): domain Eukaryota; kingdom Metazoa; phylum Mollusca; class Bivalvia; order Venerida; family Mactridae; genus Lutraria; species Lutraria rhynchaena. The sequence continues at coordinate 2,397,477 of VIBL01000054.1, forward strand.
TGGCCTCCCTTTATGATTCATTATTGTATAGTTTCCATTTAACTCACCGTACAGCAGACAATCTATGAGACATTAAATAAGCAAGATTGAAGGCAGCAATGTCATTTTCTTGTCTCTCTCATTGAGATATACCTGTCCGTCTGTTTTTTTCACAACTGTCCAAAGTTAGCAATAAAGGAGTTTGAGGAATATATTTAATAATAAATATCAGAAAGAACTTGCAATACCGCAAAGCCAGCCCAAAACAGTCCTCTCAGTGCTTTGATTACTGTATAAGATTTAGAAACAGTTTTACGCCACTGCAGTGATCCTGTTTAATAGTGTAGATAGTAAATGATCAGTGTCGCTTTATTAATATTGAATAAAATACTGTAATAGATCTAGTTTTCTGCATTCCAGCTTTATGGATCTACGTGCAGTTTAGAATTAAACATACGTCTACATAATTTTATTTAAAAGTGTCATTCAGTCTATTTCTTTCAATGTCAATTATAAATGCATTTTTTTTCGAATTCAAATTCACAATTTATAAGAAATAAAGTTATTCAAATGAGGCACTCTGAGCGCCGAAACTAATTTTAAGACGTGATACCTACCAGGTATAACTAAGGTAAATCTTTATTTAACATAATGTGTTATTATAATGCAATTCATATGTATGCTCTGCGTGGTGTATGCAAACAAAATATCAACGATTTACACTCATAAGTAAATACTTCACAGGGGTTCGAGAAGAGTCGCATAATTACTTATTAATTATCGTTTTAGTTTTGTAATATACGTCGTTTATTTGAAGAAAAATAGGTGGTATACAAGGGCGTAGCCAGCGATATGTACTTACGCACGTCCTTAACATCAATTTGAAAAGTGAAAATATAATTATGGCCGAAAATAGCATAATATCATAAGTCGAAAGCTGAAGGGATTAAACATTATGTCTAATAATGGTGCTTTGAAATAAATTTGTATGGTACATATAAATCGTATGCAGTGCCCCAAATCCCTCCAAATACACCTCAAACCCCTACCTTTCAGTCCAAATAAAAACAAAAACCAGACCCCGAGAAGCAGGAGGGGTTAACCCCATCCCCGCACCCTCGCCTCTTGCATGCGTAACTTTCATTCAAAGCTGGCTACCGCGGCCCTATGACTTTGTTATAAAGTGGTCTAATACTGAAGCGGCCTCAATGTGAGGCTACACGGAACATTCTTATACTGTCAAGTCTGTCTGTAGATCGACGGAAGATTAAATAGTATTTAAATGACTGAGGTCTTCTTTCAGCATTAAAATAAACAGCAAATGATTACTGCCATTACACGAATTTTCGTGGAACACTTAATTTTGTTGGTGACCCTATCCACAAATGTACCAACAAATTAAGATGTACGTAAAATAACGTGAGTGTCCTATAAAACATCTATCCGAAATTTGAAAATCCACGAATTTACTTACCCACGAAATCACCGATTTGGGCAAAGTCGCGGAATTTGGTACCAACGAAATGAAATGCAGCTACAGTATATAATAAACAAATTGAAGTGTCCCCATTCGAGAGCTGAATTTAGCGCATTTTCGAGCGTATAAAAATTTAAATACATAATTTTGATACCTCATTACACGCATATTCGTTCCGCTTGAATCCGTCTATCTAAAGGAAGATGAGCTTAATTTTAATTCATTTCATCCTCAGAATTAAACGAACTACTGACATATTTGTAATTAATCTTCACTATTCAAGAGCAAAATAAATGGGATTTTTAAATAAATGTTGAGTTTAAGGACACACTAAACATCTCATTTCTAAGCGGTTATTTTTCTAAAATGTGTCTTACAAGTAAGATGAATTCATAAGGTATTTGCCTATTCTAGAGTTTTTCAAAACCAACAAACTGTGCAAAAATACTAAGACGCTTTAAAAATTATTAACCGTCAAATAGCATTTTTTAAAATTATTGTTCAATTATGATAGATCGAGTGATTAATACTGGCTTTGTATATAAGAAAATAGAAGGGCACTCTCATTGTTAGTACTTTACAGTTAGGCACTTCAAAGTGCATGAATACATCGTCTCAAAAACATTGATATAAATAATCACGAGACCGGAAATGTAGGGTCCCGATAATACTAGCATACATTTCTAAGGTGATCTTATTCTGGAATCCTATTCATAAACCAATTACTTCTTTTCAGGAACTGGCTTTCAAGTACAGTTTTCCGAGTACTACTTTTCAGGGACTATATTTGATGAAACGTTTTTTGCGTGTATTAATTTTAAGGAACTACTTTTTAATTCCAGGAAAAATCAGAAATTATCGCTACATACGCACTATGTGGCTTTGCAAACTTTGGTTCTATTGGTATAACGTTAGGAGGTTTGGGTGCCTTAGCACCTACCAGAAAATCTGAATTATCACGGATGGTTCTCCGCGCAATGATATGTGGAAACGTTGCCTGCTTCCTTACAGCTTGTATTGCAGGTAGGGTACAAAAAGCTTTACTTATCAAAGTTTACCCTGACCGAAGGATGGTCTTATGTACAAAGGGAAATTACCCGTACAATTATTTTCTACAGTAGAAATTTTGATCGGCCAAAATGCACCGATTGCGTGCTCTTGATAGACTTGAAAATTGTGTTTTATTGACAAAAATAGCTCTGTCCACTCAACTCAAGGATTGGGTTATGAAAAATTGGACAATCTACTATCTAATTTAAGTATTTTCTTGACAAAAATTAGGACAATCTACTCTGTCATTTAAGTATTTTATTGACAAAGAATAACACAGTCAACTCTCTAACGTTTTTCGATAATGTACTTTGTGTGTTCCAGGCCTCTTGTACAAACCATTCTGATGATGATCTGATACCCTCTGTGACAGGAAACAGAACGGACACAACTATGTTCAAAACATTCACCATTAATACATACATGATTACTTACAGTAATATTTTGCTGACACGTGACGTATCGATGAATTTATTCAAAAGTCAATTTTCTCTATGGACTCTGTATTCGGAAAATGTAAACATATATCTGATATTTTGCATAATATTATTCATACATGCAATGTTCAAGTTTTAATGTCGAATTCGTTTTTTTTTCAAATGGACTTTTGCAGGACTAGGATATCCAACTAGGCAGTATTTTTATTAAGCGTTTTTTTAGACAATGTGGCTGAAAGTGAAGCATTTTACCTAAATTATTCATCATGCAAATTTTATTTTTCAATACATTATCAGTTTAATTTACGACTATGTTTGCAGTCTTAATATTTAAATCCCATCCGCCAGCTCATTAAATTGAGCGTTAGGTCTCCGTACTTTGGATTCGTCAGTCCGAACCCCGGGAATGACATAAAACTATCTGTGATAATTTGGTTAAAACTTTGTGTCTAAAGTCATGTGTCTTCCACCGCTGGCCATTCGTGAGTTCATCTATGAAAAGTTGGCAGCAAATTGTCGAGGTTGGTGCTGGTACAGAATCAGGCCAACAAATTAGGTTAACAGTCCGCCGTTATATAGTACATAAATATTGTTGAAAACAGACTTAAAACCGAAGTTTCCAAAATTTATTTCCTAATATTGATCAAAGCACTAAACAAAAATAAAAGATAAGTTGACAGCTCCACGTACGTTTAGTAAAGACAATTAAACATGAACTTACCCCTTCAATTAAATCTGAATTTTCCCTTTCAATTAAACACAATTTACCCTTTCGAGGGAATTTATTACGAACAAAATATGTTCATTTTATTTTTTGTTCAAAGATTCGAACCTCTTACATTACAAGTACCTACGGCACTTAAAATGAGCTCAATGAAGTGGAACCCCTTTTACCCCGAAAACATCCCAATCCGGACAACTTGTCAGTACTGATTTTTAAGTTCTTTCAAAGAGAAATGAAATATTCATATAAATATGTATTTTATATTTTTAGATTAGTTTTATGGATTTTTTACCTTTGAATTTTATTTTTGACCGCTTACATGTGGATTTTAGCAAATAAACTTGTATAATAAACATCATATTGTTATGATTTTTATTTTGGTATTATTTGGCCTCAAGTGAAATATTCACAGCGTGAGTGAATATTCAACATTGGAGATAGGGGGCCTCTGTGGTCGAGTGGTTATGGTCTCTGACTTGTAATCATAGCCCCGCTTTAAGTTCGAATTTCACCCGGGACTAATTTCATAAGAGGAAGATATCTATCTATCTACCAAGGTGTAAACCTGGGGTCGTCCCCCATCGTTAAAGATGAAAAGTTGCAAAATGACCCTGGCTTTTGGTGCGACGTTAAACCTCAATGAAACAATATTGGATAATATTATGAGGATCCAAAAGTTCCCTTTACTGTGTTACACAGTTGACCTAAACGACAACCGACTGAGGCATACAAGCTCTGTATTTCTCATGTGCCCAGACAAAAGATCTTATAAAGATCAGATAAAAACGAGTTTATCAAAAGTCTGACTTGAATGATACTTTGACATTGGCCCAGATAAGATCCAAACACTGACATCCACATGAAGTACACAACGGAAGAAGATGTAGACAATACGATAGGAAGAAGACAAACATGTGTACCATATGCATGATGGACATCAACTCATATTTATGACTTTATTCCTGCCGACATCACTATTACGCCAGATTTGGGTGTCCCTTAAGTAATCAGCAATAATTGTATTTGATGTATAACAAACAGAGTATTTGACACATATCTATGTGAAATAGGAACTAGAATTAGCACTGATACGCACGAAGCTGACAAAACCCCAGTAGTTTTCTTCTAAAAGTACTTAAGAATAAAGTTTCACCCGAACAAATGTCTGGATAGGTTAGAGTGGTATCTGGAGACAATTATTTGCTTGGTTCTGTGTGTGCTACAGTCCTTATCCGAAGATAGCCACTCACAACATAAGATTGTCTCTTGACTGAGGAAATTTCGTCTGAGGTAATTTGTCCTCCATCGCTGGTTATTCATATAGAGCAGTTGGCAGATACTTGCTTAGAACAAGGTGAGTGCAAGTACAAAATCCAGAAAATATTGTTCAGAGTCTGCTGGCATATCAGAAAATACTGTTGAAAACAGGTGTTAAAACCCGAAAAGAAATCTATCTGCTTATAGAGATATCAAACTGACTTTTCTGTAGGTAATCCTATAAGCATTCCTACGGTCACTTATATTACTAGTGTCACTGCTAATTTACCTTCGATATTTCACAAGCCGTCGGAATAAATTTCCCAAACGTTATATTTTTTTTACAATTTTGACGATAATCTTTTATAGTGACCGTTATCAATCTGTTAAGAACTTTCACTGTTTATTGTTTTATATTTTTATAATACCATCTTTTATGCCTTAGTTACACATACTAGTAGGTTAAATAGCGTAGTTTAACGTAGCTGTAAAACACTACGGTAAGTAAAAAGTTAAGTACGCTAAAGTAAGTTAAAATACATTACAATACGCCGGAGTACGTTAGTGAAGTACGTTAGTGAAGTACGTTAGCGAAGTACGTCAATGAAGTACGTCAGTGAAGTACGTTATTGAAGTACGTTAAAGTCCTTTCAAAACTTTTCTGTTTGCCGTAGTTATCTTGTGATCATGATCAAAACACAAATCATCACTCACGGCTCTCCCACGATATTTAGAAGTAAAAGTACGGCAGGCTACGACTCAAGTACGTTCAAGTACATTTAGGAACGTTAGTGATCGTTAAGATACGTTATTCTAAAGTGCGTTATGCTATGTTGTTTAACGCTTGTTAGTTTTAGCTTATTTTCGAGACTCATTGAGACCTTAAAAAGTCACCCCTATCTAGATTCAGCCAGTGTTACGCTACAGTGATAAATCAATACTTAAAAATATAATAAAAACACACATTAAACGTTGCAAAACAAACCAATCAAAAATCGATAAAAAATAATACCCCATGAAATATATACCATCTATTAAGTGTTCCCTATCAAATTTTGATTAGCATAGCATTGAGAAATCCTTTTTTCTATGTATGGTGTTTATCTGTGTTTTTGTCGGATACACGTCCTGTGTGTTTTACGATTGCAAACTTTTAATTGAGATCAAAAGCATCACATGTGCAGTCACGCACATGATAAGGTTATAATCTATCGTGCAGAATATTGCTCACGCATCAAGGTTTTTTAACATAAGGAGAAGACAACAATTCTGTCGATAGTTTAAGTCGCAAAAAATGCGAATTGGTGATTATTGTGGTTAATAAATTACCTTTAAAATCTTATCGTAACAACAATGACATTTCCCGCCATGTTTGGTAATGAGGCGTTTCTTCTCGCGTCACGTGATTCCGTACCATGAGATAGTTAGTTTATAATATGACCACAACAAGTCATCCTCCGTCACTTAATTTATCTATCCATTTCACGCTCTGTATACACCACCATAACTACGAACGAAACGTAATTGTCGCCGTTCACGGACGGCGACATATACAATTAACAAGATTTGACAATTTCTTCCCTTACACCGCCTGCTCTAAGCCAATCTGAGAGGAGAATTTATTACCACATGGCGGACCAAAAGACCTCTAAAGGGTCTCCTATGGGACACATCATCCGCCATGTTTTTGTCGTGTTATCTCTTCGTTATTTTAATTGACATTTTAGTTATGTGTTTTACATATGCTCTTTTGGGGCGCTTCGTATCTTTGTTAACTGGTCCCCGTTCCATGCTGTTGTGCATCAAAGGAACGTTGTCTCTGTACAACCAGAGTCAACGGGAACCAGTTTAATATCGTCGTAAACATAGAATGTGTTGCAAACTCTCAACAAGAAATAAAACCAAATGAATTCTTTATTCAGGAAATCTGTATTCAATATTATAATCTTCGCTCTTATACTTGGCTGAACGGCGATTCCAAGCATTTTTGGAAATGCTAATACTTGTATTAATTTATGCAAATAATTACGTGAAGGAAGTAATGTAATTAAGAATTTACATAATATCATGCGGCTGAATTCATTGTGTGTAAAAATAGTTACATACTAATGTAACTTATATCACGCGAAATTTGAAATAAGAGCAAGGTTTATGCGTGTAAACAATCGTAAAAACAGATAGAAACTATTCTTAATAACATTAGATGTACTACGTTCTTATATACACATATACATAATACACATTTTAAATAAGAAAGAAACTTATTCTCTTAACCGAATATTACGTTTGTTCAGATATTAGTGCCTCCCTTAAAATGAGTATGGTTTACCATACGTTCATACCGGCCATCAGATCAGCAAGATATTCATTCATTTGTAATTTTTATTCAATATTCATTCACTTATCATTTGAAAGGTTATTTAATATAACTATAGGCCTTTTTAGAAAGTAGGTTACCTCCCTTGCAAAAATCTGTCGCATGTTATTTTCAATTATAGTTCTATAAAACAACGGGTGGTATAATGTTTATGACCGCGTACAGTTTTCCGGTTTAATTAATTGCTATCAGTAAGGATCTTTTCACCCAGACAATGATTTTGAAAACTTGCTGATATTAAAGTTGCAGATTTTACTAAGATAAATAAAGAGACAGTGCTCCGATTTTGCAAATTTGTGACAATTAACAGTCAACAAGACAAATTTCAAAGATAAACATTTTCATTTATTAAATTGAAATGCAAATCAATGTATTTATTTTTAAAAAAAATAGCATAAACTCTTTAATACGAATTAGGTTTGGTAAAACGAAATTTAACACTTAGCCGGATGTGCGTCATTTTACCTCAGTGAATGTAAACGAGTATACATGCGTATAAAGTATTGTATCTTTCATCATTTTTTAAAGATTCGTTTTTTTTCTTGTATTAGAAGGAGGAAAACGAATGAACACAAATTAATGCATATGAGAAACTAATGCATTCATCATAACCCTAATATTTGTATTTTTAATCTAATTTTTAGCTGATACCGGTATACACATAAAAACTTCAACACACATCAACACACAACTGCGCAATAATACCACTGGTTTTCTATTGCAATGCAAAATCGAGCAAAGTATTAAATTTATATTCAGAATGTAGAGTGGATCAATTTCATAGTCACGTTTCAAACGCAATATTTTATGCACTATTTTTTGACAATCAATTGAAAAAATAGTCCTCTGAAATACAACATCGGTTTGTTTGATCGCTATTTGCGAGATAACTTTAATCAGTATATTCTATCAAACATTTTGGATTTTAAATATTTGATGCCAAAAAACACTTTCGAAAAAAAGATTTTATGCGAAAATAATGATTAATCGGCAGGTAAATATCAATTACGCGCTCCGCATCTTCATGAGGTATTGCCTAAATAATGCCGATTTTTTGTATATTTTTTCATTTTCACCTGCTCTAAGAAACTAACAGTCCAGAAGGACAGGACTTTCCCTTTATAGGTCCAAACTGTGCTACAAAATGCTCTCTACACAACATGGTTAGGTCATTGTTCTCAATGACGAAGTTGGGGTGACTTTTCTGACATCGCTGAATCCAAACAGTTCTTATTCGTAAACCAGCAGAAAGTCGATGTATCAACATCTTTGTATCAACTAGTTTCCAAACAAATTTTCGTCAATACGACGATCCTATTTAACCAGATTCATGGGACTTTCGTGGTCAAGTGGTTATGGTTTCTGGCTAGTAATCACCAGCCACACAATGCTGTGAGTATAAATCCCAACCGGAACCAGACAATTTCACTTGTGAGGAAGCTGTCCAGCTGACTTACGGAAGGTAGTTGGTTCCACACAGGTGTACACCTGGATTATTCCTCCTGCGTTAAAATTAGAAAGACGCCAAATGACCTTGGCCGTTGGTGCTCCACCAAACCTTGGTGAATAAAATAACCAGGTTTGGTAATGTTTAAGTTATAGTTGGGACAATGAATTTTATTCAGATTTTACAAGGTCGTGATGGTATTTTAAACTATTCGATATCACCATTCAACCGTCCATAACAAGAAATAAATTATGTATGAATGTCTGAACTAGTGACATTTTGTAATGCACTGTCGATCGAGAAACACTTGATATACAAATAAGTTCATAACTTTTAATTCCGAAATTGTAAATCCGTTCAATATCTGGGACCATTGGTCCCCAGATAATACGTACTATATAATCTTAAAATTCGTGACAAATTATTTTTGCTAAATGAAAACAATATGATCTTTCAGACTAACAACACATAAAAATGTATCTTTTTTAAAAAAAATAAGCATTTTGAAGACGGAATTAGACAGGAACAGATAACAGCTTTAGTACGCGCTTTCCGTCTCAAAAATGCTGGTAATTTATTCAATTACCATACTAGTATTTAAATTCAGAATTTCACCATACTATTATTTAAATTCAGAATTTCAGTAACATGTAATATTTGAATACAGGATTAATTTTTCCTCGTTAGATTCAGATAAAATGTACAACATATTTGTTGAAGAAAAAGTTGATACATTATGGTCGCTGATCAACAAAAAGTCTTTATTTGCCTCTGAAAAAAGCGTAACGAATAGTATCGTATTTTGTTTACCTAGAACGCTGTTGAGATTTCCAAGATTCGTAATTTGGTTGTTTAGCTACACGCGTGTGTATGACACAGGGTATAAGATATACCAGAATATGAATTATCTAACATATCAAAACATTTGTTTTCTGCTTTGGAGGAAGATTAGTTTCAACATAAACAAACGACAATTTTTTATTAGTTAAGGTAATTTAAATGTACTACAACGAATGGTACTAAAACAAAAGTGTTGCATTTCATTTATATGTTTAGTATTTAAAGTTTACCTGTGAAGTTGACATTGAATTACCAACCCGGTCAAAAAGATCTTTGATTTAAACTTTATTTTAAGCAATGAGCAATACGAAGAACATATACGAAATTGTGTATACATAATTATGCTTCGGATTGGAAAACAAGGTCATAGCGACACTTATATTAATTCCTTTCCTTTCTGATTTTTAAATTGTGGAAAGGAATTAATATAAGTATAAAATAAAAGATCTTTGAATAAATAACAGTGACATTGACCGTGAAGGACTTCAGACGAACGTGCTACAACTTTGTGGTAAAGATACTAGTTATATTTTCAGTGGATTGATACATTTAAACCAAGATCACTAGAACGGTGCATCATTTGTGAGGAATTTGTCACATGAAAGGTACTGTACAATTTGTTTTTAAACACTTGCCTCATAATACCGCATTTCTCGCATCTGAAGCGGACGACTTTTGCAAACATCGTGGCAAAAGAAGCCATTGCTAGTAATGAGTAATGGTTCCTTTTGTTACAATGTTTTCCACTCTGTCAGAGAGAAATTACCCAATTTTCTTAAAAGACTGTGTTTCGTATATTAGCTTTGAATTCGGAGGAGTCCAAAACCTGCTAATTAGTTTAGATATTATCTACTCCAAATCGACAACAAACGTAATATGTAACCATATTTCATATAATTATGCAGGTGCTGTTTTCGTACGTTTTCAATATCACCATAGTTATCCACGATAGTTTTTTTTTCATTCTTAAACCTGGAAAGTCGTTTAAAATTTTAATGTAGTTAAGCCAGAAAAGTATTCTTTTCTCTTTTTTGTCTTTTATGAAATACGACTTTTGATTCATCCCCAATTATATTCGTTCCATGGATTTAGATGTCAGAAACAAGACCAGTCTCACAAAATAGGGTCAGACATATGACCGTAAGCACGATTATTTTTTTTTCTGGCCTAATGATGCAATTAAGCCTAATTGTGCAGTCTAATGCGTACTAACTATAGATAGAGGTTATAGATATTTTTTTTCCACTTAATTTAAAAACAAACACAAAAGTTACAGTAAATCAACACAATGTTTATTTATCTCTACTTACATAAATGATTATTTTTGTTGTATTTTCATTGTTGCGTTCAGTGTTTCATAATTTGATGTTATATTATAATAATGCACATTTTAATACATTTTCACTTATCAAACACTATCATTACATAGAAGCTCAAAGCTGCATACTCCTAGTCAAATCAGTATTTCAGACACCCGGCCGGTTAATCAGATATATTGTAAGTTTTCATAAAATCAGAATTTAACTGTCCAGTGCAACCTCTCAAGAGCGGCCCTCTCTTGAGTCACAACCTCCCTTCAACAACAACAGCATAATTATTTCCTACTGTACGATTTAACTATTAATTTAACCGCTCTAGAGCAACAACCTCTCAACAACAACAACATAAATTTGGACAGGTTGCACTGTACTATCAATACAATTTTTATGTTTTATAGATTTATAATTGAAAAAAATCAAATCTTCGCTTTTTTGCCTAACTGTCAGTGTGAACTAATATGGTCCCTGTACACTATAGGTGTGCACAAGCCGCGGCCGTGGTCTCGTTGTTAGTGCGCTGGACCTGTAACCCAGAGATCCGAGTTCGAATCCCGGTCGCGGCAAGTTATACCCTTCTAATGAAATTTACAAACAATGTCGATTTTCCTCCATATTTGGAGAAGTTCCAGGCTCTTTGTGGTAAGTGCGCTGGACTTGTAACCCGGATATCCGGATTCGAATACCGGTCGCGGTAAGTCATGTCCTTTATGAAAATCAGACAAAAATGTCGATTTTCCTCCATACGCGGAGAAATTGCAGGCTCTTTGTGGAAGGGCAAGTTAATACTGGTTTGTTTACAGTCCAGGGAAACTGGTTAGGTGAACCGATCGCCGTATATAACTGAAAAAAAAGTATTAAAGAACGGCGTTAAACCCCAGTGACATTAAGTCGCATAAAAACAAAACATAGGAGAACAGTACGATCGTTAAAACAATTATTGTACTTTTTCCAATTGTTTGTCTGTCCTTAACTTACACTCACGTGTTCATTTGTCTTGCTTTTCAGCCGGGAAATAAACACTAACAATCACTTACATCAGCCAGAGTTGTAAAGATGTCTCAGTCGGTGGAGATGGGATTAATTAACCCAAGTTACGAAACAGGAACGGTAAGTAAAAAAAGAATACTTATAATAGAAGGGGTTTTCCGTGGTCGAGTGGTTATAGTCTCTGCAATCTTTGTCTAATCTTCATATTCAGAATCATGGACAATTGTTAAACAAGTCGATGCAACAACGGATAGATTGCACTGAGGTCAGGTTCATGGTCGCCTTAACAAAAAATAGAAAGAACGTCTGGTAAAAGCTTGCTTCTGTGAAACACTATGCATATATATATATATAAATAAAAACTTTTTCAACACACAATAAAGGTAATCTAAAACCTATACAAAACAGTCATGACATTACTGGTTTTCTATTGCAATGCACACATAAGCGAGGTATGAAAATTGTAATCAGATTGCAGAGTGGATTAATTTCATAGTCACATTTCAAATGAAATATTTTATACCCTATTTTAGGACAATCAATTGAAAAAAATACAACGTCAGTTTGCTTGATTGTTTGCGAGAAAACTTTAATTAGTATATTTTATCAAATATTTTGGATCTTAAATAGTTGATGCCAAAAACACAACGAAAAGAAGATTTTATGCAAAAATCATGATTTATCGGCAGTAAAATATCAATTACGCACTCCGTGTCTTTATGTAATGGTGCCTTAAATGTAAAACGTAAATAATAATGCCAACTTCGTGTTAGTTTCCCCCACTTGAAACAGCTGTAGCTGGTTAAAGAAAGCCATAAAAATGTATCACCACCCGAGCTCGAACCAGCGACCCCGGCACCTGGGTATATATCCCTACCGATTCAGCTTGCCGAGAAGTATTAGTAATAACAGTAATAGTAGCAGTAGTTGTAAGTATATAGTGATAACAGTAGTTGTAAGTATACAATGGTAACAGTGGTAGTAAGTATATATTGGTAACAGTAGTTGTAGTAAGTATATAGTGGTAGCAGTAGTTGTAAGTATATAGTGGTAGCAGTAGTTGTAAGTATACAATGGTAACAGTAGTTGTAAGTATACAATGGTAACAGTAGTTGTAAGTATACAATGGTAACAGTGGTAGTAAGTATATATTGGTAACAGTAGTTGTAGTAAGTATATAGTGGTAGCAGTAGTAGTAAGTATATAGTGGTAACAGTGGTAGTAAGTATATAGTGGTAACAGTAGTTGTAAGTATACAATGGTAACAGTAGTAGTAAGTATACAATGGTAACAGTAGTAGTTAGTATATAGTGGTAACAGTAGTTGTAAGTATACAATGGTAACAGTAGTTGTAAGTATATAGTGGTAACAGTGGTAGTAAGTATATATTGGTAACAGTAGTAGTAAGTATATAGTGGTAACAGTAGTAGTAAGTATATAGTGGTAACAGTAGTTGTAAGTATACAATGGTAACAGTAGTTGTAAGTATATAGTGGTAACAGTAGTAGTAAGTATAAAGTGGTAACAGTAGTAGTAAGTATATAGTGGTAACAGTAGTTGTAGTAAGTATATATTGGTAACAGTGGTAGTAAGTATATATTGGTAACAGTAGTAGTAAGTATATAGTGGTAACAGTAGTAGTAAGTACATAGTGGTAACAGTAGTAGTAAGTATATAGTGGTAACAGTAGTAGTAAGTATATAGTGGTAACAGTGGTAGTAAGTATATAGTGGTAACAGTAGTAGTAAGTATATAGTGGTAACAGTAGTAGTAAGTATATAGTGGTAACAGTGGTAGTAAGTATACAATGGTAACAGTAGTGGAAGGAGTAGAAGTGATATTAAGAAATTAACGATAAAAAGATGGCGATGACGATAACTTGCGGTGGTGCTGGTAGAAGCTATATACTAGTAATTATGTTACTTTAACTATCAATTGATTGAATGTGGTCCTACACGGCTCTACCAGTAAGGTTATACCATTGAGTCTTAAATTTCCAAGCTATTCATGCACACTTTGGATGACATTTTTATGATAACGCTATCAAAAGCAAATGTCAGACATTGGTAAAAATTACTTGCGTTTCATTCAGTTCGTCCTCGAGCAAGGATTTCGAAGATTTCTATCGATGCATTTCATGTTGGCTATGATAATACAATTCAAAAGTAGGAAACTCCACTCACAAACAAGATATAGCATTTCGTAGAAAGACAAAACTGCATGCTTACATGCATGCAAATGTGCAAGTACCTGTGATTCAAAGGAAATGTTCGATATGTAATGTGCATTGAACCACAGTGCAATAACGCTTTGCACGATTTCATGGATTTTTATACGCCTGAATAGCTCTATTCAATACCTTTACAACGGTATAAACTCGAGCCTCCAGCTCTTCGCAGTTTTAAACTTATAATCATTTTAATACAGCCAGTCGTTGACCACTGTTGTAAAAATGGTTGGGAAACGGGTTGAGAATATTGAAGAAATTAGAGCTTATATAAAAGTTCGCACAAAACTCGGTCGTTCGGTAAAGCTGATTTTTTACGGAATTTGGGGAAGTTTATGGGTGTGATAAAGTATCTTATGAGACAGTTCGTAGGTGGAGAAAGAAATTTCTCAATGGCACAGAGTCCGTCAAAGATGCAGCAAAATCTGACCGACCTGTGACTGTAACAGGCAAGACAAATGTCTAAAAAGTCAGGGAAATGGTTGAAAGTGATGGTAGGTACACGATTCGTTATATTGCTGAAGCTGTTGGCATATCGCTATCGCGGATGCATTTCATTTTAAAGATACGGAAGATTTCTGCCAGATGGATACTCCATATATTGACAGATGGCCAAAAACATACGAGTACAAACCGCTAAGCAATTGCTCAAAATGTTTCCAACCTTCAATCGAAGACAACTTGCAAACACTGTTACTGGTGACGAAACATGGGTTTAATATTTCGAACCAGTAAGATAAATTGGAAACAAAATATGGTTCACCAAACACGACAGAAGGCCTGTAGTTGCCAAAAGAACCATGATCACAAGGAAGGTCCTTTATTGCATATTCTTCTCTTGTGATGGTATAGCCGTACAAATTTCGGTGCCGAAGGGCAAAAGTGTTACAGGTCGGTATTACCGAGATATTATACTAAAAAGCTCAAGAAATATTATCAGAAACGACGGCCTGTGTCGAGATTTAGGCATATTCGTCTACTACATGATAATGCTCCATCATATACATCTGAGCTTGTGAAGCAATTTGAAGTCGGAGAAGGTTACCGTCTTGCCACACCCACCATACTATCCGACTATACGCTTTTTTCCCTTTTCCAAAACTTTAAAACTTCTTATCTGGTCGTCGATACAAGTCCCGACAGGCTCCTGGCTCAGCCATCAGTCAGTGTCTCAGAAGTATACCTAAATCAGCGTTCCGTGACGCATTTCAGAAATGAATTCAGAGATAGAAATTATGTATTTCAAACCGCAGAAAATACTTCAAAGGGATGTAATGTTCATTTCACAATTTGAGTCCAATGCTTTTGAAATATCGTACAATATACATTACATATCGAACAACCCTCGCATTACCTAAAAAGTACAAATGAAATTCATGTTTAATTTCAGGCCTTTTGCTATTTATACCATGTTGGATTTTATACTTCACACAAGATAAGAGGTCAATATTTCAAAATAAGAGAATATTACGTCACCAGCTGGCAGATTAATAAGCCTCCGTTATTCAAAATTTAAATCCTACGGAACCCCTAAAGTGACATTCTACACTTATATATTAACTTATAGCATTTTTTATTTCGTTTTTACGAAATAACATTTCGTAATTACGAATAAGTATTTCGTTTATTTACGAATTATTATTTTATAACTACGAAATACTATTTCGTATTTACGCATTAAATATTTTACGAAATATTATTTCGCATTTACTAAATACTAATTCGTAAATACGAAATAATAGTTCGTAACTTCAACGGCGGATGAAGACCCAAGGCGAACACTGCGGTAGGACCAAACATCTTCAGTAAACAAGCTGAAATTTGTATGGTTCCGGGTGAGATTCAAACTCACAGCTAACGTATTTGTTTTAAAACGAAACCTATTTTCATAATATATCAATGTCTGTATCACATTTCTCCTTTAAATACTTACTACACATTCGTTCGAAATATTGCATAAATTATTATTATGATGCTGATATACATTGTACTGTCACGAGTCAGAATGATCGCTGCATGTTCGTGTGTACAGGTGTACTTGAAGGGTTAACCCAGTGTAAACTGTATTCTGTATACATGTAAGTAGCTGTGGAGTTACTTACGATAATTATATATCATGATACCATACCAAAGTTGTCGGGCCCCTTATCAAGTAGCTTGATTACACCGCATATACATTGAGGGGGGGTATCATATGATGAAAGTATGCGATGACTCCGATTATGACCGTTGTAAGTGATATGGACAGTGAAACCTCACTCTTCGACCACCTTATGTCGATCTCACTATAACGACCACTTAAGTTATTTTTTTTAACATTTCCTCTATAAACAGCGTAATTACATCAAGACTTCTTCCTTCAGATCCTTATGGTGGTTTGTACATTAAAAATTCACTTCGTTCATATTTCCCTCTTATAGCATAGAAAAAAAATTGATCATACAGATAACCTTCGTGTAACTAACACTAAATCTGCTCAAAGGCATTAGATTCACATTACTGTACCTTATAAGTACTTGCTCATTGCTACGAAACATGTGTCAAATTGTATAAACAAAATTATCATTATTTCTTTGATAATAACCTTTAAGTACTTCAATTTTTTTTGATATTTCGTAAGAATTGTTGCCCTTGCTGAAAAATCGAAAATTATTAATTTCTGAAAATATTACACATTCTTTTTATCAAATTGGATTGGTATGGTGTTTTTGCATCTTTTTACCGTGACTTTACTTTGAATCATGGAAATATTGGCAACCCGCATAGACTTCAATGCAAACATAATGGGACAATGATTCGGAGGATTGTCATTGTGTTCTAAAAGATTCTATAATTGAATCCTATAAGATTTATAAAGATTCCCAAAATCTATCTGATAATAATTTTGGACATTATGGGTATTTCTTGAAATTGCAGGATTCTAATGTATCAACACGTCCAAATAATGCGGAAACGTTGCAAAACAATCATGACCTATCAACACGAACTGAATACAATCGTTACCAGAGAACATTGCTTTCGGCGCAAGAAGGTGTTTACAAATTCTACAATGAGAACAGTAAAACAATCTGGACCGTTATCGGCATTGTGTTGGCACTAGCTTATTTCGCCTACTTTGGATACGCTATGTATTACAGGTATTTCTATTATACAGCTACAAGTACAGTATTCATCGCACTTCCTCACGCGTTTGCCTCTCATATCATCATTTGATCTATTGATGTACATGTAGTACCTCGCCGTTCTATTCTGAAACACTGCAGCTCTCTGGATAAATGTGGTATCACATCGAACTTCGCCTTTCTGAGCAGAAACCCAGTGCCTCTCCGTATCTCAAGTAGAGCATCGCCATTCTATTCTGCAATACTGTAACTATCTGTATCACGATGTAGCTCTCTGTATCAAGCTGGTATCACATTGAACCTCGCCGTTGTAAGCTGAAATACTGCACCTCCAAGTATCATGTCACCCTCGCCAGTCTACACTGAAAATCGTGTATCTCTCTGTACCATTTTGATCATCTTAGGTATTTGACAAATGACGTGAACATTGATATCATAGTTTCAATCTCTCAAATTCATATCGTAACTTCGCTTTGCCGTAACATGTTGTCCATTGTAGCAAATCGTTCTCTCATGCATTTTGATAAATAGATTGTTTTCCAATGTAGTACATTGTTTAGTACAGCGGACGTTTATGCATAATCGTTAAAATTAGTTTTATTCGGCGATGTTCTGACTTTACAATTAAACATCGATAGATAATGAGGCGAAAATCTAAGACATGTATGAATTTGTTAAAGTGAAAGTAGATTTTCGGTAAACCGTTAGGTGCTCCAGGCAAATACAGCAAATAAGTAGATATTCAAAGTTTGATATTAAAATTGCGTCCACTTAGAAATTAAAATTAGGGGTCATCTGTTAAAAAATGCGACATTGACACACGATTTACGAAAACAACTTCTATATACTAATCAACAATGTGTCTTTTTGTTCTTAAAGTCATCTGGTAGCTCTAAAAGAAGAGTACACAGCTTCATAGATCCGTCATTAATATATGCTCTACGCAACAAATTCACCGTAAACTGTCCCTGAATGTCATTAATGCAAGATACAGATCTAGCACATTTTAAGCCTAGTGACAATCTCATCATCTGAAGTGCGAAGTTAGTGATGCTGAGTGCGATCGGGCGTGGTCTAAATATCGGGGTCAGAAAACACACAATTAGCTAGTTGGTCGGAGTAAAGTGGTCGTGTCACGTAATCGCGGGGTGGTCTCAATTTCGAGTGAAAAGACCATTAAGCAAAGAAGGGAAAAAACGTTCTTTAAAGCATGTCCGTATTAGTGAACTAGTCTTAATTTTGGAGTGGTCGTATGGCGGGGTTCCATATTAGTACACTTTTTCCATACTAGTGCATTGTTTTCCATCACGGTATATTGATATTCATTGTAGTACACTAATTACATTACAGTATACTGTTATTCATTATAGTACTTTGTTTAAAGTTGCAATATACGGATTGTCTTTGCAGCACATTATTTTCCATTGTGGTTCAGCTTTACTTTATTCGAGTATTACTTTACTTGAGTATGACATAATTATGTAGTATGTTGAATCATTCGTTGCGCTGTTTCAGATTTGGTGATGAAGGTTCCTGGCGTTTGTTAATTTCGACAATCGTTGGTGTTATTCTTTATGTGATTGTAAAAGTGTCTAATGCTTATGACGAGGAGATTGACACGTGGTGGGAAACTATGAGAGCCACGAGAGATTCCAGCACAACAAAACGAGTTACGAACATCATCAGTTGGTAATTAGAGTTTGTCTAACATTTTAAGCCCAATCAAATGACTCCTGGGTTTGCACATTTTCTCCATGAAGAGGGTTACTTACTTTTTTTCCTCAAGATCAAATGAGTTGCCAAAAACAACACACCGACAGTTGTTCATTTTTTTGTAATTTATGTGAAATATTGAAAACTTTTCCGAAAATATGTGGTTGTTATAATGAAGTGGTCTTAATAAAGAAGTGATCATTGGATCTGGTTTTACTGTATCCAATAGATATATTTATTTGTGTTATTTTCTAGGATTTTACGTTTTGGAGTCCTGATTGCTGTGGTCGCTTACGTTATTGAAGACATCGCTATTGAACGGCCTCAAAATTTGGTTTCTGTCGCTGGTTTGGTTTTGTATATTATTATATTTTACGTCACTTCCGTTAATCCTGCCCGGGTAAGTCATTTATTATAAGACCCAGAATTAGTGTTATATACTACGTCGTTTCCCCAAATCCAGCCAAGCAAGTCCGATACAATCAGCGTTAGTCTTATATACTGCACCATTTCCATCAGTCGTGCCATTTTATGCCTTCAACAGTTGATGATCCCTGGTCCACAACATTTATATTTCTGTCACAATTTGGTTTAAAATTTGTTCTTTTCTTCTCGAATTCAACAAATTATCATGAACGTAATACTTCCCGATGAAATCTGTATGATTTCACTTTCCTTTGTGCATTACGACAATGGTTAATAACATATAAAATATTAGATTACAAGTCAAATGTTTGTTGGGATGCACCTGTAATGATATGGTATTTGGAAACGTTCTTGATTTGTGAAGCCTTGAAATGTTGAAATCAATACCACAATAAAAAAAGCACTAGATGCGGACTAGATGTGAATTTGAGAGTGTTGTTTAGTATAAAACCTTTGAAATAAGAATAAATAAAGCTTGTATGTTTACAGGTCAGGTGGCATACAGTTTTCTGGGGTATTGCGTTGCAATACATTTTTGCACTATTAATTCTACGTACTCAATGGGGATATGATATGTTTAAATGGCTGGGTGATCGAGTGACCGAGTTTCTCGAGCATGTTATGGCTGGGGTCATCTTTGTGTTCGGAGATACTTGGTTTGAGCATTTTTTTGCAATGAAGGTAAGCAAAATATTTATTCAAATACTATTAGTTAGATGGCTTCTTACAGTCGTACTGTCCCGATACAGTGTGATACAGGGTCCGTAAATAAATATTAGGCGAGAGAGATAATTTACTGACCCTGTATCACTTTTAGTTTCAACACTGAAAATAACATCAAAAACAAAATTCCTTTTTCTATTTCCACTTGCACCGTTTGTCTTTTTCAAAGGCATTTCTTGTTTATATTTAAGTTAATAGATAGAAAAATACGGTTATATTGGATGCCTCTATCGTAACCAAATGGACGGAGTTACGAGATTTCAATAAATAAATGATACGTCTGGTGTACAGTTCCTTTCACACTTACTTCCGTTTCTTTCTAAACATGCATAATCTATTCTTAGAGATTTTGAAAAATAAAAGATTTTTAAATAAGATTTTATTTTTGTAGGTTTTATCAACTATCGTGTTTTTCTACACCTTTATCAATATCTTATATTACCTCGGCGTAATGCAAGCCGTTATTAAAGTCCTTGGACGGTTCCTGGCTTTCTGTATGGGAACCACACCCGCCGAGTCAATTAATGCTGCTGCAAACATCTTCGTCTCGATGGTGAGTTAACTTTGTTCTCATTTTACGAACTGTTCGATTCTCAACACACACGTCTCTGTATGTTCAATTTGTTAACCGATTTCTGCGTATTCGAATGATGACTTTCGCAGTGTTGTAATTCTTATAAAAAAATATAGAAACATCAAAGTTTTTTTCTGGATATATGCTTCAGGCTTGATCGTATTTATACAGAAACCACATAAGTTATTCAAACATTGTTGGTTCCATTTTAATAACTTTAACACACTGACCTACAACATTTTTTTCACAAGGCCTCTTCTGAAAATTCTTTCTTTGACCGCCAGAGCCTTAGAGAGCCTTAGAAAGGGCTCAGTGCGGTGGGAGTCACCATGAGACAGTACTTGATTAAATTGGACATCCCTGCATAACTGACAATGAAGTGTAAACCATCATACGGCATGCTTAATAACATTTATTTGTACAAGGTGAATACTTATTAATTTGCCTATCAGACAGAATCTCCCTTGACGATTCGACCATTCCTAGCTACAATGACAAAATCAGAATTACATGCTGTTATGACCGGAGGATTCTCTACCATTGCTGGAAGCGTGCTGGGAGCATTCATCAGTTTCGGAGTAAGTATTTTCCTTGTGATCATCTGCTCCGACCACAATGGTAGGTTTTATATACTTATCAAACCTTCTAACATTCCCTGGCACATATTTTCAAATAAGATACTGGTAACATAATAATAATAATAATAATAATAATCGAGTATTTAAAACATTTAGAATGGACTTTAACGTTAGATGAACACCCGTGGCGTACGCCTGGGTAGAACCACCGACCTTCCAAGCTGGCTGGAAAGCTTCGTTGTATGTTAATTTTGTCTAGTCCTAGAAGGGATTCAAACTCCGCGCGGTTGGAGGCTTGCGATTACTAGCCAAAGACCATAACCACTCGACCAGGGATGCCTAACCGAAGTGGTCTAAATGTGAATTATTTTTTATCCGAAAATTCAAATACTGACACCAGGTACCAGCGAATCATCTGTTGTCAGCCAGTGTGATGAGTGCACCAGCAGCTCTGGCTATATCTAAACTGGCGTATCCGGAAACTGAAACTACCAAAGCATCCAAGAATGACTTCAGTATAATGAAGAAATCGTAAGAATATTTTATATTTGTATTCTTTGGAATAACATCACATTTAATTCATGCAATACGTGGTAGAAGGTTGCAGGTCAAAACTTTTGACTATCTACCATGTGACTATTGATAATAAATGAATATAAAGTTAAAATGTTATTAATGACGATACTAAATGTCCAAATAATCACGAGGTTCGTTGTGGGGAAAGTGGTTAATGAACTACCAAGGAGGGTTAGGAGATGTTAGAAGTTTAGCAGATACATGGCGCATGATTCCATATTTCAGAGAGGAGAGAAACATCATAGAAGCGGCATCGAATGGTGCATCAGCAAGTATTAAGATTTGTGGAGCAGTCGCTGTCAATGTGATCGCTTTCTTGTCATTATTGAAGTTTCTAAATGCAACATTAACATGGTTCGGTGACAGGGTCGGCATTGATGAACTAACTTTTGAGGTGAATAATATTTTTAGCATACTTCAAACTGTTATATGATTCAAATATTGCGAACTACACCAATAAATTCCTTTTTATTTCAACATAGAGGAGATTACCTATAATAGGTATGTTGAAAGACCGGAATATGCCTTTTTCCATAACGTAACGCTTTTTAACATTTATGCCAAGTCTGTAACTTGAATATATTTCCAAAAGTTTTCATTTTTTGCGCCAATCCTGATGTCAATAGGTTAGTTTTTGTCAGTCATATGGTTGTGTTTATCGTAAATTCGTGAATATTCATAAAAGAACATTATGAAAGGGATGGATTGGTGGCGTCTGTAGGACGGATGTTGTCAACTATACTGGTATTATTCTTGTAGTAGTTTAACATCGCACTAACAGCCAGGGTCATTTGGCGTGTTTTCCAGCTTTTCACGGCGGAGGAAGATCCCAAGCTTACACCTGGCTGGAACCACTGACCTTCCGTAAGCTAGCTTCCTCACATGAGATTCTTCCTTTTCCAGGATGGACTTTGGAATTCGAACTCACAGCAGTTAGGGGCTAGTGAATACTAAGTAGAGACCATAACCTCTCGACCACGGAGACCCCATACATATTTCATTATTTATAAGTACAAAAGTAAAATCTAAATTGAAATAGACACAGATAAAAGTGTTGGAAACATTTTATTGTTTTTTTTCAAAACCTTTTTACAGGTAACGTCAAACTTAAAACAAACTACATATATTATTTTTATTGTTTAGTTAATCTGTTCCTACGTGTTATTCCCTGTTGCTTATTTCATGGGAGTAGAAGTCGCCGATTGTGGAAAAGTCGCAGAATTAATTGGTAAGTTTGAATAATAATGACTAGAAAGGGATACCTAGAAAAAAACACACACAAAAATCTCACCTTCTCCAATATGCTACCTTCCTCCAAGCCAAAACCCACCAAGCATAATTATAAGACCGTACAAAAAATGGAGGACATATTTATGACTTACAACTTTTTTAAGTAATAGAAAATAACAATTGTCTTTTAAACATTTCTTCATCTAGTTCCAGAAAAGTTATCCCTTTTGTTTTTCTCGAATCACAAATTTTGATTCTTGTGAAATGAAAATTTCACATTCTGTCCACAAAAGTCTAAATCTTGTTTGAATCATCATTATTTTGTTTGACTATGATTTCTTTACCAAAAGATATTGATAACTGTGTTGGTCCCCAATAATAATCAGACTATGTACTTTGTCAGAGATCCGATGCAATTGGGCCAGAAAATTGAACAGTTTATTTGTAGGATTGATAGATTTTTTTATATTATCGAACGATTATTTTTACCATTTATCACTTTTGTGGATAGTAAAAAAGTGCATTAATCCGGTTTGTATTTGTTTATTAATTCATCAAACTTTTCGTGTTATCAGCTAGCATTACTATCAAACGATCGATTAGAATTATTATCGAATGATCGATTAGTATTATCGAACAATTGATTTGTATTGTTGATGGATAATTCTTTCCAGGAGTGAAGACTTTTACCAATGAGTTTATAGCATACGGTAACTTGAGGGATCTGATAAATAATCGGCACAATCTTACCAACTACACAGACTTCTACTCCACTTCAGACTGGTACTGGGACAATAAAGACGTCGTACTTAATATCACTGGTGACGTATTAAAAGGAGGATTTATTTCCGTAAGTGATCCAATCTAGGAACCATACATCACATACTAAACTAATCTGGGAACCATACATTACATACTAAACTAATCTGGGAACCATACATTACTTACTAAACTAATTCTGTTCTGCTAAATGCCACGTGTACAAAAGCGACAACACTTAACTAAAATACGCATGAATGATTTGGTGTGTCCTTTGAGAAACTGTTTTGCGAGCAGTTTTTGTAGGTTGGTTGCCATACAACAAGCCGAACAATTTTACCATATTCTGAAAACGCATTTTGGTCTCTCTACGATTTGAAAGTAGCCTCCCTTTAAGATTCATTATAGTATTGTTTCCCTTTATCTTATCATACAACAGACAATATATGAAAGACGTTAAATAAGCAGGACTGATTGCAGCTATAACATTTCCTGTGTCACACATTGATACATACCGATCATTCTGTCCAACTGTGTGTTTTTCAACTGACCAAAGTTAGCATTAAAGGTGTTGAGGAAACTGTTTGATAATAAACATCAGAAAGAACTCGCAATACTGCAAAAACATCCAAAAACAGTCCTCTCAGTGCTTTGATTACTGTATATGATTAGAAACAGTTTTGCGCCACTGTAGTGATCCTATTCAATAGTGAAAATAATAAGTGATAAGTATCGCTTCATTGATATTGAATGAAATATTCGTTCTACGATAGATCTAGTATTCTACATTCCAGCATTACGGATCTACGCGCAGTTTAAAATTAAACATACAATGCATTCTACTTTCGAACTTAAGTACTCAATTTATCCGAAATAAAGAAATAAAGTTATTCAAATACTTTGAGCGCTGAAGCTAATTTTAAGACGTGACTCCTACCAGATATAACTAAAGTAAATCTGTATTTAACATGATGTGTTACTATAATGCAATTCATATGTATGCTCCACGTGGCGTATGCCAACAAAATCTACTATTTACGCTCGTAAGTAAATACTTTACAGGGGTTCGAAGACTGTCCCATAATTACTTATTAATTATCGATTTAATGTTGTATTATACATCGTTCCTCAGAGGACCAATCTGCGATGAAAAACAAGGTGGTCTTCTGAGGCATAGCCAGAGACACGCATTTACGCACGTGCACAACATCAATTGAAAAGTGAAAATGTAAATGTGGCCAAAAATGGCCTCTAAGTCGAAAGCTGAGGGGATTAGGACTTTTTAGAATTATGTCTAATAACGGTGCTTTGAAATAAAATGTATGATTCAAATAAATCGTATGCAGTGCCCCCAATCCCTCCAAATACACATCAAAGCTCACCTGTTTAGTGCTAATTAAAAGAAAAACCAGACCCTTAGCAGCAGGAGGGGTTAACCCCATCCCACGTGCCCTCCCCTCTTGCATTCGTAACTTTCACTCACAGCTGGCTACCGCGGCCCACAGTCTGTGTGATAATGTGGTCTAATATTGAAGCGGCCTCAAAGTGAGGCTACACAGTACATTCCTTTACTGTCAAATCTGTCTGTAGATCGCCGGAAGATTAAATAATATTTAACCTGACTGAGATCTTCTTTCAGTAATAAAATAAATAACAAACAATTACTGAATTTTCGTGGAACATTTAATTTCGTCGGTGAGCTTATCCAAGAATTTAAGTATCAACAAATTAAGATGTGTGTAAAATTACGTAAGTATCCGAAAATACATCTACCCGAAATTTGAAAATCCACGAATTTACTTACCCACAAATTCACAGAATTCAACGAAATAAAATGCAACTACCGTATATGATAAACAAAATGAAGTGTCCCCATTCGAGAGCTGAATTTAGCACATGTTTGAGTGTATAAAAATTTACGTACATAATTACACGCATATTCGTTTCGTTTATATTCGTTCGAATTGGTGCATGTAAAAGAAGATGAGCTTAATTTTAATTTCGTCATGAGAATTAAGCTGACAACTGACATAATCGTAATCTTCACGGCTCAAAAGCAAAACAAATGGGATTTTTCGATAAAAGTTGAGTTTTAGGACATAGTTGACATCTCATCTCCAAGCGGCTATTTTTCTAGAGTGTGCCTTACGAGTAAGCTAAATTCATTTAGTATTTGTCTAACCTCCGCGTTTTTCAAATCTACTAACATTGTGCAAAGAAAAACTAATTAATTGTTATGAAAAAATGAAGAAACTTACTTTTTTAAAAGATGATTAACTTTCAAAAAGCAGTGAAATTATTGTTCAGTTATGATAGATCGAGCCATTAATACTGGCTTTGTATATAAGAAAATAGAAGGGCACTCTCATTGTTAGTACTTTACAGCTAGGCACGTCATGAATACGTCTTCTCAAAAACGTTGATAAAATAATTTCGTGATTGGAAATGTAGGGCCTGATAATACTAGTATATACTTCTAAGACGATCTTCTTATTGAATCCTTTTTTAATTACAATTTTCGATTACTTCTTTTCAGGAACTGCATTTCAAGTACTGCTTTCCGAGTATTAATGTCAGAGATTATTTTTCATGAACCGTTTTTCCGAGTATTACTTTTTAGGAACTACATTCTGATTTCTACTTACGAGGAATTATTCTTCATATTCTACATGTACTTTTCAAGAACTACTTTTCGAGTGTTACCTTTCAGGAACTACTTATTCATTCCAGGAAAAATCAGAAATTATCGCTACATACGCACTATGCGGTTTTTCGAACTTTGGGTCTATTGCTATTATGTTAGGAGGTTTAGGTACTTTAGCACCAACCAGAAAATCTGAATTATCAAGGATGGTTCTCCGTGCAATGATATGTGGAAACGTTGCCTGCTTCCTTACAGCTTGTATTGCAGGTAGGGTGCAAAAAGCTTTACTTAACAAAGTTTATCCTGACCGAAGGATGGTCTTATGTACAAAGGGAAATTACCCGTACAATTATTCTCTACAGTAGAAATTTTGATCGGCCAAAATGCACCGATTGCGTGCTCTTGATAGAATGGACAATGGTGTTTTATTGACAAAATTAGCTCTGTCCACTCAACTCAAAGATTTGGGTTACGAATAATAGTTATATTATCTAATTTAAGTATTTCATTGACAAAAATTAGTACAGTCTACACCATAATCTAAATATTTTCTTAACAAAAATTAGGACATTCTATACTATAATTTAAGCATTTTCTTGACAAAAATTAGGACAGTCTACTCTGTCATTTAAGTATTTTATTGACAAAGAATAACACAGTCAACTCTCTAACGTTTTTCGATAATGTACTTTGTGTGTTCCAGGCCTCTTGTACAAACCATTCTGATGATGATCTGATACTCTCTGTGACAGGAAACAGAACGGACACAACTATGTTCCAAACATTCACCATTAATACATACATGATTACTCACAGTAACATTTTATTGACACGTGACTTATCGCTGAATTTATTCAAAAGTCATTTTTTCTGTATGGACACTGTATTCGGAAAATGTATACATATATCTGATATTTTGCATAATATTATTCATACATTCGATTTTCAAGTTTTAATGTAGGATTCGTTTTTATTTTTCAAATAGACTTGAGCAGGACTAGGATGTCCAACTTGGCAGTATTTTTTTATCAAGCGTTTTTTAGACAATGTGGTTGAAAGTGAAGCATTTTACCTAAATTATTAATTACACAGATTTTATTTTTCAGTACAGTATAAGTTTAATTTACGATTGTGTTGGGAATCTTAATATTAAAATCCCATCTGCCAGCTTAGCTCATTAAGATGAGCGTTAGGTCTCCGTACTTTGGATTCGTCAGTCCGAACCCCGGGAATGACATACGAGGGATGTTCGAAAATAATTGCTTATTTCTATCTGGAGACTTCAAATGTCAAGCTAGCCCAAAAGTGCTCATTTCATGCCCTCGAAGTACTCCCCGTGGCTAGAAATACAAAGTTACAGCCGATGTATCCACTTCCTGAATGCGTCACTGTACGCTAATTTGAGCACAGTAATAAGGTACTGATGAATGGCAGATCCAAGTGCCTGTCGGGACTTGTATTTCCGCCTAGCAAGAAATGATTTCAATTTCGGAAACAAAAAGAAATCACATGGGGCAAGGTCTGGGGAATACGGGGGTTAGGCAAAACAGTTACTTTTTCTTTCTTAAAAAACGCCGTTACTATCGCGGAGGTATGAGCGGGGGCATTGTCATGTAGAAGACGGATATGTTTAAAACCAGTGACAGGGCGTCGTTTCTGATAATACTTTTTCAGTTTCGTCAGTACTACGTCTTTGTAGTACTTTCCGGTGATGTTTTTGCCCTTTTTCACAGGCACTTTTATTGCGACTCCTACACCAGAGAAGAAAATTGCATATAAACCCTTTTTACACTCACAGACCGTTTGTCAATTATTGGACGTTTGCTGTGTTTAGTGGCCCAGATCTTATTGCTAACCTTTATGACGGGCTCAAAATAATGGACCCAAGTTTCATCACCTGTTACGACATTGGCAAACTGCTTTTTGTCATATTTTGGAAACATTTGAAGCAGCTTTTTGGCCGCTTTAACCCGTTCCCTCTTTTGCTCATCAGTCAACAAATGTAGCAACCATCTAGCAGAAATCTTTCTGACTTTCGAATGCTTCTTCAAAATAAGGTGAACCGTTGATAGTGATATGCTTACCTTTCGTGTAATATCACGAACTGTAAATCTGACATCTCCTTCAATGATTTCCTTTATTTTAGAAACGATTTCTTTACGAAATGCAGATTTTGGCCTACCTGATTTCGGCGCATTTTTGATGGACTCAGATTTCCATTTCCACCGCCTAACTGTGTCATAAGACACATAAGAAGGTCCATAAGCAGTAGAAAGTTCAGTCATCAGCTGCTTCAAAGAACAACCAAGTTTTGAGCGATGTAAGTCCGTATGTCATCTTTCTTGTCTACGCTTCTACCAACCATTTTAACTACAGTGGTCAATGACTGCGTGTATTCAAATGGCAAATTTTATGTCTTTCACTTAGTCTCACATGAACATTTATACACCGTTGTGTATTTGGGTAAAGACATTGTGTCTAAAGTCATGTGTCTTCCTCCGATGGCCATTCATGAATTCATCTATGGCAGTAAGTTGTGGAAAACAAGGCTGGTGCTGGTACAGAATCAGGTCAACAAGTTAGGTTAACAGTTCGCCGTTATATAGTTTATAAATACTGTTGAAAACAGGCTTAAAAACCGAACAGTTACCAAAAGTTTTTGGTTCATTTCATTTTTTGCAAAGATTCGAACCTCTTACATTACAAGCACCTACGACATTTAAAATGAGCTCAATGAAGTACAGTAGAACCCCTCTTACCCTGAAAACATCTCAATCCAGACAAATTTATCAGTACTGTGTTTTATATTTTTAAATTAGTTTTATGGAAATATATTTTTACCATTGAATTTTATTTTTGACCGCTTACATATGCATTTTAACAAATAAACTTGTATAATAAACATTGTATTGTGATGGCTTTTATTTTGGCATTGTTTGGCCTCAACTGAAATATGCACAGCGTGAGTGCATATTCAACATTTGATAGCGGCCTCTGTGGTCGAGTGGTTATGGTCTCTGACTTGTAATCATATCCCTGCTTTAAGTTCTGATTTCATGAGAGGAAGATATCTATCTGGTTTACGGAAGGTCTGTGGTTCTACCCAGGTGTAAACCTGGGGTCGTCCCCCACGGTTAAAGTCGCAAAATGACCCTGACTTTTGGTGCGACGTTAAACCTCAATGAAACAATATTGGATAATAGTATGAGGGTGCAAATATTCCTGTACTGTGTTACACAGGTGACCCTCCAAATGATAGTTGACTGAGATATACAAGCTCTGTATTTCTCATGTGCCCAGACAAAATGTCTTCAGATAAAAACGAGTCTATCAAAAATCTGACTTGATACTTTGACATTGGCCCAGATAAGATCCAAACACTGACATCCACATGAAGTACACAACGGAAGAAGATGTAGTCAATAAGATAGGAAGGAGACAAACATGTGTACCATATGCATGGTGGACATCAACTCATATTTATAACTTTATTCCTGCCGACATCACTATTACGCCAGATTTGGGTGTCCCTTAAGTAATCAGCAATACCAGTATTTGATGTATGACAAACAGAACATATCTACATGAAATAGGAACTAGAATTAGCACTGATACGCACGAAGCTGACAAAACCCCAGTAGTTTTCTTCTAAAAGTACTTAATAATAAAGTTTCACCCGAACAAATATCTGGATAGGTTAGAGCGGTATCAATTTTTTACTTGGTTCTGAGTGTGCTACAGTCCTTATCCGAAGATAGCCAATCACAACAAAATACTGTAACTTGATTGAGGACTTATTGTCTAAGCTCATTTGTCCTCCATTGCTAGTCATTCATGTATAGAATTTGACAGATATTTGCGCAGAACAAGGTGAGTACGAGTACAAAATCCAGAAAATCTTGTTCAGAGTCTGCTGGCATATCAGAAAATACTGTTGAAAACAGGTGTTATACCCGCAAAGAAATCTATCTGCTTATAGAGATATCAAACTAACTTTTCTGTAGGTAATCCTATAAGCATTCCTCATGTCACTTATATTACTAGTGTCACTGCTAATTTACCTCCGATATTTCACGAGCCGTCGGAATCAATTTGCCAAACGTAATATGTTTTACAATTTTGACGATAGTCCTTTATGGTGACCGTCACTAATCTGTGTTAGGAACTTTCACTATTTCTTGTTGTAGTTTTTGTTTGCAATAACGGCCTTATGCCTTAGTTACACATAGGTTAAATAGCGTTGTTTAACGTAGCTGTAAGTACCGCAGTAAGTACAAGGTTAAGTACGCTAAAGTGAGTTAAAATACATTAAAATACATCGAAGTACGTTAATGAAGTACGTTAAAAGTCCGTTCAAAATTTTCCTGTGTGCCGTAATTATTGTTCCTGAACATTGTCAAAAGATAAATCGTCACTCACGGCTCTCCCACGCACGGTGTCACATGATATTAAGAAGTTAAAGTACAGGAGGCTACGGCTGTAAGTACGTCCAAGTACATTAAAGAGCGTTAGAGAACGTTAAGATACGTTATTCTGAAGTGTGTTAGGCTATGTTATTTAACGCTTGCGTGGCCATAGTTTGAGCTTATTTATGAGACTCATGTTTGCTCCCATCTGGTTTGTTTGACCTTCAATTTCAAGATTCTGCTCTTGGTCTGCGTGTACATTACAGCAAATTCAACGATCTTCAGACTCGTGACAGTCATGTTCGGGTCACGGAAAGATTATTTCTCTCTCCAAAAAAACAAGTAACAAACACATTATAAGATATCAAACGTGCTTTGAAAGTCTGTTATCTCACTAATTAAAATTCACCACAACGAAACTATGAAACGTGAGGTTCATATTTTACATCCGAGAATGTAAACGTAAGCTTCATTTCATACTAAACAACATTGTGAAATAGACTAGGGATACTAAAATGGACAGACAAGAGCCGAATAGTAAAGAATCTCAAGATAGAACCGACTCCAACGCCAGCAAACTAGATTCAAACATGGCGAGCGCAGGTACCGCCGGGCCGCTGTCAACGTTCTTAAGATTGGTTCGATACAATAGTGCTTACCGCATGCGTTGTTTGCATACAGCATCAGTTGTATGGATGTTTATAACATTAGTAAGTTACTTATGTTTTATCTTTCATGTACATCTTAATCATTACAAGCTCATATTGGAGCCGATGATTGTTAAGGAAAACTAGACACTGACATTGTGGAATATGAAAGTGTTCAATTCGGCGAACTTAGGGAACCTGCAATTGCATAGCAAAAAATTCTAAACATCATTTTTATAGGTTTATGTATAACCATGAAATAAATACATTGACCTTTCCAAGCCCCCAAAAGTATTATTTTTGTTCTCTTCTTTTTGCATATTCAAAACAAAATAATTAGACATTTCAAAGAAAAGTTTGTCACTTAACGCGTCACAAAGCACAAAATTAAATTCACTGCATTGTTGTGCAGACGCTCTTCCTTAATCTTTCCCATTGCCTGTGATGATGACCATTCCAAAGAGGTACCCTTCGGGGAGATTATGTTTATCCCCCATTTTTGTATATATTTCTCTGAGTTGAGTGAGTTTTGGTGACGGTGAGATCTATTGTCGGTGATTTTTTCTATGAATCCTTTTCTTATCTATAGTCAATATGTTTTGATTCAGGGCCTTCTGATATCGATGGTTGGTGGGGCATTCCCCGATTTACGACTTATAATACAGAAAGATTTGGAGACATCTTCATGGATATTTACTATGGCTGCCATCGGTCACGTGGTTGGTGCATTGGTTGGTGGCGTTATGTTTGACAGGTTTGATATTTTTCCACTTACACCTTGGGGTACGCCCGGTTAACTAAATACTTGAGATCAAGAGAACAATGTTTTTATGCAAATATTTTAGTGCTAGATTAGCGAGGGTTAGTTACGTTTTTGTCGTAAGTTACTTCAGTACTATGGATGAACGACTTCAATACAAACAAACAATTTATAACTTCTAAGTTCTAAATTTGTATATGTTTTAGTATGCCCCAGCCATCTCGATTGCGTAAAAGCAGGAAATATGTAAAATAAGCAGACTGTGCTTACTTTTTCAAACATGAATGCTTTGAAATGATCATCGTACATAAATGAGTTAGACGTTGACCGATAATAATGAGGGATCCTTATCTATTCCAGAATGAATCGTATATTAGTTATGATTGGTCTCACAGTCCTCAATGGAATTTCTTTTGCCGTATATCCCTGGTGTAGTACGTTCCCTGCTATGTTGACTATTTCATTCATCAGCAGCGTGTTTGGTGGTGGGATGAACTGTTGTAAGTAAAACACTTTTATACTTTCAATACTTAAACAAGAACCATTGAAGTCTCAAATTTCTGTGACAAACTAAGTACAACAGATGTGGACGTTATGCAGTCTCTTTGTCAAACAAGAACTGGTTTCAGAAACTTTGTATATAATCTGTCATTGTACGAACTGGTCAATGCAGACTTAGTGAGGTAATTGATTATAAATTGACTGTTTATATTGTGCTCGTGCTTGTGTTTATTAAATAATTTATCTCTTTATTGCAGGTGGAAACGCACATGTTGCATCTATCTGGGGCGCTGCCTCGGCTCCATTCATGCAAGCCATCCACTTCGGCTTCAGTTTTGGTGGATTTATTGGTCCTCTGATTGCAGAGCCATTTATTGCTCACAAAACATGCATCCTTCCAAACACGACCACAATTAACACGATATCAACTCTCAATGCTTCCGATGAATGTGTAGAAGTTTATGGCGAGACCCATGTTCAATACGCTTTCCTAATTACAGGAGCTATCGATTTATCTGCTGCTCTTCCGTTTGTAATTATGTACTGTTTGCCAACACATTATAATACTTACGTCTGTACACCATTCCAAGACGAAGAAGATGTTCATGTCAACAAGAAAACCGTTGATAAATTACCAGATCTGTCTCTTGTTAAGAAAATATTATTTGTCACATTATTGATGTTACTCATAAGTAACTATGCTTGTCTTGAAGCACGATTTTCAACTTTGCTGACAACCTTTCTGTCGGACTATTTGGATTGGTCCACCTCTGTTGGTTTACACCTAACCTCTTTATTCTGGGGAACGTTTGCAGCTGGGCGCCTTCTTGGTATTCCAGTTACCAAATATTTAAAATCTGAAACAATGATTCTTATTTGCTTGCTTGCCATTACGGTATCTTTTATCGCTTTCTTATTTGCGGCCGAAAATGAAATACGGGAACTCGTCTGGGCATGTACAGCTCTGGCTGGTCTAAGTATGTCAGTAGTTTTCCCCTCTGTATTCACGTGGACGGCAGAAAGTATACTAATAGTCACTGGAACTATTTCTTCAGTTTACATAATCGGTGTTTCGGTTTTTAACACGCTTCTACCGTTACTGTATGGTTACCTTATGGATGAATTCACGCAATTGTATTTTGTATACCTGCTTATCGCCGAGGCTATTTTTACTCTCACAGTGTATACAAGTATACGTTGCCTCATCAAAACAAATCACTAAAAATATTCTGTATACAAAACCACACATTTTCCAGTCTATTGCTAAGTGTTTATGGTGGAAAGGAGCATCTCTTCAGAAAAAGCATTCAGTATTCAAATGTGATGTCCAATTTCCATCTTCAGGAATTCTTGTTGACATTTTGTTCTAATTGATTAAATAGCGTGCAAAGGTCATATCCACAAAAGTTTTTTTATGAAACCTGTTATATCCCAATATTACGTAAGAATAGTACTAATCAATACATGTGTGTTAATGATATACATAAATACTTTCATGTTTGCTGACATTTGCTGAACTACTCTTAACCGTAACATAATACAGGCATTTGTTAAAGAAAAACCAAAAATTCAATACAGTATGGCCTTTCGAGTATTCTTCAATAATCGGCCTCACAGGTCAAAGCATAACTAAATAAGACAATATCTCTGTAGCAAGTGTGTAGCATACGTTTTCTAGAACCTAAACGAACCTGGTTGCAGAATAAAAGTGTTAGCTTTAGCAAAACCTTTTGGTATAACATGCGATATAAGTAAAGTCCGCACGGCTAGTACCTTCACAACACTCATCAACATCGTTTAGATCACAACGCCTACCATCGCCATTAACCCATAAATATCAAAATGAACATCATCGCTACAGCTACTAGCATAACATCATTAATTCCTAATTCAACTACGTCAGTCACTACAGCCACATTAGTCGTTTAATGCTCACATTACTCATTCCATAAAGATACAAATTACAAACAGTATTGCTTATTTGCAGCCAGTGGTTGTAAGCTTTTAATAAAACGACACATTTCTTGCTTGAGGCATTGTTCAATTTTAATACACACAATTATAATACACACAATTATAATACACACAATTTTAATACACACAATTATAATACACACAATTATAATACACACAATTATAATACACACAATTATAATACACACAATTATATTACGCTCATTGCCATTCATAGCGTAACAAAAGTTTGTTGTTTCATGTTTTTTTCTGACATCAGTAGTAGGCCTACAGTAAATGACGGACTTTTTGCTCGAAGTGATGTCAGATGTCTTTATAACTAACGCTAAAAGTTGAGATACTGATGTTATTGTTGATATTAGATTGTTTTATTGGCGCAAGCATTTATGAAGGCTATGAACTAGAGGACCGAGTTTAAGTTGGAATATGATTATTCTAGAGTTTAATATCGTATTACACATGAATTCAATACTTCAGTAGACTAACAGGTTAAAAATTATCTGTTAGGACCATACGTTTTGCTGAGGTTCACGCTGATATACGGTACATGTCGCATTTTTTTGACGTATTAATGTCGCAATAGATCTAAATGTAGTTCATTCAAAAGAATTTAAATGTCCTGAGATACACGACGAACAGGGAAGTGGTCCGAATAAGACAAATATACTGATAAGATTAGAAAAAACCTACTCGCACAAAATACTTGAATAAAAGGGTTATCTTGACATAATTTTCGATCAGTGCAACGAAAGTATGCGACGTAAAATCAGTCTAAGTGGGACATAAACTAGAGTTCGGTCATTTTATCAAGTGCTCGGAGTTTTTGTACAAAATGAATGATTTTGAACTTAATGAAATAGCCGTAGATGATAAAGCGGAGCGGGCGTGTAACGGAGATGTGTCCACCAATCAACCGAATCCGAACACGAGTACTCCCAACAAAGGAAATTTTCTTGCGTTTCTGGGCAAAGTGCGACATAATAGAGAATACCGAATTCGTTGTGTACATACAGTCTCCGTCGTTTGGATGTTCATAACCTTAGTAAGTTCACTTTTTTCCGGTTATCGCTACACCAAGCAATCACAAATCTGAATAGTAACTGTTGTGACAGATTTGAGACATTAGATAAAGTAAAGAAAAAGAAGCAAGAAAAAAATGTATTGGTAATTTTATCAAAGCACTTAGAACATTATGTCATGAACTTAAATACGAAAACGAATGTACTGACGCAAAGACTGAACCCATGCACAATAAAACCTCAACATTGAGGTCCATCTAAACGGTCTTAATTGATGCTGGCTCATCATAAAGTTGAAATATGGCAATTGGTCCGAAAGGTTTTAATGTATTAAATGCAAAGGTTAGGTTCAAAAGAAATATCGAAGAAGGAGTATTTAAGTAATCTTTTTATCTATGTGTCTTTACATATCTGCCATGACATATATGATAGCATTTGCACTAATTATCCATGACATTTTACTTTAAATCTTAAAACGCAGTCAGTCAGAATAGGAGATAACGCATGGTTTGTTTTTACAAAATCCGATATCGCATTTAGAAATAAAGCTACCTAAGAATATAAACGTTGATTTAAAACAAAACACGGTCAGTGAGACAGAAAAGGTTAATGAAGTCATCTAAACTTCAATGGGTTAACTCAGTTGCAGCCAGTCTGGGGCATACCCAATGCTTGATCCATTATTATGTTTTTCAAATCAACTAATTTTCAAATCAAATCACATTTGGGAGGATTTCACATAGATCGATCATTTCATGAGCAAAATGGAAAAGAGCCGATTAGGTAAACATCATGATATGGTAGTTGAAGTGGTGAAAAATAAAATGGAAGCAAAACCAAAGTGCTGTGAGAGAAAATTAAATTGTACACAGTCAACACGTTGTCGGTCATTGTATAACTGTAAGTTTTAATTTTAGGGACTCTCGATGTCTTTGGTAGGTGTAACATTTCCAGACATACGTCTCATCATTCATAAAGATTTGGACACAGCTTCGTGGATCTTCACAACAGGAGCTATAGGCTTTATGGTCGGTGCACTAGTTGTTGGCGTCTTGTTCGATAGGTATATAATATTTTATTACGAATGATACACAGATTTATCAGAAAACACAGCTGGCTAAATAAATTATTTATACTTATAAATTACTTATTACCTGCCGGTTATGTATTACATAACCAGCTACCTTTCAATCAACAGCCAGCTTCAACGTGCTGCAACGTTGCAAACGCAACGAGCAAGTTTATAGCTCTGCTGATAGAATTAAAGTTGTGGTTCATATCGCATAGACAAAATGGTAAAATAACTAAATCTAAAAAATGTGTTCCTTTTATTTTCAGACTAAATCGTATGTTAGTAATTACTTGTGTAGTTGCTCTGAACGGAATTATTTTCGCTGCATATCCCTGGTGCAGTACTTTCCCTGCAATGTTAGCTATTTCGTTCGTCAGCAATGTTTTCAGCGGAGGGGTTAATTGTTGTAAGTAGATATATACACTTGCCTATTCTTGCTTTTTGCATTTTGTGCTCAGTTTTCGCTCAGTGAAGTTGAAACTTAATGTCACTGTCATTTACATTTATAGTATGAATTATTACACGTCATACATCAATTGGCTCAAAATTGTCTACTTTTGTATGTACATCATTTATATCTAGAATAAATGTAAATCAATACCCCTGAAGATATTTTTTACCAATATGCTTCTGGCAGACATAAGACCTATGTTTGAGACAGCTGTTGCCATAAGCATGTTATTACAAATGTACCATCAAAACTATTACAGGTATGAATTGCAGGCGACACTCAAGGCTAATTCGCTTCGGACGAATATTTCGTCATGTTGATATATATATTTTAAATGCAGATTTTTCTGCCTCTTTGTACGAATGAAATTCGACTGGTTAAATATCCAACACAGACCCTGACCTTTCAGACGTCTATGTCGGATTTTCATTACAACAAACTATTGTTTCAAGGCCGAATTTCGTCATAATGAAAGTCCAATAGTTCGTAATTTCAATGAAAACAAGCTAATAAAATATGGCAATTACCAGTGTGCTAGTAATAGTTACGAAATCTAAATCGGTCACCCTTATTTCACAGACTTCCGATAAATCTTAGTGGCTTTTCATCACATTGCTACGTCAGTTGTATTCCGTCCTTAGACGAAGGTGGTTTAATGGATTGTGTATATAAAGACCTAGATTTTCTATGGGATCACTTTCATTGCTTATATTCATCCGTTCCAAATTTGATTGAATCATAATGCCAGTATACACTTAGTATGTCTCTATTTGTAATGTGTATTGTTTGCTCATTCCAGGTGGAAACGCCCATGTTTCATCTATATGGGGCGGGGCTTCGGCACCATTTATGCAAATTCTTCATCTCGGTTTCAGCACCGGAGGTATAATTGGACCGTACATCTCAGAACCATTTATTGCTTCAAAAACTTGTATTCCACAAAACACAACTATCAACACAACATCGACCAATAGTTCAAGCGAATGTGTGGATGTCTATGGTGAGACGCATGTTCAATATGCGTTCCTAATTACAGGGTGCTCCTGTTTTTCTGCTGCTCTTCCATTTATTATACTGTATTGTATGCCGTCGCGGTTTAATGCCTATGTTTGTACTCCACTGGAAGAAGACGGTGGCGCTCAAGTAAGCAAAGCTCCCGAAACGAAATTGCCGGTGCTATCACTAGCTAAGAAAATAATGTTTGTGAGTTTAGTAACTTTGCTCATCAGTAACGTAGGTACTATTGAAGCTAGGTTTACGACTTTGTTAACAACATTTTTACCCAACTATTCAAACTGGTCAAACTCTGCCAGTTTACACGTGACTTCTGTGTTCTGGGGGACGCTAGCAGCTGGTCGGCTGTTCGGTATCGCAGTTACAAGATACATAAAGGCTGAGACGATGATTATCATGTATCTCCTCGCGCTCACGGCTTCCTTCGTTGGTTTCTTGTTCGCAGCTGAATTTGCTATCCGAGAACTCATCTGGGCATGCACGGCTCTGGCTGGACTAAGCATGTCAGTAATATTTCCATCTGTATTCACGTGGACAGCGGAAAGTATTCTAAGGGTGACTGGTACTATATCTTCTGTGTACTTAATAGGTGTCTCAGTCTTCAACATGCTACTTCCGTTACTGTACGGTTACCTCATGGATAATTTCACACAGTTATATTTTGTATATTTACTTATCGCAGAAACTGTTTTAACTATATCCATATACATAATTACACGATGTCTCTTACAAATTAATCACTAAATCAATACAAATTTTGACGCCATGATAAGCTTTTTGTTACATGTTACTGCTATTTCCAGAGTTGGAGATTATCCCATTTTATAAGGCATAGGTTTCACAGTTGCCTTCAACTTTAGGCTAAACTTCTTTATCACATGTTATGTATGGTTTTATTCATTCATATGCATACTTCACTATTCACTAGAAATAATTCCTTCTGATTAGGGGATGTTAGCAAATGCTACAAAATGTATAAAAAACTATTTTTGGTACACGGGTCGTCGGTAAGGGTGAATATCAGTATCGTTTGTTGATTTTTTAAGTAAACGCGTGTAGATTTCACTTTGTTACATAGCTCATTTTGTAAATCCTTTGTTTGTACAGAAATTACAAATATCAACTCAAGAATAAAATGTTTGTGCAAAGCAGAGGTTACCTCACTCATGATGATATGAAGTCAGTGTTTTTTTTTTTAATTTAAGGGGCCCATAGAACGGAGAAATAGCGCCGTGTGGGGTAAATGAGGGAACAGTAACATGACACAACAAACAAATCTTTCCAACATTTGATTATCAATAAGTTATAACATTGAAGGTGACAGAGAAAAATGCTATTCTACAGGTCAATTTTAAGATCTTTTGTTGTTGTTTTTTTTTTCAAAAAAAAAATAACTAAAGAGAATTTTTTATTATTTAGTGGAAAAAACAGATTTTTCATATAGGGGAATGGATCCGAACTTCAGTTTCAAGTCTGTCCACAATAAACACTGTATGTACTGAACTATTTGTTTTGTGACTGGTGATAATTATGTAATGAATAAATTCATATGCTTTCGCGATGCAAGTATTGTTAACATATCAATCCATATATGAAGTAAAATCTGCATTTTTGTCAAATTTTCATAGAAGGGTATGACCTGCCGCAACCGGGATTCGAACCCAGATCTCTGGGTTACAAGTCAAGCACACTAACCACTGGGCCACGGTCGTATAGCAGACTATAGTACGCATGACATACTTTAATATTGTATGTGTATGTATGAACATTAACTTATACACATTTATTTATTCATTACTTCATTTTTAAGTGAATTCATGCACACAACATCGAATACAAAGTCTTGTCTAGAACCACCAACCTACTGTAAGTCAGCTGGACAGCTTCCTAACATGGGGGGCGTACTGAATACTAGAATTGCTTAGGTGCCAACAAACTACTGATATTGTTAAAAAAAGTGTAAAAGAATATTTGGAAATACCTAGACATGTTTCTTTCTGCTTTTGCTCATATTTTATTCGTGACAAGATCGTCAAAGTAATGGCTCCATTGGAGCAATGCCTTTCAATTATTAAAGAAGAAAATAATATCAGAGACGAAACCCAAGATGACAATGTGACACAGTGAGCAATCCGCAAGACGTATGTTACAAACACAAAAACGAATGTTACAGAAGTCATAGAACAGAATATATCTTTCCTTTACTGCCACAATACCGAATGCATTTATTATAGGCCCGCTCTTAAGTAATGTAATACAAAATTTAATCTCTGTATAAATCAATAAACATTGTCATATACACTTCAGTACTGTGTTTCTTTTTATTTCATCCCAAACAAATACATTATACAAATTATAAATGGTCTTACATACACACTTCCACCTATTGAATCTAGTAGCTAAGTAGCGTAGATTTTAGTTTTTTACTCGATATACAAATTAACAATATAACATGATAAGACTAACTTTTTTTTTTTTTTTTAAAGTGACTTATCATCGGGATTTAACGCCGTTTCTTTTTCAACATTTATTTTTTCGTTATATACGGCGACCGGTTCACCTAACCATTTTCCTTGGGCTATATTCTAACCAGTACTGACTTTCCACAAGGAGCCGGCAACTTCTCCACATTTAGAGGAAAATCGACATTTTTGTTATATTTTCATAGATCTCCGGGTTACAAGTCCAGCGCACTGACCACTGGACCACGGTCGCGGCCCATAGGACTAACTAATACACCACTTCCTTTTCATTTATCAGTTAAGTCTCTATTACAAATGTTATTACCGTCAAACCTGTGTTTGCAACTACCTCCGAATAAAGACCACCCTGTGAATAGAGGCCATTCTTTGAAAAACAGTCACTGATTATTTAGAACAAATTGACCTCCTGATAAAGGTCATCTGTCAATAAAGGTCACATTTTTTCTAGGCTGGCCTTCTGTTCACAGGTTTTACTGGAGTAATTATAGAAGAAGTTACGGAAATAGTCAATCCAGGAGATATGTTGTATTATTCTACCTAAAGCCGGTCAGTTCAATGGGTATACAGGCCGGCAATACATATTTCGTAATTAATTAATCAACAAATGATATACAAACGGTATTTTGTACACGTGACGAACGGTAAACAAGATAAAGAATTAATACAGACATTTTAGAAGAAACATGTTGACCATATTTGTTAAGTAAACAATGATTGCTAACGAAATACAGAGCCGATTGCATGAGAATTATAAATTTGTGAAGTCAATTTATAGTTTTCCATCAAACAGTTGTAATATTCAGTAAATATGGGACGTGGAAACAGTTGTTTTGATACGATAGTCGTGCTTGGAGTCATTGTTAATTTTATTATAAAAGTTCACAGTTATGCAATATTTGTAAATATCACTGATTACTATGATAAT
Organism: Lutraria rhynchaena; assembly: GCA_008271625.1. Lineage (NCBI taxonomy): Eukaryota > Metazoa > Mollusca > Bivalvia > Venerida > Mactridae > Lutraria > Lutraria rhynchaena. The sequence continues at coordinate 2,439,195 of VIBL01000054.1, forward strand.
GCGTGTACCGCTGCAACAGGAATGTCCGTGTTTCAGGGACGTTCAAAAATCGTCGTGTTATTTCTACCAACCCGTATGGCATTTTTAGAAAATCGCATTTGTAGCGTATTACCACAAGCAGGTAGGTATGATCATTGTAAAGAGCTCATCGAGACGAAAAAATGATACCAAAATCTCAATACTGCCAAAACTTGGGTTACAGGGTTGCAGAAATAAGCCGACAATATGTAGCACACGACCTCGTTTTCAGCCCATCGCCTTGTTAACTTAAGGCACTGACCCCGTGCGCTGGTTTCTTTGATCTCAATAGGTTGTAGGTTGTGAAATGATATAAAATACTATTTAAATTGGAAATTCTCTCACGAATGAAATGATCAGCCTGAAAATTAGCTCATAAAATATACAACCCTTTTATTAAATGGTTGTATGACCGTTCTATATTTGTTATCAAAATAATTGAAGCTCTTTGCAACGGTAGAATGTAGGTAGGCACAAACGTGTGAGACTTCACCGTGTTTTGGTTCAAGCTTTGGGAAATAAGCTTTGGGATATAATAGCGGAATATAAAGAACAATGGAAAAACAAGAGACGAATTATTACAATGAAGCAATAATTACGAACAATGAGGCTGGTGTTGGAACAGACTTAACAATCTCACAAAGCAACCCGGATTCAAATTTGGGAGACCAAAACAATGGAATTGTAATTGGATTTTTACGCAAAGTTCGAAATAACGGCGCTTACCGTATGCGTTGTTTTCATACGGCCTCTGTGGTCTGGATGTTCATAACCTTGGTAAGTTTTATATACAGTATAAACCCTGGTTTTGTGAGAATTCTGGTTTTCAGAGTACTATTGATTATCGAAGAGAAAAATATGACACTTATAACATCGTCCGATTTTCAGAGAATTCCGATTGTCAGAGAATTCTGGTTTTCAGAGTACTATTGATTATCGAAGAGAAAAATATGAGACTTATAACATCGTCCGATTTTCAGAGAATTCCGATTGTCAGAGAATTCCAGTTTTCAGGGAGTCCGGTTTTCAGGGGTGATACTGTTTTGTTGATTTAGACTATTTAATGAAAGGAATATTACCAAAACGTTCTGTGATTGTTTTTTTTAAAATTGATAGTAATGTTCTTGACACAGATTGAAAACTAGCATTCAAAAATGCGAACTAATAGAGATTTTTTATGACACAATATTTCAAAACAAAAACTGTAACTACGGTATCATATAGCTTTACATTAAATTTCGCTAAAACTGCGCGATAATTATCGGCTGATTGCTTAGGATTAGGGCAGGTAAAAGTGTCTGATTTCTAAATCAGGCGATAATGATCGCCTTTTAAACGATAATTATCGCGTGGGTACTAGCGAAATTTAATGTGGACGCTATAGGATTCCGTAAGTACCATCTAATTACAGGGGTTCCTCGTTTCTGTGGTTGGTGGTGTATTCCCGGACTTACGTCTCATTATAGATAAAGACTTGGAAACAGCATCATGGATATTTACTACGGGTGCAATAGGATACATGATCGGTGCCCTGTTTGGCGGTGTCTTGTTTGACAAGTATGTTGTTAATTTATCGACCTCATGTGAGATTAGGTTACTTACGGGCACTAATTTTCAATGCTATATCTAGACCTTGCAAAACAATGTATTCGTTTTTCCAACATACGTTGCGTATAATGAATCATTCAAATTGTTAACAGACTGCAAGTTCAAGACAAAAGGTTCAGAAACAGGCATACAATCAAACCTGTGAACAAAAGCCACCCTTTGGGATAGACAAAATGTGGCCTTCATTGACAATTGGCCTAAATTCGGAGGTCAGTTTGTTCTAAATAATCAGTGACGGTTTTTCAAAGAATGACCTTTATTCACAGGGTGGCCTTTATTTAGAGACGGCCGCATACACAGGTTTGACTGTATTTTGAAGACATGTGTTTTGGAGTTTCTATACATTTTATACTCCTAATGGTGACTACCACATTCAGGGTTACCTGCAAGACAAAGGGCGTCAATGTTTTACATATAGTTTACAATACATCAGCCTAACATGGGTCGCTACCGTTTATAACATTTTTTCCCAAAAACCAGAATATACAAAATGTATCATTGTTTTCTGCAAACATACTATCTGTATGATATTGTGTGATAACGTGTGCAATATTGTATAATAACGTGTATGACATTGTGTGATAACGTGCATGATATTGTGTGATAACTTGTATGATATTGTGTGATAACGTGCGTGATATTGTGTGATAACTTCTATGATATTGTGTGATATCGTGTAGGATATTGTGAGATAACTTGTGTGATGTTGTGTGATAACTTGTAGGATATTGTGTGATAACGTGTATTCTGTCTATTCCAGACTGAATCGTCTATTAGTTATGGCATGTATCACCGTCCTGAATGGTCTTTCTTTCGCCGTGTATCCCTGGTGCAGTACGTTCCCCGTCATGTTAATTATTTCGTTCATTAGCAGTATGTTTGGTGGTAGTATAGATTGCTGTAAGTTCATGTATCTTGTCTCTCCATCTTGTTGCTCAAGTAAACAATCCTATTGGGGCATCATCTGTTTTATATGTACAGCTTGTATTCGTTCTCTGTCCACAGTGGTCACCGTGGTATAACGTCGCACAAACAGCCAGGGGATTTGGCGTCTTTCCAACTTTAAAGGTAGAGGAAGACCTCAAGCTTACGTCTTGGTACCTTCCGTAAGCTAATAGGAAAGCTTCCTCACAAGTGAAAATTGGCTCCGGGCGGGATTCGAACTCACTTCGGCCAATGGCTAGTGATTACTAGTCAGGCACCACAACCACTCGACCACAGAGGCCCCCACAGATGCTCAAATTACATAATACGGTTCTTTATGAATAAAATACAATGTGCTATGAAAAAAAAATAAAATATCTTTTTATTGGTGTGAGTAAGCCTGCCCGCCCTGATTAGATTTGATTTTTTTTCAGTTCTCAATAAGCACCTCATATAGCGACCACTTCAATATTACGACCACTACTCAGTTTTGAATTGGTTGTCAACATCTACAAGATCTATATTTCAACCAGAGAATGAGAAAACCATAATATTAAGATTTTTTTCGGACACCAATAGTGGTCTCGATATCTAGGTATTAATGTATATATTTGGTCGTTGTAGGTGGAAACGCACACGTTGCATCTATCTGGGGTTCCGCATCAGGGCCATTCATGCAAGCTATCCACTTCGGCTTCAGTTTTGGTGGATTTATTGGTCCTCTGATTGCAGAGCCATTTATTGCACCTAAAACATGCGCCATTCACAACACGACTGTAATTAACACGACATCAACTCCTGATGATTCTGGCGACGAATGCGTCGAAGTTTATGGCGAGACCCATGTTCAATATGCGTTCCTAATTACAGGAGTTATAAGTTTATCAGCAGCTCTGCCGTTTGTAATTATGTACTGTTTACCGCCACATTATAATACATACGTCTGTACACCATTCCAAGAAGAAGGAGATAATCGAGATAGCAATGAGGACAAGAATGAATTACCAGTTCTATCCTTGGTTAAAAAAATTATGTTTATAACGCTACTTATGCTACTTATAAGTAATTACGCTTGTCTAGAATCAAGATTCTCAAGTTTGCTAACCACATTTCTAGCTGATTATCTGGACTGGTCCACCTCTGTCGGTTTACACGTCACTTCTCTGTTTTGGGGAATGTTCGCTGCTGGGCGTCTGATCGGTATCTTGGTCACCAGATTTTTAAAGTCTGAAAATATGATCTTGGTTTATTTGTTTGCTCTAACGGCTTCTTTCGTAGGTTTCTTGTTTGCGGCTGAATTTGAAATCCGAGAACTCGTCTGGGGATGTACGGCACTAGCCGGCCTAAGTATGTCAGTCATATTTCCATCTATTTTCACATGGACGGCAGAAAGTATACTAACAGTTACCGGGACTATTTCGTCGGTGTATATAGTGGGTTGTTCTGGTTTTAACATGCTATTTCCGTTACTGTATGGGTACCTCATGGACAATTTCACCCAAATGTATTTTACATACCTACTTATTGCGGAAGCCGTTTTCGCAATATCAATTTACATAACTATACGGTGTCTTTTAAAAATTACTGCCTAAACACGGAATCACATTTATTAATACAATAAATGTACTTTCGTCAGAATAATTGCGACTATGCTGAGACTAAACGACAATAAATGATGACGTCACTTGAAACTAGTACACAAGAACATGTTTCTTTTTACAGATTCTACGAGAAAATTCATATTGAAAATGTAACAAATAGTATTAGTTCATTTCTGTTAATCGAGAAGTTCTTCATTTAGTCGTAATGCGTTCATTTTGTTTAATACAAAGATATGTGGACCTGCTCTCCCTAATGATCGAAAATTTGTCATCAATGGACAACTTCGAAGGAAATCAGGAAACATACCTGTTTATAAAGTTTTACAGCTGATTATCCCCACTACGATGACTTATTGTGTATACAGGACTACGTGAAGTGTTCCGAATGTGTAAAATGTCTACGTTTTTTTCATTATGTCAAATCAAAATGAAATATGTCGTAAACTGTCTTTATAATGCTAACATAATGAGTCCATTTCTGTTATAGCAAAATTAATAGATGAACATTTATTTTATGTTAATTATTTAATGTTGTAAATACTGTTATCATAATGACTTATAACACTGAAACTTATTTCTAGGTTTTAATATACTATAATATTATTTATACAGTAAAACCCCTGAAAACCGGGCTCCAGAAAAACGGAATTCCCTGAAAATCGGACTTTTGGATTAGTCCGGAAGGGGTCCAGTTTTCTGGGATTACATTGTAATTTAATGAAAGTCGTCAGTCCCAACAAATGTGAGCGACCACAGACCATGTACATACACAAACAAGCAATTGGACGTCTAATTAATTAGAAACAAGAAAATCAAAGTTGTTTCAAGAACAGATTTAACGCATATTTAGGAAAATATTCAATAATACGATAAATAACAGTACTGCATTAAAATAATGTCGTATGTTCCCAAACTTATTTTCCAGGGATTAATTTGTTATAATTAGTTTACTCCAAGACATTGAAAGCAAGTTTGACATCACACGAGAAATCCAATTAGTTTAATATTACTACATTGAAGAAGGACACAAGCAAACCACTATTTTATCATATTTCAATTAATTCATTCACAAATCAGTCACATTCACTAAAACGTTCTCATTTTATACAATTTTTCAACAGGGGGGGGGAGAGAATATCAAATAGCAGTTTTCAAGTCTTCAAGTTTTAGTTATGGAATAAAATCAGCAAGACAAAGCATATAAACATAACATAAAAAAAAGTTCTGTCTTAACACCGTCCCGCTAATACGATCATTTTTTAAAGTACTAACATTTTCCCTTATATTTAAATACCTTTGATTATAAGGTCCGATAATATGACTGGCTCGCTATTCCATATTACATGTTCTTTAAGTTAAGTACAGTGATTTACGTTAGCCACGTATTGTATTAAAACTGTACAGCATTTATTATATTTTCATAAGCATCCCCTTTAATTTACTTATCACATCTATTAAGCCTTTTTTTATTGTTCAAAAGCTTTGTCTGAAAATTATTGATAACTTTATTTATTGATTGATTGATTGATTGAATGAATGAATGAATGAATGAATGAATGAATGAATGAATGAATGAATGAATGAATGAATGAATGAATGAATGAATGAATGAATGAATGAATGACTTAATATTGGTTTTTGTATAAAAATCTAATTATGTAGATCATATTATCATGCTAAGTAACTTCTCTTCCATTCTAACATCAATCACGCCAATAAACATTGTATAAGATATGATATAATCATATAGTGCAACCTCTCCAGAGCGGCCCTCACTTGAGCGACTACCTCCCTTCAATAACCGCATGATTTTTTCCACTGAATGATTTAACTATTAAATTAACCCCTCTAGAGCAACAATCTCTCGACAACAGCGTAATTTTGCTCCACTCAAATGGTGTTGCTTTGGAGAGATTGCACTGTATATAAATAACACAAACTACAGTTACTTTGGACACTTATATACAGATAGAAACCATTGCCATTAAAAATATACTGACTATCTCCCAAAGCAATTTGTAACTGTAATTTATGTATAGTTATCAATGATTTTATACTCACGGTTTAGTTCATCGTACGATCCAATAGAAAATAGAACATGCTACTTGTCTTCTTGTGTTGTTGGTTGAGGCCAGATTTGTATCAAATAATTATTGTAGTTTTCTAATATTTTCAGTACACACATTACATTGTTTCATTTTAAATTTATAGTATATGCAAACTGAGACATAAATAGTCTAACCTGTATTTGCGGCCACCTACGAATAAAGACCACCCTGTGAATAAAGGCCTTTTTTGAAAAGCCACCATTGATTATGTAGAAGAGAACAGACCTCCGAATAAAGGCCACCCGTCATATTTAGTTTTTCCCAAGGGTGGTCTTTGTTCACAGGTTTGACTGTATGTCCCACAAATATCCCCTTGATAAATTTCACAGCATATAAATGTCCTAATCTTCTTTCTTTACTGTATCTTCGCCTCCTCTTAATAATGACATTTCTCGACTCTTAGTATCCTTAATATGTCCATGAATGTACTTAAGACCAGTTGTACAATGAATTACACCGTATAGCACACAAATTTAGTTCACAAATATATACACTTTATATTGTCCTGTCTAATGACTTGTAATGTCACGTCAGTAAAAGCTGCAACATGTATGTACTTAATACCAGTTTTATAATGAATCACACAGAACAGCATACCTCTAGTTCATAAATGCATACAATTTACATTGTCGTTTCTTCTCTAATAACTTGCAATGTCACGTCACTAAATGTCGCACCAATTCATACTTGCTGACACGAATTACTTCAAAACTTGGGCAAATCTGGTCAAAACATAGACGAGGTACCATACAAACTGTTGCCATGGATACTGTGCAACAGCATCATGATAACAACGTCCCAAATATTGAATGTAAAATAGATCAGTTTTCTTGATGATAAATGTTGCCTGAACGGCTGACTTCGTTTTGTCACACGTAATACCGACTTCAAAATACATGTTCTTGTTTTTGTTCTTGATTTTCGAAAGTTTCCGGTTCTTGTAGGGTTCGGAGTTCAGAAGTTACATTGTACAATTTTGATTGAAAAAGTATACGTTTCTATCACCTTTCCCGCAAGCTCATTATTTCCTATTTTCTGTCACTTTCTGAAAGAGAAGATTCAATATTTTGTTATAAAATTGATACCAGATCATGAGGTATAATTTCAATTGCTCTTATATACTTATGGATGCGTCGAATGGTAGCCATGAGTAATAGATATTAAATCTGATATGATTAGTGCTGTAAATAATCAACTGTTTAACAGTTCAAACAGAATATCCTGGGTAAAAAAATATAAAAGCGGTCAACTGAACAAGGCTATAACGTGTAATGGCTGGATATATACATGTATTTAGATTCAACATTTTCGTGACACTAAACAACTATACACTGGGTAAGCACCAACATGGTTAGTAATCCTTTCATGTAACTAGAACCATTTAACATTCGTTCAACAAGGTTTACTGGCCAATGAATCAAACTAATAATTAGTGCTAAAATAAATGTTAGATATACATCATATCATCTAACGTGATTTAATGAAAAAGGTCATTCGGCGACATTGTAGCTTGACAGTGGACGAAGACTCCGGGCATACAGCTCGGTACAACCACTGACCTGTAATCTAGCTGGATAACTTCCTCATACGTGAAATTTGTCTGGTTTCAAGTAGGATTCGAACTCACAGTTTTGAGTGGCCAATTACTCGCCAGAGACCATAACCACTCGACCGCGAAGGCCGACAAGCTATTAGTAGCAGATACATAGATGGATAAAACCTTAGTACCAACTTTTTCACTGGATTTAATGCCGTTTTTTCAACAAGTTTTCGGTTACACACGGCGGACGGTTCACCAAGTCAGTTTTCCTGGACTGTAATATTATACTATCTAGTACAAACTTACCCAGCCACAAAGAGCCGGCAACTTCTTCACGTATGAAGGAAAATCGACACTCTTGTCAAAATTTCATAGAAGAGTACCGTAGGACTAAATGTATATTGATCCCAGATAGAACTGTGACATTAATTAATACCAAATGCTATGATAAATGTAACTCAGGCACTAATTTAAGAGCAAATACGGTCATACATACATCTTTTTTATGTACAAATTACAATATTACTTGAAGTTCTAAGTTGGATGAACTAAGACATTTGCGGAGGCATAAATAACTTAATATGTCTTCAGTTACAAAAATAATTATTGTAAAACATGACAGGGCGAAATATTTAGGAAAAGAATACAAACCTGGTGATCTTTCAGCAAATATCATAACGGTCAGAACTCTCTGCCACACAACCAATGACGCTGTAAAACCATTGAACGAAGTATCGCCACGTGGCCTTTACAAATAAGACTACCGGAAATGGTCTCCAACACGACAAAACTCGAGCTCTGGATACTTGATTCAATTTTAAAAAGTCAAAAGTGCGTGACCAATCCTGAGCCAAATAACACAAAACAATTTTGTCTGAGCATTGAGAGACCACACTAACGGTAAATGTGTATTTTACTATAAAAACATTGACGATTAGTTTTTTACTCCTGGGTCTACACGCTTACAGTGAAAACACAATTAGTGAAAATTCCAATGTACAAATTGTATCACACCCTGCCGTACTACACGGAGATAATTGTTTATTTTTTTACTTTAGAAATATCTATTAACTTGATGTTATAAATGTCATCCTTTGAAAGATTGCTTGTGCGTTTTGTTCCGATTTTGTTTCGCAAAGTAATGTCTATATTATATTTTTAATAGGGTTTAACGTCGTACTAACAGCCAGGGTCAATTGACGACTTTCCCAGAGTTAACGCGGTGGAGGAAATCCCCCAGGCTTACAACTATGTAGAACCATTGACCTCTCGTAGGTCAACAGGACAGCTTCCTCGCATGTGATTTATTCTCATTCTGGATGGGATTCGAACTCACAGCACTGAGGGGCTAGTGATCATGCGTCAAAGACCATAAGACGACCATAACTTCGTGACTATGGAGGCCCCTTATCTTTTTAATAACCACTCACTCTGCGACAAAGAGCCCAATATTTAGTCCTCAAACACACGCAGGAACGAAATTGTGGGTTCTGATAATACTATTTAGCATAATACAACAGTACTTTTAAATCTACTTTTTAAATGTGCCAATTTTCAGTGCCATCAGCTATTCAACTTGGAGAGTCTATTTCATCATTTTTTGCAGAATCAAGAACCTTAATTCAAGGGGCATTTCTGCTGGTTATTGAACAATGGCAAAATATTATGCCAATAAACATTTTGACTAAGTTTGGTGAAAATTGCGAGTGACTCAGGGAGTGGACAAATGCTGTGGACACTGCCCATCAGTCACAGGTGTGAGCTGCAACCTTGGTCCGGTGGTTAGTGCACTGTGACTTGTAACCCAGAGATCCGGGTTCGAATCCCTGTCATGGCAGGTCATACCCTTCAATGAAAATCTAACAAAAATGTCAATTTTCCTCCATATATGGTGAAGCTGCCAGCTTCTTGTGGAAGGGTAAGTTAGTACTGGTTAGTATCCATTATAAGAAAACTGGTTAGTTGAACAGGTACCGTTTATAACTGAAAAATGGCGTTAAACCCCAGTGACAATAAGTCACATAAAAACAAATAAAATAAGTCACAGGTGTTCGAATTATACATCCAGTAAAGACAGACATATAATAATGATAGTAAAGAGAAACGAACACATGAATTTTTTTAATTATGTTTTTTTTTATTTTTAGAATTTCAATATGCATATGTTTAACAATATCTCATCTACAGAACTCTACACTACATAGTAATCCAAATAACGTTCACAACTGGAAAAAAATGCTGATATACACACAGGAATAAAACATCTATGATTCTACGTGAACAAGGCAAACCTTCATAAATACACCAGGGATTGAAAACCATGGACTTGAGATTAAACCAAATACTCAAATCTCAAGAGTACATTTTAGATGACAACTTCTTCAAATCTTCGCAAAAAGTAACCTCAAAACTATGCTCATGTGTAGAGTATTTCAACTCATATGGAACAAATTTGACAAAGATTTAAACATACATTTTTAGACCATCTCTCAAGCAGCATTACAAATCGAAAATTCATAAAAATCATCTGCAATTAAAAAACTGAAAACAATTGTTACCAATCATCTTAAAAAAATGTAGGTTTTCAGCTATGTGACTGACCCATTAAAATCCCTGACCCCCCATTTTTTTAGCCATTTTGTATTTTTTTTGTTTCATTTTTAATTCGAGCTTTTTATTTTCAGTACAAGCATATAATGCTAACGAAAAAAGCTTGCCTAACTACTTACCCACTGATAAAAATTTGGGTTGTATAACCAAAAAAAACAATAATTTTTATAGATGGCCTAATACAACATTTTCCTTACTGTTGTAAATGTTTGAGAACAATTAATATTGAATATATTTACACTCAGGTTAACACTGATGCACTCACATATGACTTTGAAGTCGGAACAAATTTCAGGTCACAATACACTATGTAAGATTGAAAATTTTACACACGTAAGTAAAGGTTCAACTGAGTGTACTGATAAGTGCTTCTTTCAGTAAGTTTGGAACGTAAAATATAGTAAGCATAGAATAGTAGAGCAGTGGGTACTTTAATCATTAGTTTGAACAAAATAAAATAAAAACTCATTTAAAGACAACCTCAATATTGGGGTCATCTCAATGTTTCAGTACTAAAGGTGGTCTTAATATTGAGGTTTTACAATATAACATTTATAAACTGAAGGGCACCCAGACAGGGTTAATAGCAAGCATCTGCATCCAGCAATCAGGTAACTAAAATAAAATCTAAAATATACAAAAATATCATCAGAATTATACACTTTTTTCATAAAACAAAAAAAAAACACACCAGATCACATTTCAATTTTTTTTGGTAAAAAACATCAGTGGGAAATTGCTAATACAAAAATCATAAATTTCATCAAACAAAATTATCCTATGGTAATAAAGAATATATTTTATCACCAAAGTCCATATATCACTAAGTAATTTATCCAATACAGTCAACAAACAAACTATAAAAATACAGTAAAACCCCTCAAAACTGGACTCCCTGAAAACAATTTTCTGAAAAATGGATGATTTTTCAAGTCCCATTTTTTTTTCTTTTCTATAATCAATAGTTCTATGAAAACTAGAATTCTCACAAAACCGGACTTTAGGTCCAGTCTGGATGGAGTCCGGTTTTCAGGGGTTATACTGTAATAATTTTGATAATTTTTTTGGTAAGTGCCACAACACACTTTTGAATTGGACAGTTCTGAAGTTAAAAAAAGATAACACATCAATTCATTAAGAATTAAATCTAAAGCAAAAAATTTGATAATAGTATTACACACAATACACTAATACTGCAAATTTCATTTCGGTCAAAATAATCATATCAACACAAAATCCATTCACAATTCATTGTGACAGATATAAATATATCAACATTTCACTTTATAACATTTACATTCATGATTCATTTCATTACAACAACAGTAAACCCAGAAACAACAGTATATTTTCAGTTCAGGTAATTAAAACAACAATACACATTATCAACAATACCCTGTTGATAAGGATATTCTGAAAGCTAAATTACAGTAATAAGCTTTTGAAGGGACTATTCTCCCAAACTTCTCTTTAACTTGAGAAGATAAAAAAGTTAACATCAAGTATTATCAGGGATATAATTCAAACTTATTTACAACAACACTGTAAATGTTTGGATTTGTACAATAATAGAATACTATAATTAAGAAATCAAAATATTTCCGACATTATATCATGTGATGAAGTTAGGGCAGGACTTCCGCTGGGCGGGGCATAGCATGGGGGCGTAGCATTGGAATAAAGAATTCTATAGCGACATCAACTGATTATTTTGATTTTAACAATAAAAATTACTTTCATTTATTTTCTTACCCCAAAATGACAAGAATTACCCGGTCTGTTTTTAGATTTGCCCCTCAGTAAAAAACAAGTAGTCTGTGACACCATTTAAACTGCTAGGTTACAATCAAATGAATTAAATGGCACAGTCCACCATGTTTTATAGTACAATAATGTATGGGTCAATATCCAGTACATTCATATCAGTGATGAAGTGGATTATCTCTTACAATTTAACTATACAGTAAAACCTAACATAGCGGCCACCTCAATATTATGACTACATTGCTATAATGACCACATTTTTCCCACAAGCTTAAAATAACTCCCCTACAATTTAACTTGATAATGAGACAAACTTATTATTACAAACGATTTTTCTGGATAAATTATACAATATTTCATCATGACGAGTTTCAGGGGGGGGGGGGGGGGGGTAAATCTGGGGTTAAGTCCCTTCACACAGCTCATCATCCTATGATTAATGTGGTACTAAAAAATTGCCAAAATTCGTTGTTTTTGCATATATCAAGTCAGCTTTTTTTTAAGTATTTTTGCATAACACCATCCAATAAGCATCTTACTGATTTTTTTCTACCAGTTTCACACTAATCTAACTAATTACAAGTAAGTTTACAACCTTGATTCACTGACTAAACAATAAATGCCAGTGTACAGTAAAACCTCACTAAGGGACCACCCCAATATTAAGACCATCTTATGATAACAACCATTTAAATTTGTACCTGATACAAATATTTCTCTAATACTCAAGCTTTATAATGAGAGTACCTTGATATTAAGTCTTATTTATTTGGTCCTGAAGATGGTCTCAATACGGAGGTTTTACTACGTATTGTTTTTAAACACACATTGAGTACAATATATATTCAGAATTATAAATTACATAAAAAATGTCCCTAAACCAACAAAGACATGAGTGTGTAAAGCTCACTACCAACACTCAGAATGAATAAATGTATGAATGCACCGAAATTTGAGGAAAACAGGAAGTAAACGGTGAAGTTCAGTTCTTGGACTTTATGAATTGGGCCATCCTTAAAAAATTGTTGATTTGCAGTTAGGCAAATGACTCACTAAAGAATCACCAAATGCCAAAACGTTTTTAGAGTTTTTTTCATCTCTTATTTCAGCTTTTCATTGGTCAGTACAAGCATGTAATATTAACAACAACGAAACAATGCCTGCCTGTCTTTCTACATACCTACTGTTATAAGTTTGGGTCAGTTAATTGCAAACAAACGTTTCTTTAGGGACAGCCTAGGTAGAAAACTTAAGTAACGCAAGCATGGAAAGTTCCACAGTAATACTAAATCTTCAGGATTTCTATGTCCAAATGAAAAGCAGCAAAATCTCATTGGCATCAAAATGTAAACGGGAAAGAGGTAGACTTATCGTACCAGAGCCGGAATAAAACAAAGATTTCCTAGGATCAGTAGATGCGATCTTATAGACTGAGATGATTTTTAACTATATTTTATAAATGAAAAATTTTGATTCGGTGGAATAAATTTCGGACTCAAGTTCTAGAGAGGGCCAAGGGTTGACAGAAAAACCAGCCTTGTATATAAGAATACAAGGCAAACTGGAAATAAGTACATCATAGTGTATATTACGGACCACAATGGAGAAGAATGGATTCTCGCCTTTTTTTCCTTCAAGCTTCTTTTCACTTTGTGTTCAATGTATGACACATCAAGAGGTTAAAACATGACATGAAGATTTATCTATTAATATTACTACTTAGCATATAAAAATGGCAAGAAACTGTCAATATGCACAGTAGCACTGATTGTTACCTGATGGTATGCGATAAATTAATTGGGACACACAAAAAAAAACATTTAAAAATATCAAAACTAATGTATTTTTTGACATTATACATAAACATCCAATCAAAAAAATATGCACCATACATAAGATGTTTTTAAAGTAAATAAACTTAATAAAGTATAAAGTAATGACTTGAAAAAAAAAATATGGAAGACAAGACAATTTTAAAAGGTAGCAAAGTAAGGTATTACGTTCATGGAACAGAAAACCTTTGAAGTACAGAGTGGGACCAACTTTTGATCTTACTTAAGACTTTATTACTTGCATTAAGTACATGGTGAGAGCAGTTTAAGAAGTCACTGGCAAGAGAGAAATTGTATAGTAATTCATCAAGTTATATGCACATTTTGAATGGTGCTGCAGTCAAATACCACCAGAAAACCGGTTTTCCAGGACGCTGAACCTGTACTTACCTTGTTCTCAAGGTAACTGCTAGTAGCAAGTAACTGCTAACTGACGAATGGCCCTATACACCATATGTTCAACCAACTGGACACAGAGAACCGAATTTAAACTATTAAAGTCTTTATGTGAAATAAATAGAGAATGTGTATTTTTTCACACAATGTGTCCATGAAAAAAATCCTGGAAGTTAGTGCACTAGACATAGGACTGATATCAGAATGTAAAACTGAGTCAATAGGACTAAAATTAATTGTTGTCAATGATTTTCACCTTTAATTTGAATGTAGTGAAAATTTAATAGTTCTAATAGCTGAAATATGTAACAACAATAAACATTTAGAAATAGCAGAATACATTCATACACGTAAAATTAATTAGACAAAAAAGAATCAACTCCAACATTTATATATGTATAATATCCTGAATAAACAAAAATAATAATATATCTAAAGACTCTCAAAATTAATAATACGTAACATACACAGATATAGAGGGCTGGTGCAAAATTAGTGTAACTTCAGGTGGGTTTTGGTGTAAAATTAGTTGCAAAAATTTTGAATCAACCCTCGAAAATAACAAACATAAAAATGAGTAACCCTCTTGTTACAATAAAATCATTCATTTATCTAAGTTATCAGGCGCTTTTCAGAAAAACTCAAGCAGAATTAATACACATCAGGAAATGTGACAAAGCAGCAATGATCGACTAGATTTGTGTTTTATGACACTGACGTATACAATCAAGATTATACAATCCCCATTGAATTCCCTTAATCAACATATCAATTAGCTACCTTCAACTTTAATTACATATTGATGAAAATCACATTCACACTATAATATAAATCAGACAGACTTTCGTCTCAATATTTTTTATCACAATTGATTAATCATAATTCTTCATATATACACCACAGTATCAATACACAAACATGTATAATTATACATATCATTACATCCATATATGGATAAAACAATGCATATTAATGCGTATATACTTCAGTACAAAGGCATTTGAATTCTCATATGTCTTCGTTTCAATATATATGCATCTTAATAACGATCTATGATCATAAAAACATTGTATCGAACCACTCATGTAACACAATTATCCGATGTGAAGCACAGATGCCTGGATGTACGCTCGCTCAAACAATGAAATATCAGATACAATTGACAAATTATCCCTTAATATCCCAACACATAAATTTCACCCGACACACATTTATTTAAACAATTACATTTTTTTACAAACAATTATGGAACTATTATAGCAATGAGATATGTACCACAAGTTTGTAAAGAATAAATAACACCAGTCAGTATTAAAAATCAACATTATAATAAATACATCATCAAAATATTGGAATGCAGCACTTTGTCTTCATGACAAAAAAATTATCTTGTTTCACAAAAAAAATCGACCCCGTAAGTTTCACAGCTGAGGCATGCAAGCTCTCTCCATCTGGATTCATAAAAATCAGTTCAAACATAATCAGACTTCACTTCCACACAAATTCACTGGACCTCTGTCACAGACAGTTCAAACACTTTATTTGTCATACTTTTATTTCTTTCAGTCAGGTCAGAAATCACATTTAATGCCAGAGTGGAGATCACGGTAGAAATGAACAGATTCTACCAAAATGTAAGTCAGACTTTCCTTACAGCAGCTGTGTGTCACTTCAGAGTTCTACATTTTCATATCAGAAAACAACCACTTTTGTCCTTCACTCCCATCACAGGGACCTGTAAAAAAACAAAGAAATACATAAATTTTTAAGGGTTTTACGACTGATTCAGCGGTATGTCAGTTATATACCACCGGGTATTTAATCGACCAAGTTTGTCTGGATTCTGTACCAGAATAAACCTTGTTCTCCACAAGCAACTGCAAAGTCGTCTGCATGAATGATCAGCTTTGGAGGACAAATGATCTAAACCTCTTCAACCAAATAGTCACAGAGATCATGTGCAATGCACCAGGTTTCTAACTCACAAAACTCAGATCTGCAGACCTCAAGGTCAACCAGTTTACCTAAAAAGGTTATGGACACATACAGGAGATATTGCATAAAAAAACCCCAACATCTTGATAATGATAAATGCGTACAAATTCAGCTTTAAGAAATGTCATTTATTTTGGACAGTCAACTTTCAACTCTTCTAATAGGAGGTTGAAAAATGGGAACGAAATTGGAGAGTATTCAAGGAAAATAACTCCAACTTGCTATGAAGCCTTTCTTTATGCTAATGATTGTTAAGTAACTTGAATTTGGTTTTCGATGATAAAATCGGTCAAGTTTTTATGTACTTGGTTTCTAAGACACAAATATCCATTTCAGAACGCCAAAAGAACAAAAGGTCACTCAATTCGACGACTTGGTCAAATTATAACAAGAGGACTATCCAGAAATAAATACATAGATTTCAAAACAGATTTACATACCTATAGATGGAGATTCGTGATCTCGAGGTGATGACTTCCCTAAACATTGATTACTATTCACATGCTTTAATTCTGATGTCTGAAAAATGAACAATAGAAGAGTATAATAGACTTTCAAAGTAAATAATAAAACATTTTAAAATTAGTTCAAAACTAGAAATTCATCAAAACTTAACAATACTTAAAACAAAGTTTTCATTCAACCTTACCAAATGCAATTTAAAGCAAAGACAAAATTGTCTTGTGTTGTAATTTGTAAGTACACAGTTAATCCTCACTTAATAATAACCTAAATGTTACAACCATCTCCTTATAATGACCACATTTTTTTGGACATATTTGAATATTCACTCCATATTTCAACTTGATAATGAGACTCAATATAATGACGTTTTTTGTAAGGTCCCAAAGGTACCGGTGGTCTTTTTATTTCGAAGTTTAATTGTATAATCATAATGAATATATTTGAATCAGGTATAAATGGTTGTATTCCATGACTAACAAAGTCCTTATGTTCTTTTTAGACTATCAACAGAAGTGGAAGTCAGGGGTTAACATTACTTTTTTCTGTATAAAGAAAGTAATACGAAAGAAAAGGTAATTAAATTCTTTATACAAAGGCAAAGTGAAGAGAAATGAAACAAAAAGAAGGACAAAAATAAAAAAGAAAGACAAAAATAAATCGTAAAAAAATAAAAACATGCTGTTAGGATTATCAAGACAAAAATAATGTAAAAATGATAAAAATTTCACCCAAAGAACAAGCTCCAGTTTAAAATTTTGTTTTTATTAGTAAATAAAAAAAAGAAAATTTAAACAATATTATCATTCAACCCCCTTGGAGGATGTTATCCAGAATTTCAATTGAGCCAAATTTGCTTAAGTTTTATTAAATCGGGAATTAGCAACTATTTATGTATATGTATATATATATCAATGTTTCATGACATTTTATGAATATTAATATCTTAGTATATCAAAGGTTTATGAATATTAATATCTTAGTATATCAAAGGTTTATGAACATTAATATCTTAGTATATCAATGTTTTATGAATATTAATATCTTAGTATATCAAAGGTTTATGAATATTAATATCTTAGTATATCAAAGGTTTATGAATATTAATATCTTAGTATATCAATGTTTTATGAATATTAATATCTTAGTACATCAATGTTTTATGAATATCAATATCTATGTATATTAATCTTTTATAAATATTTATATAATTTTGTATGAATAACTATCTTTATAAATATTAATATCTTTGTATATTAATGTTTTACATATAATAAAATGTTAGCAGAATGAAAAAAGCAAATCCTCAACACTTGCTCTAGTGAGTTAGAAAGCTTACATCAAGAGTGTGGGAGCATTTATATAACATAAATCAGAGTCAGATCATTGACAAATATACATGGTGTAATTAGAACTTTAACACTTATACACTGTGGACAGGTAGAGAACATTAACATTTTTTTCCATGAACAAAAAACTTAAGTTACAATGAATGCTCGAGTAAATGAAACACATTTATCCAAAGAGATGCCACTGGTCAACAAAATAAACAAAAAATATCAAGAAAAAAGGACACATAAAAAAATTAGAAGAATATAACACACAAAGAAGGAAGAAAGCTGGATTGTTAGAATACTAACCAAAGTATTTAATTTTGAGAATGAAGTGTAAATTTATAAATCTGATCAAACTGCAGACTTCAAACAAACAATGCCTTTAAGACAGTTTCTAGAAATGATTCCCTATTATACAACATGATGTGTTAATGCTTAATTGACATAGTTACAGACAGTATTAGCTGACAAAAACAATGCGGTGCAGTTTCAAAGTTATGAACAAATAGGACAATTACACAACTACTTAGACAGCATTCAAACTTAAAGCTATTTGAACTGGTTCCTGAACAATCCTAATAATGGTGTTTAAAGCAGCACTCCACATAAAATACACATTAGAAAATTATGACTTTAGATGAATTAAACAATAAAAAAAAATATATAAAAAAAAACATTTGAAACTAAAATGTGGATGCATACATCGGGGTAAACACATGAACACTAGTTAATACATCTAATCAGTAAATACAGCATTCGAAACAAAGTCTAAGACTATAAAAATCAACTCTGAAGATCATGCAGCAGTGTGATTGGTCAAATGTAAGGTAGTTCTCAGGACCAACCAATCAAAAGGAAAGACATTTATGATTTATCTCCAAGCACAGAATTCTAATTTCATACACAGGATCTTGATTAAAAATTAAAGTCAGAAATTAATGATATCTATTTCATAATAGATTGCAAGCCTTATTTATTGTTTTAAAGTAAGAAATTAAATTTATGATAAATAAATATATACATTTAGAGGTCATTCAGACACAAGAAACATATTGATGTAATAATGCTTCATTTTCTAAACTGATGTTGTTCAATAAACTAACTATTATAAAATAAATATATTAAATTTTATATTTAAAATAATCAAAGAACAGTATGTCACACAGAGTTTGACATTACAACTGTACCACACCAAACACAACATATATATATACATATATTCACTAGCACTAAGCTGACTGATCAATTTGTACAGATAGCACACAGAAAATAAACTAATCAAATATAGTGTGGTTTATGTACCAACACAAAGCCAAACCTGTGAACAAAGACCAGCAAAGGGAGACAATTACAGTAAAACCTCAATATTAAGACCAGCTCTGGGACCCAGCAAAATAGTCTTAATAATGAGGTAGTCTCATTACCAGGTTGATACAGAGAAAATATAATGAAAATAGGTCCAAAAATAAGTGGTCGTTATAGTCAGGTGTTAGTTATACTGAGGTGGTCCCTTGTGAGGTTTTACTGTATTATCCTAAAGCAACATTTTTGTTTTTATTATGCAAAGTTCATTTGTCGTTTTAATATATTAGCACGCAAGGTCACAATCACATGGTGGCCTGTATTCACAGAGGGCCATTAACTCGTGTCTGACAGTATTTATTGTAAAACATCAGACAGAGTAAAAGTTACTTTTGTTCAACCAGAAACTAACAAATTATGGTGCGTACAACAATTTGACAAGCATGTGTAAATATGTATGTGAAATTTAGTAAAATCATTACGCAAACATCACAGCTGGAGATCTTGATGAAAATTAAACCACATTATATTTTAAAAGCTTGGCATAAAAGAAACCAAATCAATCTACCGCCATTAAGCATTACATGCAACAACAAGCAAGTGGTAATCATCTATATAGATCATGACAATGATAGTAAAATACATGTTCCTTGGTTTAAATGTAGAAGGGAACGTTGGAGTAAAATATAATCAGGAAACAAAGTCAACATGATGTTTTGAAACTAAAAATCAGACCTTAGGACATATAGTAACATCACAATGCACCTGTTTCACAGACGTATCTTAGCAAAGACAGCAGTTTTTATATTAAAAATTTTGCATGTGATACATATTTCAGACATTTACATTCAACAGATGATTAAGGACATATACATGTGTGGAAGGCTCAAATAAAACATTTCTTTTTCTGATCTCGAAGTTTAAACTAGCAAAAAGCAAATATTAGAAGACAATAAAGTCACAAAAGTGATTTTTCAAGTTTAAGTTCTGTAATATAACAGCTATCCAGTCTACTGATAGTTTTTTTTCATATAACAGCTAACCAGTCTACTGATTTTTTCATGAATTTTAACTAATTTGACTAATTTGAATTATTTTCTTCTAATTTTTTAAAAATTGTTCAATTATCAAGTAAGTTTATGCATTTTACTATCATCACAAACAATGGCATTCTTGTTACAAGACCTACACCTACAGCAACCAATCATATATTAAACTGTTACCATGGAAACATTATACCACACTTAATTATTATTAACTGAATAGTATATGTTTATATATATATATATATAATATACATATATATATATATATATATATATATATATATCTACAAAAGCAATGACATTTAATGGCAATCCGGGGCCTCTGGCTATCTGTAGTGTTTAGTTATGGTCTGACTACAATCACTAACCCCTCAATGCTGTGAGTTCAAGTCTCACTTGGTACCAGACATCAGGAAGCTGTCCCGCTAGCTTACCTGAGTAGAACAAGCGTATTGTAGATGTTCTAATGTCTGTTACTTCATCACAAAAGTACCAAACTATCACAAAATACACCCATCAAAATTGTGAAGACTGGATGGGAACTCTTCAACTTAGAGAGTAGACTAGGTCTATTTCAAAATTTTCGCTGAATCAGGGGGCCATTATTCAAGAAAGACAGGGTCAATTTCGCTGATCATCAAACATGGCTGAGATATTATACCCAACTTTAACTAAATTTGATGAAGACAGGCTTAAAAACCCTTCACTTAAATATTAATTAGTCAGAATTACTTCCTACTATATTTCACAGAGTAAATGATTAGAACAGGAAAGTATGTCAACAGTTTGATTTAAATCATATATGAAAACATATTACTTCATAATTTTGTGACTTTTTGGCATTGCAAAATCTGAAGTGCGTATGAAAACCCATCACAATGTTTTGATAATATGTTTTGTAAATATAACTTGGGGTATCTCATAATGGACTCACAGGTAATAATGATAGTTTGTTAAATAAATATTAGTAAATTAGGTAGTTAGGACATAACTATTCTAATATAATGGGTAGAATAAGACTAAGAATGCTTGTATTACAATGTTTGATGGTTCGTGTATTAAAGTGGTTACACAGAATTATTCTAATGCCTTTTATTAACATGTGATGAAGTGATTATGTAGTATATATGTTATTCACATGTAAAATTAGTTAGCACTGAGATAATACTTTTGAATAGGAATTAGTTAAAATAATTATAATCACAGCTTTGGGGCATAAAACTGAGTCAAAAAGTACACATTCGTAATGCAGTCTTCTCATTGGTCGAATTAGAGCCTCCACTAAGTACTGACCAATAAGAGACAAGTCATAAAACTACATGCGTAAAACCTAAGACTTAAACAGTTGAAATATAAATTATGTCTTGATTGAGAAAATACATCTTTTTGACAAATACCATGCTTAAATAAAATTTACTCATTAAAACATTTGAAAAAAGTAGTATTTCGACACTCAGTATATTGTTTCCAAGGTTACAGTTATAAAGCTATTTTTAGATGCAACAATAAGCTATAGTGGCGGTCTTTGGGGGAGGGGTGGGGGTAACTACCTCTCTAACATAATCCCACTTTGGTCCATCATCCTGACACGGAGTAAACACGGCCTGACCGTGACTGATTGTTATACAAACATTCTCGTCCATCATAATTTGGCCTTTCCCGGTAAAGGCAAACACCTGTTTGAATAAGTTTATATGCATACAAGAGGATAAGAAAAAGCAGCATGCAATATGCCATGTTTGTACGTAAGATGCTTTCTTCAAAAGTACTTCATGAAATATGAAACCTCTTTAAATATCTTCATCGTAACAAAGTTTGTCACTTCTAAAACAATGTAAATATAGTTAAAAAACGTTGTTCGGTCGATAGATAACATTATACTGCATAGTATTTATTTAAGTAATTATGATAATTACTGTTATAATTTATTTAAGTATTAATCTAAAATGCTACAATGCTATTGGTCAATTTTAATATTTCAATAAAAAATCAATAAAACCATCATTTGCGTACAAATTTCACAACCATACATTGAAGACAAGCATCGTTCAGTACAAACATTGTAAATAAAATGATTTGGTAGACAACATAACAGGATAACGTAACTAGAAGAATATCCACAGTCTATTTGTATCTACAACAGAAATAAACCAGTCATAATTAGTAAATAAAAATACACAAGTAACATCTCTACCTTGTAACAGAAGACTGCTTTTCTTAAAGAATTAATTTCCGCTCTAGTTTACAACAAAAGAATCAATTATTATTCCTTTGTGTAATGATAGGATAATTCTTTCCAGAATAATTATTTCATTTCTTTTGATCCATTTCTTACATGCAAAAATGAATCATTTGTGTTTAATCATAATAAAAATAAAAAAATTAATTGCTCTCTGTTACAAGTTAGTAATCTTACATTCTTGTCTATCAAGAATCCTTGTTTAAAAGTCAACATTGAACAAATTGATCGGCAAAGGAAAATATAATATCCGACATTAGAAAAAAGTGTCAAAAAGTTGATAATATAAAAAACAGTGATGAATACAAACAAGCAATCTTTGATATTATACAAGATGCTTCAAAAGAAACAACTGATAAATCTAAAGAGATAAAAGATGTTGAGAAATGAAACGAAGACTCTTGATAAACGAAATACCAGACTACAGTTCACAAAAACCACGGTAAACTTTTTACATAACATGTAAACACATGCATAGATACACACTGTATCATAATTTTGTCACAAATTACCACAAATAAACAATCACGATAAATATCTCTACGGATAATGTGGCACTGCAGTGGGTGGGGTTAGTCGACCAGGAACTTTCCACAGTTAGTTCCCCTAGAGGATTATCTCTACTAGAGTGCAGTCCCCTTAAATACTCTTCAGTCTAGCAAGCCTACCTCCTTATTGTACTCCCACTTCTGATTGCCGCCGAGACCATGACACTGAAACAATTTAACTGGGCCGCCCATGGCCGACACGTCCATACAGACATCGTCTGTTTGTAATGCGTGCTTACTGGTGTAAGCAAATATCTACAAAATCAAACTGGGTTAGTATTTGTGCAGAACTTATACACTAGGCAAACGCAAGACATCGAATTGCATACCACATTAAAATTGAATACTTAATGGATTTCATTTTTTCTATAAGTTGTTGTTGTTCAAGTCCAAAAATATGAATCTCAAAAACTAAAAAAGACTTTTCGATATTAGTACATAGACAAACAGAGGGATTTGCCAACAAAACATCATTTATTGAGGCTTCAAAATTTTGTAAAAAAGTAGCTAATGGCAGCCCTTTGATTTTTATGATTAAAGTTCAGCATCCTCATACAAATTGGCCACCATAGCTCTGACAGTCCCTTTAACTAATTCTGTCACTTTTTTCTTTCCATACTGACTTTGTACAGGCAATTCATTCTATGCACAGTGCCAGTAACCTAAAAACTCCCACTAAGACTTGAACAACAAAACTTTCATTTTTATTTACTTAGCACAGTCTATCTCAACATGACACAGTCTATCTCAACATTACACAGTTTACCTCAATGTGACACAGTCTATATCAACTTGAAAAGTTGCATTAACCTAACAATAACTACATGTACTTGACACAGTCTAAATCAACTTGTCATTGAGTGCATTAACTTGACAGTCTGCATTAACTAGACACAGTCTACATAACATAAAACTGACACAGTCTAAATCAACTTGTCATTGAGTGCATTAACTTGACACAGTCTACTATTTATACCAGTCAAGAAAAAGAATACAAATTTAATCTATCTTTCATATTTAACTTTATAAAGTCCATTTACCTCCGTTCTAGTATCAGATTGATATAAAAATATAACAGACAATAGACTGAACTTCAATTTTTTTTTCAGGATGATTTGTTTTTATGGGTACTAGCAGACTGTGTAAGCTGATAAACAGAAACAGAGAAATACAAAAACAATACTCCATCCATCAATTATATCCAGACAAAGTCTAGATGCAGAGATGTTTGACAAATCAAAAAAAAAGTAGTAAAATATGTAATAAGTGACAAAATAAGGCCATGTTTTTTTATTATTTGTTTCTCAGATTTTCATTACAAAAAAAATTGGGAGGGAAAGAAACCATAAAATGACAAAATCACACAATTTCTGCGGGTCAGTCATTTTGGAGGTGCGAAAACAACTAGATGTGAGAATCAGTAAATAAGGGAAACAATTAAAAAACAATGTGTTCATTGTTAGGGTCAAAATTAGTAAAAAAAACTCAGATTAATTGAGCAGTATGACAAATAATGAACAATTTTTTATAATATCAGAAAAAAAGATGCTTTAGATTAATTTCAATTCTGATTTTTTTTGTAAAAAAACCGTTGGCAGGGTCTGAGAAACAAAAAATCAATGAACAGTGGCCTAAATTTGTTTGGTATCAGAGTGAACACAGAATCAACTGTATAAATATAATTATATCGCAAGCATTTTTGATGTTTTGTCTCCAATTCAATATATGATGATGGGGACACAACTCTGTCATAACTATTTCTTATTGAACTTAGATATAGCATAGAGCTGTACTAAATTCTTAATATATATTTAAGTGACCTGTTTCATAGACAAATCTTAGCTAAACAAACAATTTATCAACCATATCTTGCCACACTTTGTATGTAAAGAAAATTGTGTTTAATTGTATTGATTGCTTCCGGTTGACATTGAGGTTATGAAAAATTAATGACAGAAATGAATGCCAGTGACAAGATCTCTAAGTTTATAACATGTCATCTTAGCTAATATATGTCTACGAACAACAACCAGTCCATTAATTTCCTGGTTTTAAACCAGTACTATAGTATTCCATCAAGTAAGTTGAGTCAAGATTTACAGAATACATCTTGATATTGACACATGCTTCATTTCAATTATTTTGGGTGGTCAACATCAAATTCCATCCAATCAATATAAAAGATCACAAATAAACAATGGGAATACACTATCTTCCAATTGTTTACTAAATAAATGTCATATCTGTTGCTAGGCAACAACATACCTGGTTTCCACCCATTCCATGACAATGAACCAATCCTATCTTCTCACCACTTTTACGACCCATACTGTCTATACAGGCACTGGTTTCTTTATTTTTTATCTGAAAAACAATTACAAATTTTACAATAGAATATTATCATACTCATTATTCTAACTCAGTAATAATAGTTTTATAAAACCTGATGAACTTTGTATGGTGATAAAACCAGCGGACTGGTCAAAGTCACAGACTTTAACAATTTTTTTTTAGATTAACACGTCTGCTGAATGTTTGAAAAATCTTCCATAGGAAGATTCCAATGGAGATTTAGCAATTCATATTTCTGGCCAATACATGGAATGATATCAATGAAATGGACAAATTTCATTAATTTAATTATGACTGATGTTTAAAACTGCTATCTCAGCTGAGATATGTCTATGAAACGTGCCCAAAGACAGTAACATATTTCGCTATGACAATTTGACTGAAACTGGTGTTAAACGTCGCACCAACAGCAAAGGTCATTTAGCAACTTTTCAGCTTCAACAGTTGAGGAAAACACCAGGGTTACACCAGGGTAGAACCACCAAACTTCCGTAAGCTAGCTGGACAGCTTCCTCGCACGTGAAATTTGTCCCATGTGGGATTCAAATTAACAACCATGAGGGATTTGTGATTACAAGTCAGAAAACATGACCACTTCACTACGGAGCTGCTATGACTGAAACATGTGTGCTTTAGTTAAAAGTCTGAGTATTCATACATAACCCAAGAGCATTGAATAGATCAACTGTTTGTTGTACAGTAGTTGATAAAACCCACTGTTGATAAAAAAAATTAAGTTTAAACTTAATACAAAATAAAGACATTATCAGAAATCATTACCTCGCCAAGTGCATAGTATTCTACGGGCATCTGAGATTCTGGATAAATATTCTCCAAGTACCATTTAAAACTTTTACATTCTTTCTTCTTTCTGAATTCTTTTCTTTCACTCACATCTCCATAATCTGTATGTCTTACACCTAAAATAGTCACAGATATCAAAATGTTAAAAAGTACCAAAAATTTATATAATCAGACACGAGACAATTTTTTTAATAAAATGATCACTTTATGAATTTCTTAGGACAGTACAAAGATTGATATCAATGAATTTTATATGAATAAACCAAGATGAATACAGTAAAACACAGTTATATTGAACTCAGATATAGTGAAGAATCAGATATAGTGAGGAATCAGATATAGTGAGGAATCAAATATAGGGAAGTATCAGGTATTTATTTTTCAACAGTCACTTCTTTATTTAACTGTAACTGATCCAGTGAAATATGGATATAATAGATTGATTATTCAGGTCCCCAAGAATTCACTAAAACCATGTTCTACTGTATATCCTTTGTCCAATATTCATGGGAATATGACTTCTTTTTACCACATTTTTGTATCAGTGTTATAATTTGACAGCAGAATTTTTAAACAAGCTTGGAGACTAACAAATAAAGCTGACCACATGATATTTATTGAATAGTTTCAAGAAATTCATACCTTCAGATCAATATCTAAATTTGTCTTAATTAAAATTTCCAAATATTCCACAATAGTAAGTCAATCTTTCATAAAATATGGACATATGATAATTATTCACAGAAGTTTGACCATATAAAATGTAAAAGGAAAGAGTTCGTATTTCATTTTTTGTATTAATAAATATCCAGAACTAACATGGAATATTCACCAAAAAACCAACAAAATTAAGGCCTAATGTAAAATTAAAAATAATGCTTGGTTTTGCAGGTACAAAAAATAATCGAAGTAAACAAAAGTAGGGCTAATTCTAGGACCAATGGATGAAAAAACCTATGTCAAATAAAGAATAATAAAGTTAGATTGTTTTACATCTGCAATGCCAGGACATACACAAGAAGGGGGAAAAATACAGTAAAACCTCAAATAGTGACCACCTCAATGTTACAACCACATTCTTATAATGACCACATTTTTTTCAGATCAGTTTTCGATAACTTCCCATTAATTAAACTGAATAACAAGACCACCTCATTATTACGACCGTTTTTTTTATTTCTGTTTACGTTCTCATTCAAGAACTGGGCCACTCATCGAGGTTTTACTTTATCAATAAGGGGAAAAATTCCAGCATGGAATTCATCTTAAAGAGTCCCTTGGATGGTTCATTCTGTAACTAATATTGTTGTTACTGTCAGTAGAAAATCTCTACTGTTTATAAATTTAAAAAAATCTACTAAGAAGGCAAAAACAATGTCATATCTGGTTAGCTCTCAAAGGAATGAGAAAAATATGTAAATAATATAATTATATTGGGTGTAACAATAATCTACAACAAAATCCTTGTATGTTTCAGCAGCCATTTTCCAGGAATGTATGTTCCCAACCTACCTGTTAGTTTATAAACTAGTAATAAAAACATATTATGATAAATAAAATATTTCAGTTAAAGTGTTTGATACAAACTGTAAAATATGACAAATTATAACAGCTCTTCACTGTATCTGATGATATAAGTACAATATATAGTCAAACCTGTGTTTGCAGCCATCTCTGAATAAAGGCCATCCTTTAAAATAAAGGCCATTTTTAAAAACCATCATTGATTATTTAGAACAAACTGACCTCCAAGGAAAGGCCATTTGTCAATAATGGCCCATTTTGTCTTCCCCAAAGGGTGGCCTTTGTTCACAGGTTTGACTGTACACATATCAAGTTGTATTAAGATCAGAAAATATAGTTATGTTTACAGTGACCTGACCGACCACATATTTGGAACCGATTCTTAAGTTTCCCGCAACAAAATTCAAAGAACGAAAAATTTTACAGATGAATCACACTTTGTATTCTCACAAAAGGTGTTTAGAAAAATTAGGAATGTTTTTCGACCTACCTACCCTGAATCAAGTAACCATAAACCTGACTAAAGTTTCTGGTCTAAGCATAACAAAAAAATTAGCCAGTAGAAGGAAACAAGAAAAAGACTTACTAATATTACATAAATCACGTTATGATTATTTGGAAGCTTAAATGACTGCTTGTTCGTAAAGCTTATTTTAATGTAATGTATGACCTCATTTGTGTTGCTCAGGACACACTTCTTTAAGGAGTTATAAGCCCCTTGCATTCAATGGGGTCCTACTGATGACCGATGGCATACTCAACATTTCCAAACATAAAGAACATGAGATTTTAAGCAAGGTTAAACCTACCAGGATTAATTTTGTAAAAGAAATCTTTATACTCGTCCATCCACACCTCTACAATTCTCTGCGTATTATGATTAATAATTCTAGCCACGCCTCCAGGCCAGGAATACGGCGAAGTCTTTCTGAACACATGACCAACACGAGAACATGTAACTATGTAGACCTTACCACCACACATCCATACCTAAATAACATGATAAGAATCAGAAACTATTAGAATTATCAAGGGGGGATAGTTTTGAAGACCAGAGAACAAATTTACACACAGGTAAGTGAATAATTCCCAGCCAAACAACTGCCTATACTTTTATAATATCAGTGATCAAATATGGGAACAAACTAACTATTTCTTAGATAATGGTGCTAACACACTGCAGCCAGGATTTGAATCTGTGCAGGGGTCTCCATGGTCAAAGGGTTATGGTATGTGACTACTAATAACTGCTGTGAGTTCCAATCCATCCCAGGATCAAATGTCACATATGAGGAAGTTGTCCAACTAGCTTAGGTCTGTCAGTGGTTCTACTCAAGTGTATTTCTGCAAATATGAATGTTTTTCACTTTTTCACTTGTTTATAATGTCGCACTAACTGCCAGGGTCATTTGGCCACCTCTCCAGCTTTAAAAGTGGTATCTTCAACCAGCTTTAAAAGTGGGATCTTCAACCAGCTTTAAAAGTGGGATCTTCAACCAGCTTTAAAAGTGGGATCTTCAACCACTTTTAAAGCTGGAGAGGTGGCCAAATGACCCTGGCAGTTAGTGTGACATTATAAACAAGTGAAAAAGTGAAAAACAATTATATTAGCAGATTGAACAGAGTTAAAACTTACCCTAAATGACATTTCTAGATTCTCAGCTCCCCAGATATCCATCCCCTCATCATAGGACCCTATTTCATAAAAATAATCCCTATCTATAGAAAATAACCCTCCAGCCATTGTGGGTGTTCTGAAATAAAGAAAATTGAATCATAAATGTACCTTAATACCTACATTTTTATAGTACGTGAATCATTGCAATGTTTGCTTTAATTTGATTGTGATGTGAAAATGAACTTAAATAATATTTCACATCAAGTATGATTCTAGGATGACAAGTATGACAACCAGTACTTGAACGAAATATTCACGTGAAGCGTTAGGAAGTAGTGCATTAGTTGAAAGACCTGAGAAAATAGCTTGTCTTAAAAAAAAAATTGAAATAAACTTCAGGAGGGCAAAGTTCATTAAAGTCATTTATACAGCCATATTTTTACCAAGTGATAAATTGAAATTTGGAAAATTGTCATCGACTCTCAAGTATTGCAAATGTTTCTTGATAGATGAGAAAAGGAGTCCTTGACAACCCCCCCCCCCCCAAAAAAACACGTACCCAAAATTCCACTTTTTCCCAAAACCCACCCAACACATAGATACATTATCTAAAATAATGGCACCATTACCCAAAGGTATTATGTATGATTCAAACCATTAAAACATATCCATAGTTTAAAACCTACTACTCAGATGTAGTATTGTTTTTCTATGAGAATGTTTACTACATCTTGCTATGTACGTATCAGATGTATGTATATGCCTGTCTGAAAAAATAAAAAGTTTATATCAGAACCTCCCTGTTTTGGGTATTCTAACTTCAACAACCACCTACCTGACAGGTTGACTTCTGTCCCCACCCCGTCTGTCAAGTTCTCTCTGGGGGACAGGGTACCATCTGAAGTTTAATTTCCAGTTAAAACCTCCCCATGTCATATCTGAGCCAGTAATATATTCAAAACTATCGTCACTTATAACATCGATGATTGGACAAGCTACTGCGGTTCTGTAACATAAATATCACTGAATTACAAATTACACAAAAAATCTAAGTTAATTTGTTCTGCAACAACTTTTACACAGAAAATTGGACAAGAAAAATAACTGGGTGCCTCTTAACAATGGAAGAATAAAAAATTCCAAACTCAGGGCTTCTGCTGCCATTCCCCCATTTCGCAAATGGTGAAAAAAATCTGCAAGGGGTGAAAAAAATCAAATTAAGCATACTGTTTCGTAGGCGTGGACCCCCCCTCCATACATGTGGCGGAAAAAATATAATGTCCAGTGGAAACCCTGCAAACTCTATGGGAATTAATGGGAAATGACCAGTATATAAATAGTATATTTGCAAAGAAACATGTTTTGTGGATCTATTTCAGCTGCTAAAAGTAAATAAATGACTGAAATCTACACCATTAGGCCAATTTTAAAAATTTGTTAGTTATGTGGACAAACACAATAAAAAATCCCTGACCCAAAATTGTTTTTAAATGATTTTGACAAAACAAATTCATTATTTAGTCCAGACTTTCATTTTCAGCACAAAAAAATGCCAATCTACCTATCCACTGTTAAAAGTTTGCATTGTGTAACCCAAAATAAACATTTTTTTAAAGATGGCCTTGGCAAGACTTGTAACACTAAAATCTGCTATCTTAGCTAACAAGCTGATACAGTGCTCCCTCCCGTAATGTTACCTCCAAAGACCGATTCCCTCCAAGAAACGACAGTGAAAAGCACAAATGAATATAATAAAAAAACACCTGTCGTGAATGTATCAACTCCCTCTGAACAACAACTCCCTCCCAAAGAACAACAATTTTTATGCGACTTTGACAAGTGTTGCTTTTCAGAGGGAGCGCTGTATATGTCCATGAAACATGCCCTTGGTTCTGTGGTATATTTTGTATGGAATACAAACCTGTCTTTGTAAATTTCAGTCATCAGAGGTTCAAGCCAACCTTCCGTAGCCTCACAATGGGCATCCAGGAATGTAATCACTTTACCCTTAGCTTTAGCAGCACCTAGAATACAAGTATACAATATTAGCCAAAAGACTCAAGGATTTTTTCCGCACTCGGGGAAAGAATGGATACGAACAGAATTGGGAAATTTTACACTGAGATTGGAATTTTTTGACATTAATACACACATCAGTTTTATATGCTCTATTGTTACAATAGCTTAATTCATAAAGGGTTACCAGAATGTATAACAGAAATGGGCAAGAGCAGTGGTTATCACAAATGAGGCACGGTACTCTATTAATCAAGTAAAAAAGCATGCATAATACTCTAACATTTCAAAATTTGTCTTTCATTTTGGCTTTTTTTTTTTAAAAAATAGGAAAAAAACGACACTATTATGATTTGGGAACGTGTCTGTTTACTGGTACATATTACGTAAGGTAAAAAATCCCTGTGTCTGTCAATACATACGTACATACACACACACTAAAATATTACTCAGCTGACCACTTCAACGCTAAAACCATCCTGTTACAATTACCACATATTTTAAGACCGGCTTACAATATTTTCTCTAAAATTTAACTTGATCCTGTGACCATCTTAACGATAATACCATCTTAACGATTATACCATCTTAACGATTATACCGACTTAACGATTATACCATCTTAACGATAATACCATCTTAACGATAATACCATCTTAACAATTATACCATCTTAACGATAATACCATCTTAACGATAATACCATCTTAACGATTATACCATCTTAACGATAATACCATCTTAACGATTATACCATCTTAACGATAATACCATCTTAACGATTATACCATCTTAACGATAATACCATCTTAACGATTATACTATCTTAACGATTATACCATCTCAATATTAGGACCACTGATTTTTGGACCTTTTTCACAATAATCACATTATTCTAACGTAATTAATATTCAGACCACCTCAATATTAAGACCAATATTGTTTGATCAAAAGGTGGTCTCAAAATAACAAGGTTCTACTGTATAAAGTATATCAGAAAGTAACAGATTGTGATATTCCTGTTCAAAGCACACACGTGTGAGTCATGCCAGCTTAGATCAAAGATAACATAAATCATTAGCTACTGAAGATATCAAACCGGATATTGTCGTATTATGACTGAAAATCCACCACATAAATCTTAATTAAAACAATTATACACAAGGTAATGGCTTGTACATCCATGTTCTATTATGCAGCTTTATTCATAAAAAATATACATCCGTCTAGATCGCTGATTTATTAGCACACAGTAACAATTAAAGATCTTTAAATAAAATACGATATTCTTTAACATTATAATATTGACTAATCAATAATTTCAAGTCTGGATAAGAGAATTTTACAGACAGTTGGCCCCAAAAATTGAAAACTGGAGGAATCAGATTCAATATGTTTTATAATCTTTCGAATTTGGGAAAAATATCATCAAAGGCAACAAGTGTTCTGAACAGTCACAAAATATGCCAAAATTCACAAGCGAAGAATGGGTTGGATTTGTTCAACCAAATGAACGAGGTCTATTCCATCATTGTTTAGCTGAATCAGGGGCGATGATTTAAGAGCACTGGGGCAATTACAACAGTTATCAAACTTGGCAGAGATATTATGATCGTAAACATATTTACCAAGTTTGGTGTAGATTAACTGGGAATTGTTCGACACAGAGTGGACAGCTATCATAGACGCCACTCATCTGCAACAGGTGTTCCCGTAACGTCAGGACCGACTAATATAATAATGATAATAGAGGGTCAGTCAAGGTATAAGAACAAAAAAATAAGAACAAAGTTCAATAATGGTCCTAAGATCAGCCCATTCCAGATTTGGAACATGCTCAGTGTGTCAGCGAGACTTACAAGACAATTACATTATTTCTGTCAATACCAACCTTTTAATCTTGCTCTTATTAGACCTGTTCTCTCTTCAGTTCTCAACACGTAACATCGTACAGAGAGTTTTTCTAAATAGTCGTCTAATTTATCTCCTAGCTCCTCTGAAAATACAAATAAACATTCAGGATAACAAACTTGTAAACACATAGCACAGCTTAATCTATTAAACCCTGATGCAGAAAGCAGATAAACAGACAAGAGATGCCTGCCTGGTCGAGTGGCTATGGTCTGGCTAGTAATCACCAGTCTGTCTGTTTATTTTTCACAGGGGTTTTAATATTGCACCAACAACCAGGGTCATTTTGGTGACTTTTCCAGCACTAGCAGTGGAGGAAGACCCAGGCTTACACCTGGGTAGAACCACTAACCTTCAATAGCTAGCTGGTCAGCTTCCAAACATGAAATTTGTCTGGTCACAGGTGGGATTTGAACTCTAAGCAGTGAGGGGCTGAATTGAAATGCCTCACTTCATTTTAAATGTAGAATATCTTATGAAACAATTAATCGTAAGAACTCTCAAAGGTAAACTAATTGAACAATTCTAAAAAATGTAAATAGCAAACATTATATTAAATCATAATTATACAGTATTGCTTTTTTTTCATTTATTACAGCCAAACTATGCTAAATACCATCAATGAATCAGTGATTTTCCTTCTTTGTTTGGATCTGGTAAACAGACCTTCCTAATCTAAAACAAAGATTTTTTTTTCAAATCCCCAGCATAAAATTTCCCAATTTTGACATCACACTGCACATTTTTTCCCACTTGGACTGCACGCAGACCTTTTCCCAATATTACTAAAAAAATCACTGGGATAGAGACCACCTAGTTTGTAAAACAGGTAATTTTATTTTGTATAAGACCTCTGAATAAGGACCCCATCCAATAATGACCCCTTTTTTGCTTTCCCTAAGAATGTCTTTATAAACAGGTCTGACTGTAAATATTTCGTTCCTTACCTCGTTCACTTGCGTCATCCACAAGAATAATTTCATTCAATAATTCTTTCGGTGACCTATTTATAACGCTATGAACTGTACGTAACAAAGTGGACCAGGCTTCGTTATGGAAGACGATCACTACACTAGTATCCGGCAATACCGACACTGGTGGATATTTCTTATTTCTGCATCTGTAAAGGAAAGAAATGGTTTCTAAAAAGCCCTGATATTGGTGAATGGCTGATTCTCACTAATTAGCCAGTAAATCTGACTTACAGGGATTTGACAGAATGGCAGATAGGGTTAAAAAAAACGATTGTGAGTATCGGTAATTCAACTGGAAATTATATTATATCAACAGTTGTAAAACAAGCATCTTCGCAGAATGGGTTAACCCCCTGATACCCCCTCCCCCACATTTCTCAACATTTTACATGTATAACAAAAATGGCCCAATGATCACTCGATCTGTATTTCAACAGAAAAATCACACTCCTGGGGTTGATGAAAACAACTTAGTTACTTACCCTGGTATTCTGTAGTCTGGTAATGTACGATTTAACGACATCATATCACTTGCCACAAGGTTAAATTGATGTATTTTAAATTTTTCCTTTGATTCCTCTTCTAAATTGGACGGAATAATGACTGCTTTTCCCATATCACCAGGCATACTGGGCCGACTCATTAATCCTGAAATGATTAACGGAAATTATAAATAAATGTAACATTCAAACTACACAAAGATATCTGTCTGATTTTCTGCATTTTATAATAGATGGTGACAAGTAAGTGGAAATTTTATCAAATATTACAGATTTTTTCCACATTTTGGGAAAAGTACTGGTACTGATAAAATTGGGAAAAATTTCACCTTGTTTTGCTCTGAAAATTTTTACACTAATAAAAACAACAGTTTAGTATGCTCCTTATATGTGATAAAGTAATGAAAGTCAGTCATTTAATAGTAATAAAAAATAATTTCTCAATTCATAAAGGGTTGTGAAATTGTATTACATAAATAGGCATGTTCAATTGCTTACCATTACTGACAAACTATGTTCATAAGTTAAAACAAGTAAAATTGCATCATAGTTGAACATCTCAGTCGAAAGTTTGAATTTTGTTTGAGACTTTTTTCTTAAGTAGGGAAAATGGTCACTATTTTAGATAGGGAATGGGGAATGGATCCATTTACCAGTACCAAGTATACATGGTAAAAATTCCCTAAACACAAAACATTATTTAGATATCAATGTCAAACGAGAGAAGATTGTAAAAACTAAAATATAACAATTGCAAATAAATTTGTTCATTCATAAACAATTAGTAGGCAGTTTTATCAAAAACAACATGTTTTCACTTGTCAATTATGATAAATAATTAAATGCCTGACTTCCGTAACTTATCACCATTTTAAATATGCTTATTACATTTGAGAAACACACTGCATGCAAAGTAGAAACAAATAAATAATAACAGAAATAGTTTATATTAAAATAACAACAATCACATTAACAGTTAGTAATAAGTCCACACACTTAAAATTCTTTAAAGATAATTTATGAACCCTTTGCCCCATAACAGTGCATTTCCGCCTCCTCTGAAGAGGACGACTTCTGAAAGCATTGTGGCAAAAGAAGTCATTGCTTGTAATGAGTAATGGCTTCTTTTGCCGCAATGTTTTCCACGCACTCAGAGAAAAATAACCCAAATGTCTTAAATTAATTGATGTATAGTGTTTTTACTCCTAATTTAGAAGAGTCCAAAGTATGCTTATGAAGCAAAGGGTTAACAAATTAAGCCTATGATATTACAAGAGTAATTTTGCTTCTGAAGTTAAATACGTGGACTGGTTTGTTTAATTAAAATCTTGATGAATGTAAGTATACATTGCAAGTATGAAAAGATGAACATTCTCTTTAATATGAAGTACTCCAATACTTTCATCTTTTATACTTTTTAATCCGAAATATCTGCACTGAAATACTATACGTTTCCATGAGGCAATTAATGAGCATTACATAAAATGTTACCATAGCAACGAAATCAATAGAACGATAATTAAAGTATACATTGATATCTTAACTGTAACAAAATATGCATTCAATGAGGGAGAATGATGGAAAAGAATAGAAATATATTCCTTTTTAATTATTGACATTTTCTACTTTGACGTAAGATACATCATGACTAGACAATTCGTAATTTGTTGCATTTTTTCTCTAAAATTTGCAAGCTTATGAAATAGAACACCAATATGACATATAAGATAGGTAATATAATATGAGACAATAATAAATAAGCAGCTATCAACCTGTATGTCTAATGTAGGAGTAGATATATATTACTACAAAAAAAATAGTTAAATATCCTAAATAATGAAGGTTACAGTCTTGTGGGATTTATAGAAAGACCTCTCCAAATACCTTACTCAAGTGGAAAATACTATAATCATTCTGATTATACTTTTGGGGAATGTAGGGGAATAAAGCACAACTCTAGGAGGGGGGAGTACAATACACATTTAAACAGACACACCCAACACCAAAATACCAATCAGTTTGTCTAATAGCTTCAAACCTCGACAAAACTCAAGAGAAAGCTTCAAAAATGCCTGAATTGAAGATTTGGTGACAGGAATTCTACTTCATACACTGTAACTACATTTAAACCTAGGCTAAAGACCACCAGTGCTGTAAAGACCTGGGTTCAGTCGGCATACTATAGTCAAGATACTAGTTTTTACATTTAACAACTTTGCCAATGTTGTACATATCATATATTTACTAAAAGCTGATATTAAATCTCCAATACAATGAATAGGATAAAATGGTATGATGTTCAAAGTCTAAATTTTATAACAAGATATTACACTTCACCATAGGTCATACCCTTCCATGAAAATTTTACAATAATGTTGATTTTCCTCCACATGTGGAGAAGTTGCCGGTTCCTTACAGAAGGGTAAGTTAGTACTGGTTAGTACACAGTCCAGGAAAACTACTTAGGTGAACCGTTCGCAGTATTTAACTGAAAAATTGTTGAAAAACGGCGTTAAACCCCTGTGACAATAAGTCACATAAAAAAAACAGAACAGTTTTATGACACATCAGAACTTTCCGTAAAAAAGTACAAAATTTTGACTAGTTGAGAACAAGGAAAGAATTAGTCTGTTTTTTTATCATTGTTTTTCCATGGGGTTTAATGTCACACCAACAGCCAGGGTCATTAGGTGACTTTCCAGCTTTTACAGTGGAGGAAAACCTCTGACATACACATGGGTTGAACCAAGCATTCTGTTAGCTAGCTGGACAGTTTCTTTACATCAATTGACTCGTATCAATATGCGAGAAAATGTGACATTTTCCAACAACTTCTCAGCTAAATATATATATGTACATGAAATAGACAATTTGTATTCCGCAGAAATAGATTACATGGATAAGAAACACTTGGTAAACTCATACATGGTAATGAAACCACATCAGAGCATTGTCTTGAGAATAAGAAATAATATTCTGTAGTTATCTCTGAGATTATGGTCGTCACCCATCGAACATGAACAGACAGCTAATTAATACATAAACGTGTCAATTGTATCCCGTAGCAACATAAGTGTATACGGGTTTTCACAAAACAATGTCGACCAGACAGTAAAATTACTTTAGTTTTATGTTAAAGATTTCATGCACCTGACATCTTCAGTCATTTCATGTTTGTTAAAAATGCAGTAATCAGAGCTATCTATCAAACCAGTTAATCAAGCTTTAAATAAAATTCTACCAGAAAATTGAATTTGTTT
Source organism: Lutraria rhynchaena (assembly GCA_008271625.1). Lineage (NCBI taxonomy): Eukaryota > Metazoa > Mollusca > Bivalvia > Venerida > Mactridae > Lutraria > Lutraria rhynchaena. Next base: position 2,477,481 of record VIBL01000054.1, read on the forward strand.
GTTTAACAACATAATCAAACAAATTTGAATTCTCTAAACAGAATTAAATACATACAAACACAAATTCAAAGCAGGCAGACCATATTCTGTGGCTTTAAACTGACTGACTGTAAATAATAATAATGATTAATTGCTAAATAAAACTGACAAAATTCAAATTAACAGTCAAGTGTGGTTCAAAAATATTGTTTTCATATGTTATGAATATGAAATTATAGTACAGCTAAATTTCACTATGAATATTACTGACCTCCATGGCTTGACTAAAACATATTTTTCTTTTTTCTTTTTGGATTGAGGTGTTTAACTTCGCACCAACAGCTAGGGTCATTTGGTGTCTTTTCCCGCTAGGAGAATACCTCAGGTGTACACCTAAGCAGACACCAGCCTTCCATAGGCTAGCTGGACAGTTTCTCACATGCAAAGTGTCTGATCCCAGAAGGGCTTCAAACTCAAAGAGGTGAAAGGTTAGTGTGGATCAGAGACCATAAACCACTCCGCCACAAAGGCCCCAGAGTCATTTTTCCACATATTTTAAGACCTACGTAAGTGTTGAATTAAAACATTAAATTCCTGATACAACTTGATTTTAATTTTTGCTCTCATTACAACAAAAAATAAACATAATTTTTGATGATTTTGAGATACTGGTAATAATTGTTTTTGTTTGTTTGTTTCACTGGGTTTAACGCCATTTTTCAACAATTTTTCAGTTAAATACAGCGAAACCAGTTTTCCTGGACTATATACCAACCAGTACTAACTTACCCTTCCACTAGGAGACAGCAACTTCTCCACATGTGGAGGAAAATGGACATTTTTGTCAAATTTTCATGAAAGGGTATGACCTGTTGTGGCCGGGATTCGAACCAGGATCTCCCGGTTCCAAGCCCAGCGCACTTACCACTGGACCACGGCTGCGGCAGATACTGGTAATAAATCTTTAGTCCAATCTCAATAACAGTATCATAGATGTCATCTTGTCATTTCTTAATCAACTACACCAGCACACTGATTTATATTAGCAAAAAAAAAAATTCGAAAGTTCATTTTAATGACAAACCATTACAATGGCCATACACCACTGTTCAAAACCAGCCATATATAACCATTCAATTAAAGACTCATTAAGATTGTACTTACAGCAGATGATCAAAAAATTTAATACTGTTATACGTAAAAAAAGTAAACCTCAATATTAAGACCACCTTTGGTGCGAATTAATCTATCATAACACTGAGGTGGTCTTATTATCAGGTTGACATAAAGAGGAAAATTTTGAAAACCAGTCTGAAAATAAGTGGTGAGGTGGTCTTATTATCAGGTTGACATAAAGAGGAAAATTTTGAAAACCAGTCTGAAAATAAGCGGTGAGGTGGTCTTATTATCAGGTTGACATAAAGAGGAAAATTTTGAAAACCAGTCTGAAAATAAGTGGTGAGGTGGTCTTAAATATTATCAGGTTGACATAAAGAGGAAAATTTTGAAAACCAGTCTGAAAATAAGCGGTGAGGTGGTCTTAAATATTATCAGGTTGACATAAAGAGGAAAATTTTGAAAACCAGTCTGAAAATAAGCGGTGAGGTGGTCTTAAATATTATCAGGTTGACATAAAGAGGAAAATTTTGAAAACCAGTCTGAAAATAAGTGGTGAGGTGGTCTTAATACTGAAGTGGTTGTTCAGTGTGGTTTTACAGTATGTTAAGACAGGCACGAATATTTAATGGCTGTAACAAGTTGTATTACATTTCATTAATGTAATTACCCTACATAAGACACATGCTTACAATAAAAATCTCAAAACTTCAAACGCTTAACGTTCAAATAACTGACGCAATTTATTATAATGATCAATTGTATCTAGAGTGATAAATAGGTATAATGTGACTTAATTCATTGTAAAACGTGGATATTTTATAACATACCTTGAGTGCAAACTTCAATGCATGTTAATCAAATAACAGAATTGAATGCTTAACACTATTTACTTCAGACATATTATTGAGACAATTATTTCACAGTGGAGCATAATAAGAGTCCATGCAAGTCTGACAACTGTCCTTAATCAAAAATTTTTTAAGGAAGTCTGGTGAAATTTTGAGAATTAATTGCCCTTGTGTTTAGTACAATTCCTTTGATTTTTAGAGAATATTTAAGATGGTTTATATTGTAGATCAGTAAATCACAGTTACCATCACTTGACCAAAAAAGTAGGGAATTAAGGAACAAAGGTCAGAAATTTTATACTTTCTCAATTTTATTTATATCATACCTTCAGTACTTTGAAGTACGGTCTATCCCAAAATATTTCATACTTCAGATTTAGCTAAGAAATGTTAAGGGTCAGAACAAAAAAAAAGGATCAGGGTAACTGCAAGCACAATTAATTCTGGCCTAAGATTTAGCCCAGTCCATTATTTTCTGTAAAATAATCATGCATACATTATTATATGAGGTAGTCTAAATATTACGGTGGTCGCAAAGTGAGGTTTAACTGTAATTAACTGTAGCTCTCCCTCAGAGTTAGGACCAAATTTTATCAATACATTAGAATGTATGAATATTTAGAGGGTCTACTAGACCTGCCATGACCTATGTGGTAGCATTGATGTAAACACGAACATGTCAAAGTTTGATCGACATGCTGGTATTAATGTTATACAAATAAGACCTGGGTTGTTCAAAAATTTGTGGAGAAAACATATCAATCACTTTTGGATAGTGGCAATATCTACAGGGAAATTCACCTAAATCATGCAAAATATGTCTACATCAATACTTCAAAACCGAAAAAAGACTCCAAATCATAATATAGCTACATGCAGAAAAAATTATCTCCATAGAAATAGCTAACATTAATTCACTAAGCAGTAATTACTAAAATCATGCTTATTAGATTTTTTATGTTTTGTTTTTATGTGAATACGAAAAAATGACTAATGATACAGAAAAATGTCAAAATTTCATCTTACTGATGAATTAACTACACTGCATATGAGACATGCACATGTCTTACTAAATTACATTGTCAACTTATTATTGTCGACATAATGTCCGGCAAATCTTCTGAAAGGATGCAAATATCATTAAGAGGCAGTTTTAAATCTTCATGTACATAGTATTTGAGTTAACAAGTGATGTAAAGTATTGTTCTGAAATCCAGTATCACTTAAAGTGATTTATAAGTGGATAAATGCTGGATTATTAAGTAGGAAGTTTGAACATGTATGTAAAACTTGTGAGACAGAATCCTTCTTTTCCTCCAGCTGTGCTCTATGAGTCTTGAGAAGAATGTTGACCTTGCTCTACAGTTTTATAAAAGATTTCTACCATATTTTTTCTTCATTTTAATGAAACTGTCAATTTTCACACCTAACTGTCTTAATTTCAAAAAATCGTCAACTTCTTCGGTGAAAATTTTCAAAAAAAAACAGAAATCTTAACCTCAGTGCCACCAACACAATAGAAAACAGTGGAGTCTGGACCTGAGAAAAATCTGAAGTTTGGAAAATTCTGGAAAACTTAACTTCAAGAAAACTTTAAAATTTTATGTACTGAACAATAAGTATGACTTATGATGTGTAACTATGACTTGTACATGTGTGATGTTACAAGCCTAAGACTATAATCAGAGTAATTTTTAGACAACCCTCGTATGATAATCAGTAAAATTACACAAGACAGCAATATTCATATGTAACCACAACTATAATATCAAATACCAAACTGTGTGAAATGCATTAGGCTTTGAATCAGCTCCAGTCTATTAGCCAAAAATGAAGAATTACTTCATATCAATGAAGAACTGTTTTTATTGCAATGAAGAATTATTTCATATCAATGAAAAATGGTCCTATTACAATGAAGAATTATTTTATATCAATGAAGAATGGTTTTATTACAATGAAGAATTATTTCATATCAATTAAGAATGGTTTTATTGCAATGAAGAATTATTTCATATCAATGAAGATTTGTTTTATTGTAATGAAGAATTATTTCATATCAATGAAGATTTGTTTTATTGTAGTGAAGAATTATTTCACATCAATAAAGAAAGGTTTTATTGCAAGAATTATATCCAGGGTCATACAAATATCTAATGTTTCATAATCTAAAACTTTAAGAAGCTTGTCAGCCACTCTATGGTTACCATGACAACAGCTCATCTTTTTTACACACAGAACTGAAGTACAAGTTGAACATTTTCGATGACATCAAAATGGAAAATATTTCCTTGTCAGAGTAAAACAGCCTAAGATCCTTACAAGTGCACAATTAAACCAAGTTTTGCTGTGTTTCATTCTCAGCCATGTTTAGAGAGAATCATTCAATGACAGTACAATAAAACCTACACAATAAGACCACCTTTGGTTTTACCATATTAACAATATATTCCCGAGTCAACAATTCCAGTACTAAGACTCATCCACTCATCACGACTTTTTTAAGTCCAAAAAGTCGTGTAAAAAGTAAAACCTTAATAGTAAGACCACCTTTGGTTTTACTGTGTTAACAATGCAGTCCTAAGTCAACAATTTCATTACTAAGATTCTTCCATTAACAATGTCTTTTTTAAGTCCTGAAAGTCTTGTAAAAAGTAAAACCCCGATATTAAGACTACCTGTGGGAGCAAAACAGTGGTTTTAATATTAAGGTGGTCTCATTATCAAGTTGAAATACAGAAGGAATATTGAATCCAGTCCCAAACTAGGTGGTCAATATAATGAGATAAGAATTGAGGTGCTCACTAAATGAAGTTTTACTGTATATGTTTTTATACTTTTTAATACCATAAAGAGTTTCCTGAAGGCAACCATGACAAATACATCCAGGTCACGCCATCATAATGAGATACTGTTATAGTTGACATGACAAACTCAGTACCTAAGTGCCCTGTAGCAAAAATTTTATGTAAATTTATAGTTATTTCTTTCATAAACAGCAAACAAAAACTTTGTAGAATCATCATATGACAACTAAAGAGGCAAAAATTAATGCTGACAACAAGTAATAATTCTAAATCTGCATCAAGAGACTCAAAGCCAAGATAAACTAACAGCGCACGTACAAGTGAACAGTCAAATCCTTGTAAATTACTTGAGTTCAAGAAATATTATAAATCAGAAAACTAAGCGACACATTTTCAAACATTAAGGCCTAAAAAATAGCTTGTTTCCACCACCCCAACTGACCCTATTTTTTGCTGCCAATCCTATGATTTTTTTTGGCCAAATAATAGTTTTGCAAAATAAAAATGTCAGTCATATTCTAGAAAAAAAAAATCCCAACCTATTGACCCATTTTTTTTCAGAGTCGGTAGCAGAAACAAGTCTTTTTGCCTAAGCACGGCAATATCACCAATTAAATCAGGTTTTCAACAGTTTATGGAGTAAGAATCATTTTACTATATTTCATAATAGGGACCTTGACCTCAGAACCCCTAAATACAATCCAGATCTATTTGACTCCATGACAACTTACTTTACATGACATTTGGCAGAAATTGGTCAGTCTAAACTAAAGTTATCGAACAGAAACAAATCGTTTGACGTCAATGAATGTAACACCAACACATCCCATCAACTGACCGAGGACATACTTCAATCTTATTAACCAGGTTGTTCAACTTTGTTGAAAACCTGATTAACAAAGAGTCATATTTCTATATAAGGTATATAATATTCATATACAATATTGATGAATGCATTTTTCTTCTTTTATTACCGTAATGTATGTCGTATCACATTAAACACATGCTACAGATGTTTATAATTACATATTATACACAATCCAGCACAATATTAATCCCTAAATGTACCAGTATGTTAAAATAAATTACAGTAAAACACGGTTTTAATGAACTTGGATAAATGAAGAATTGGATAACATCAAGTCTGTATTTTTCACGAGCCATGCCATTCTATATTTCATTGCAAGGGGGATAGTGAAATAATTTATAAGGGTTATTGACTCTGACCAGTAATCGTTATCCCCGCACTGCAGTGAGTTCAAATCCCATCCATGACCAGACATATTCACATGTGAGGAAGCTAGCCGGCTGGTATACAGTAAACCAGAGGTTTTACCCACCGATAAAGCTGAAAAAGTCCCCAGAAGACCCTTGTTACTGGTGAGACATTAAATCCCCGTGAAAAAAAGAATTCATTAATATGGATAATCATTGGGGTCTCTAGGAATATGGAATATAATTAAATATATAACTATATACAGTAATGGGCAGTTATAGTGAATGTTTATATAATGAAATGGCAAAAAATATATTCATCAATGTTGTAATTAATTACTTTTTTAGGGTCGTGGGCTTAAATGAATGAACCTTTATTTGTGGAAAGACAAAATCGGTTATATTTTAGACAAAATCAGTTATACTTTACAATTTCAAATCAATATTACATGTACTTTGATATTCAACTTAATGCAGCTAGAAGATTAAGTCAGTACATTAGGACTGTCATCAATTCAAATGATACAGATACATCATGAATTTTCCACCAATCGATTTTCAATTTCAAAATATCAATATTTTCCCAGAAAATTATGACAGAAAATGACTGTTGGCATACAGAAGTGGGGAAAAAGCTTTGTTTTTAGGACTATTTAAACAGATAGTCTTCTTTCAAAGTTCTGGCAATGAAACTATTGAATAGTGGATTAATTTTGTTTGTAACTGTTTATTTCTGCTGAACTACATAAAACGTTATTCTAGTTAAATACAGAAATATGCAAAACATGAGAAAAGAGGCATTATGAGCCTTTTAATTTAAGTATAATTTGTACTGATATATCTGATTTCTGACCTATACTGATTTCCTAAAATATCAACATTGTTGATACAAAAAATCTGAATCAATGACAGCCCATAGTCCATGAAGTTATATCTCAATCAAGATTTTCATCCCTAAACGCACCATCGTTACACATAGTACTAGTATGTATAGAAAAAGAATTGATCAGACATGTTCATTACAAAAAAAATGATATCAAAATTATTATACACAAAATGTTTGGAGACAGTCAGTAACGCCTAGATGACCGATAATGTGTTTGTATATCATAAAGTCCCGACATATATCAATCTATAAGTGCATTGTCTACGTTATAACAATTATAAAAATGATGATTTACACAGCGGACAAGCTGAACCACTTTAACTCATTTAATTACAAACCAGAGTTGTGGGTGGAAACAATTAGTATGCAGTAGTCATTAATAGCGCTTTAATGAGAATAAATAATTAATTTAAATAACCGCAATTTGAAATCCAAGCTAAATGGAGATTGTAATGAATTTAATATCTTTTAAATTAATTCTATTTTCATACAGCTGACAAAAAACAGCAAAATTTTAAAAATCACCAAAATAACCTTAACAGTGGAATTTAATGTGTCATGCATCTAACAGTAAAATTTGTACGGGGAGAAACACTTTCAAAAAAAGAATGCTATCTCCAAATAGAGCCATCACATCAACACATGTAAACGGTGCCATTTCTATTAAAGCCAATAAACTTTTTTTATATTACTTAATTTTATTCTTAAAACCATTTAAACATCCTAGGCACTGTTCTCATCAATATTTTGATGTCATCTTTTCTATAGACAATGATACTATTCAATTAAATCATCTTTCTTAACTTTCTATCAATGCCCCCGTCTGCCGTCCTTGAAACCAAATAAAATCAGAAAGTAGGAAGCATTTCAGCATAAGACAGGGTGCGCTTTTGCGTTACCATCTAAACACTAATACTTTCTAGCATTTCCATCTCTCTAGCATTAACCTTGCAATGAGGGGCAATATTCCATAATGTGTTAACATTTACAAATCTGTGTAAACATGACAGCTCTATCTCAGAAGGAACACTTGTTCAAGCATTCATTCATTTGTTTTAACCTTATATCATTTAGGTTAACAATATTTATTGATAGTATTTTAGTAAAGCACGCAGTCAGTTGACCTGACACATTTTCCTGCGTTACCTACGAGTACTAACCCTTTCCCCCATCTACTGCATTTCACAAATAAGTCACAACTTTCACACCTGATGAACGAGTTCATGACAGCTGACAGAATTGCCATGAAAACTGTCATTATGAAAATACCAGTCTATCATTTTTAGCATAAAAAGATCAGTACTGATAAAGTTACATTCATAAAATTGTCAAACAGGAAGTAAAGGAAATCACTTGATTTTTCTATTACAGGATCTCTTAAAAAGACAGATATTTAAAAATTACATAAAAATCATCTTATATCATATAACCTTCAGTATAGTTTGATTTAAATGGTATTCACATGTACAGTGTTCTAATTAGCAATTGACTGCCGAGCCTTAGAAGTCAGTTTGAACAACTAACAGACTGGTTAAAATTGGTACAAAAAATTTGTTGGCCTCGATTTTTGATCTTTCCAAAGCCGCCAGTTCGTTTATTATGAACTGTCCCTTATAAATAACCTAGAATGCAGGAAGTTGTTTCTATGTTTCAAAAATTTTCTGGGAAGGAGGATACCCCCCGACCCCCTGGAAAGTTTGTTACTTCTCTATTTGAGCCTATCAGACAAATTCTGGATGAGAACACCGCATGTAGTTTAAGAAAGGAAAATTACAGAGCAATGATGACTTGTGTTGTCTATCAGTCTTTCAACTGAGTGTCTATTTCCCGACTAAACTCTTTCAATAAGGAAATATATTCTATTATTCTTGTACATACGAACTGAACAAATTAAATCATTTGCAATATCTACATCCTGGTGGCTAAATCATCCGAAGTTTTATAACAATGAATAGTACTTAGTGTTAGATTCAAAACTAGCTCATAGAAAAACTGCGTGTATTCACATTTTTGCACTTACTTACAAACCTGATGATTATAAAATATACTGGTAAATAAATTCCAGGTATTCATACTATCATATGTTTTGTAACAATTAATAAGATACATTTGCTTAGGCTGTGAATTGTACGACACCAGGGTTTTCACTAGACTTAAAAAGTTGGGAGTCAAAAAAGACCGTTGACTGATGATAATTTGAAGAGTCCACAGAATTTCTAATTTTATTGTAAATTTGACCCTTTGGTACAAATTCTCAAGAGTCGAAAGCTTTATTTCAATGATTTCAAGAGTCAAAATGCTGTTTTAAGGGTCATATAAAAGCTCTAGACAAACAACTAAATTCATTAATCTCAATTTTAGGAAAAAAGTCAATTTGAGGTTACATTTCTCTACTCTCGACAGAAATTAATGCACAAATCTGAGAATAGATAAATGTACCTATTACAGAAGGAATAATATATGTTTTATACATATATATATAAATCACCACTAGAATAGAAAAAGATGAATATGAGGCAATCCTCACAAAATTGTTGGTTTGCAGTTATTAAAAAAAATATTAGTGATTTTGACCCCCCCCCAAAAAAATCATTTTTATTCAAGCTTTTCCTTTTCAGTAAAAGTGAATATATATTGTTAACAAAAATTGTCTTTCCATCTGCCCACTGTTATAAGTCAGGGTCACATTACCATAAACCAACATTTTTTAATGATAGCCTGAAATCATTTTTTGTGACCAGTAGAAAAAACAGGTTTGGCCATCTACAATGAATTATATATCACATAAAATCATGTATAGTTTAATTAACATAACAAGTAAAAGATAACGAAACAATAATGTCCATTTACCTGTCAAAATAAACATATTTCATTGAAACCAAACAAAGGCATGCTATATACTAACACCCTCAAGGTTAGAATAACATGCAGACACTGATATACACACACACACAAATATTTTAACCAAAGGCAACATGCTGTACATCATATTGACAATAGTGTGAATTTTTAAATAAAATATTAAACAACTTGTCAATTCACATGTCTATGACTTGAGGGAAAAATATTGTAGCTGAAGTGTAAGCCCCCAAAAAATACGAAGATTTAGCCCAATCCCCGCCATGCAAAAATACAGACACATAATAATGATGTCCATCAGTTTCCAATTAATCACAACGACTGTCATTTATGTATATATTATTGTCCATATATTGATTAGCCTAGTGTCTAACTGATGTCATATTCAGAAAACTATATCATCGTATAAAAAGTTTTCAACACAATTAACCATACAAGAGAATACATCATTGTGTCTACGGTATTACTATCAGACAGAGAAACATTAACAAACAATCAATGACTGGAGGGTTTCCTCATAAGAAATCAATTTAGTAATTTGAATATGATGTAATATACTAACAGCTATTGTAATATCCGATTTTTTCCAATAAAGTCAGTTTTTTACCAAATTGGAAAAAAAAGTATGTCCTTCCTCCATATTGAAATATTCAATAACCATTAAATTTTTTATATAGGACAAACAAATTTTAATCAGGCTAAAGGTCAGACTGGCAGACATTTGGAGAGCTCTGAGTTTTGTAGAAATTGATGAAGCAAATCAGAGAGTGTCTATAGTAGTAGACATCAGGATGATAGGATCATATTCGCGTAAAATACATCTGAAAAGAAAGCTTGTACAAACATATGAAGTAATAGCTTCTATTGAAAACAATACAAAAGCCAAGTACCTGAAAACTCAAAATAAGTGAATTTGAATGCCAAGATTATTGTATGGAGTCCCACAGTGTAAATAATGTAAACAAGGTGTTAATAGATTCCATTCAGACTTGGTTTCCACTGATTACAACAATCACCAGTTATTCCCTCATTGTAGTTACCAGATTTCGCATGTTTCTTCACGTAGTAATCCGGGTCATAGATATAATGAAACTCTTCCCCTAACCAGTTTGGCCTTCGACACTCCTCACCTCTCTCACATGCAACTGCCAACCAGATACTACTATCTACAAGCTGTTGTTCACGCATACGTTCATCTTCTTTATCAACTTCCTCATCAGGAGGAACACTGGCTGAGTTTGCTAAATTTAGCTGGTCTTCATATTCTGTACTTTCAAAATCATCAATTATACTGTCAGATTTGTGTTCAAAGATACCATTATCATCAGAATTATTATAATTCGTTGTACTTACTACTTGCTGAAATATTTTTTTAACCTCAGATTTTACACCATTCACTAAATATCTCATATTATTCTCCATTTCCTCAATTCTAGTCTTACTCTCTATTTCAGCCTTGGCAACATTATCTTCAATGTTTCTGACCACTTCTCTCATGAAAGACTCAACTTCTTTTTCAAACACTTTAATACTACCTTCTACCTCTTTTATAGACAGTCTTATGCTACTGTCAATCTCTCTTTCTCGAAGTTGTATCCTCTGTTCAACATTTGAGGCCATTTCATCTATTTTACGAGCAGCTTCAGATACATCAACTTTAACCTTCTTATCCAGGTTGTCTTTGAACTGTTTAAGAGTATCTTTCATTGTTTCATCACTATTAGACAACTGTTTCTTCACACTAGACTCAAGTTCCTTTATTTTTTCAATGAATAATTCAGATATGTTTTTTTCATCATCTTTACGACTTTTAAAACAATGTTTTATATCATCATCAAGATAATACATTTCACTAACATCAGAATCTAATTCACATCCACTTTTCCCATCTGTAAATATGTATCAATGATTCATGAAGCAAAACCAGTAAAACCACAACTTTCAACACACTTAAATAATAATCTGATAAACTTTTTCAACATTTCTAAAACAAAATCTTTCTATGATTGTAACACAAATGGCTGACAATATCTGTATTGACTGCCATGGTTCATTTGTTTAAAAAAACTAGATAGTTTTCATATACTGCTTGTACATAATTCCTCTTTTAATAAAATAGGAGTATGGGTCCAATTTGATTTACTTTATTATGAATAACAAATTCACAGATATAAGAATGTAAATTAAGATTCCTAGTTTCAATGAATTTTCACAAAGCCCTATTAAAATCATTAAGGGACACCCAATCTATAACATGGGAACTAGGGTCCTGTCTATACGAAATATGAAAATAAACATAATGAAATAATAGGGACTCTTTAACTTAAAAAAAAATGCAAATAAAAAAACAAGGCACCAGCCCCTAATCATTACAGCCCCTTAATTCATAACAACACAAACACATTATTATTATAGAATGGTTAAATATGACAAAACAATGTACTACTACTAATGCAGAAATATGACCATAAATATTCACAACATCTTTAAATACGAGGAATTCACAACAAAATGATCAGTAAGCATTTGGTAAAAATAAAAATTTGTCCAATGATACAAGTAAATTCAGATGAGGAATTGTAAAAAATGCAGTTTTCTGCATGATGCTGTTCACTCAAACTTTCAAAAATAATACTAATGGTGTGAATTGTATCTTAATAATTTGTCTCCAAGATTTAAACAAACGTTGTTCAATATATTGACGCACAAGTCATCAAAATCACACTAAATTGTGAGGTCAGACAAGCCCCCTCATTACTGTGAGTTTGAATCCCAACCAGGACAAGGCAAAATTTCACATGTGAGGAAGCCGTCCAGCTAGCTTAAGGAAGGGTGGTGGTTCGGCCCAGATGTACACCTGGGGTCTTTCTCCACTACATAAGTCATCAAATGACCCTGGCTGTTGGCCTAATCTTGAACTCAAGTGAAAAAAAATAACAATTAACAACAGTTACTAAAATACGATGAAAGCTACCTAATCTTAACATGTTCAAATGAAAAAATTGATTTCGATAAAGAGACGCTTACAGATTAGTTAGATTTTTTCTGTGTCATGAAATACAATCTGTTAATCATTTTAACAATCTCGTTACCATGTCACATTTCATGGATTGCCTAAATCAGAAAATTTGTGGGTATGTTAACTTGCAGACTTTAAATTTTTCAACATAAGAAAAATGAAGACTCAATTCTGCCAATTGATAAACTGAAAAAAGAACAGTCAATATGTATGTCAATTAATGTCATACATTGTAATATCTTTTCTAACGTAGGTTGTAACTTGTCAAGACTGACCTAACTAAGGGACCCATGTTTCCTGAGTGCATCTTAGTATCAGTTCACACTTTTTGTCGATTTAAATATTATTTATACTATTAAAATAACATTGATTAACCCCTCCGAACTGTAACTGTTATTGGAAAACTGATCACATCTCAAAGAGGCTAAAGATCAGTACATTGGTTACAAGTTAACAATTCATTTTCAGAAAACCTAACCTAATTACAATAATTAGGCGATTAAGTATGCTAGAAACACCATTGTTAATTTATTATGGAAGAAAAAAATGTTAACCTTACCTTATATGTAGTAAAGTATGCCATTTAAATCTGGCCATACAACATAGCACATCAGTACAATAAGATTGTCATTGATTCAAACAATACTGACATACATTAACAAATTATTTCTAAATGAAAAAATATCTTTCTAAAAAACTGAAAAAAAAAACTACATTTTTTGAGGATTTAAGCCCAAAACATACATTTATTTCTTTGGCCTATTGACATGATGTAAAAATAACAATTATAATCAAATCATTTTAAAAGACTTTACAGCAAACCCTCCCCACGAAACTCAATTTGAGTATATTGTGCCAACTACAATTTTCACCAAACTTTTCACATAGCGCTTACTATAACAATAATCTTCATAAAAAAATTCATCATCAATTCACTTAGTATTGAGATAAACGTCCCAGGAAAAAAATATAACCAACAGAGATATTAATTTACCAGCACAGTAAAACCTCACTAAGTGACCACCTCATTATTGGGACCATCTAACAAAAGAGACCACTTAAGTCATTGCAGGACCAGTTTTCAAAATTTTCTCTTCATTTCAACTTCATAATTAGACCACCTTAACATACCTTTTCGTTAATTTTGTGGTGTTAATATCAGGGTTTTACTGTAAGTATATATCACACACTACTTTGACTTACTTAGAAAACACAATGGGTAAATGAGGCCATCCTTAAAAAAATGTTGGTTTCCAGTTAATTGTGACTCATAAAATATCCCTGATACAAACATTATTTAGCCATTTTAACATTATAAAGTAATAGTATGCCAATCTGAATCTCTTTTGCAAGTCAGGACTGAGGTTACTCATTGTAACATAAGAGATTGGGACCTGAAACTTAACTGAATCTACCTCAGTCTGCCCATAGACTCAGATCCTTATATACATATAATGTTGAAATTTACTGACAGAGGAAACATTTAATTATTCATGAAATTATTCAAACAATAATAAGTTTAGTCACTTCACAATCATATGCAGTGCTAATGCTATATGACCTTATTTAACCTTTAAACCTACAGTTTGTGATAAGGTGACCCTTTTCCTCATTAATTTCTATTTTCATTACACCATAATGTTCATTCAATATTAAATATTCATATAAAGTATGTTTCAATGACGCAACAAATCCAGTGTTTTAAAGCTTAACTAAAATTTCATCCTTACATCTTACAGCAAAATGCAATCATAGTTTCGCATCCCTAACTACCGTTATGCACACATAAATGACCAACCACCATATTTAGCGCACCACTTAATACCTAGATGGCGTATGGAGGGGTTATATATACACATATACCTGGACTTTTGTTTGTCCTATCTACAAATACTTTGGGTGGTATTTTATATTTGGTTGTGGGTTTAATCACTAACTTGGGTTCATCGTCTCCTGGTGCTACAGGTTCTGTGTGTTAATTAAAGCATTTAACTAATCAAGGGAACACTATATTGATACTTGTAATCAAGTATCAGCACAAATAAAGAAATAAAACTGAAATCGTCCACAAAAAAAAACTTTGCCATAAAGAAGTAAGAACTAATATAGATATTAGCAACCACAATTAATGCAGTAAACTAAAAATATAATAATGTGAAAGTAAAGCCAACTCCGAGATTAACTAAAGAAAATTATGAAAATACAAATATGGCAATAAAAATGCCTCCTATATTTAACAATGTATTTGAAATCTGAAAGTTTTTGAGTTCATTAAGATAATTCAGTAAAGGTTAGTATTGCTGTGAAAATATTCAAACAAGACTTACAGAAAAATCTAACAATATGTAACACGATTTGAAATTTTGAACAGAAATATGACATGAATCTCTATGCTAAATACAGTCTCTCAATATAGAATTGTCTCGGTTGTCAAATATTCCTACAGGGATGTGATTGATTGCTGATTAGGGGGGAGAAAATTTTGGACACATGGCCAAAAAGGACCAAAAAGCGCTAACAAAGTAGAAAAATTGCACAGATACAAATACCAGTTATTAGTATTTGCGATCCAACATTTATTCCACAAGTAATTAAGTTAGATGGGTTTAGCCCCTATATTCCCTCAGACTTTCTCAACAAATTTTTACGCTTTACGTAAATGACATTCTTGATCAGCCAATCCGCAGAAACCCCATGAAAAAATCACACCCCTGTTCATTAGACAACATCAAATTTATTTTACAGAGTAACAAAGACAACAAGAAAGAAAATTTGATAGAGTATCCAAAAGTGAACCAGTCACAGCTACTCATCTAGTCATTACCTCCTCACCACAACATTTTACCAATAAAAAATATTATGGTCATACCTTTTGGCAAGATTCTCTGTAACAGCGACCCTTCAGATATCTTTTCCTTGACTTTTCCATTATTGCAATCCGTAGCAGCATTAGTGGCACAATCGGTAAAGTACATGAGCAAGACGACGTCCAACAAGAACCAAACAAGAGATGTGGCCAGCACGATCTTACAATACTGCAACTTGAGACGACTCACCATGATTGACCTCTGTGTCACAGCCTAAAAAATAAACAATACTTAAGCACATTGAGTGATAAAAAATCAAAATGTATCATGTCATTTTCAAAACACTCATTTGATACTTGACATGACATTTTGACTCTTGAAATTAGTAAAAAAATGTAAAAATGTATTTTACGTTATTTACAAATATTAAATATTATTCTTTCATACCATGCAACAAAAAAATCTAACCAAATATGCAAAAATAGCACTGTACCCCTTTAATGACTTCACTGTATCAGCAAGAATCATTTTGGGGATGACGCTGTAGGGGCTATGTAAGGAACAAATTAGTACCTATTGATACATAACTTAGTATCACTTACATAATATTGACCAAAGTTGTTAATTTGGTGCCTTTTTTCACTGGTTGGGGAAGGGACCTGGGGCCTTCAAGGAAGGGGAAATTTTAGCATGATTTTTACCATTTAGGGGAAAAAACTATAAATCATTGAAACACTTACTGGTCGGTGTTGCAACGTCAGTATTGACAGTTACCTCAATTTCAGCTTCATTAGGGCTTGCATTTGATATTTTTTAAAATAAAATGCTGCTGATATCTTGCATGTTTTTTTTAATTTTTTTACACAATTTTTGCTTGTAGTGTCTCCAGTTGTGGGACATTTTGACATACCGTAAAGCGTTCTATATGGCACGTTCTATCAATCACTTCAGTTTATGTTAATGTCGTAAAATATTAATCAATACTTTTTTATGCTTGTTCGGAAGACAGAACTCGGAAGGGGAATTTTTTATAAAAGGGGGAAAAATTAGTCAATTTCAGGAGGGGAAGACACAGTCAAGTGGCATCTCTTTATAAGGTAAAAAGCCACAGTAAAATGATATATTTTTCTATGAAATTTATCTATACCAGCTTCATTTATGTTTTAAATACATTTTAACACCAAATAGAACTTGCTTGCCAGGCCTATAAAATTAAAAACATCATTAAATCACATACAACACTGACAAGATCTCTTGTATAAGACATGCATATATCTATCACTACAGTTGAAATTACTGCAAATTGGGGAGTAACAATGTTCAAAGTATTCAATGTTAATACATAACAGTTAAAATAAGATGCAGAATATCATATGAAATACATAATAATAATGAAACATTAATTCAAATTAAACAAATAAAGAGCAGATACAAAGCATTAAATTTCCTAATAAAAATGCACTCAGCCTATTTGGCGAAAAAGTTTGATTAAAAATAATTACCTATTCAAAACACAGTGTTGATTGGTATATAAATATTATACTGTAATTATGGATTGGGCAACAATTGATCAAATCATTATACATTAAATAGGTTTGAACTGATGACACATAATAATAGAACAATACAATAAATCAGTGTAAATAGGTTTAAAGTGCTAATTAGTAAAACTGGCATGTGCAAAAATCTCTTTTTTGTTTAATGAAGGCTTAAGTCAATTTTAGGGCAAATCAATAACTCAATGAAACAATCACTCACGAGTCTCATAAAAATAATTAGGCCTTTGTCAACAGACAGAATCCATTCATTGCATTTAATCAGTGTGCAATTCATCCATGGTTTATTACGTCAAGCAAAGAAAATGAAGTATGCACAGTAATTTGCAAAACTTGAGATCACTGAGACAGAAATAGGACTGTAACAAATTATAAATATAATGCACTTCAATAGTATTAACCCTGTGAATTATAATTCTGAACATAAAACGCTTCTAACTGTAAGGATTCATAGAAAAGGCATTCACTGAGGGCCGGTACAGTTCTGAACAAAGATTTATGCAATTTTTGACCTGCCACATTTTAGGACTAAAGATTCTGAGATTTTATTAAATTTTTTATCAGACCATCATCTCATATAAACAAATTTCATTTTGAACACAGCTTACTTGCCTCTTAACGCATTATTTTCATTAATAAACACACATCAATATTCCTAAGAGTCCAGCACCTTGCTGAATGCAGAACAACAGACTTAAAATAAATGAACATTGTTCAGACATGTCAAATGTGTCATAATTTATAACAACACAAACCCAAGTGACAGTTTAAGGCAAATGTTTTCGTCATTTCTTAAGTTTATAATGATTTTAAAAAAATATCAATTCATACCTGCATGTATACACTATAATCATGAAACAATTTTAACAGAATCCTTTTCATGAGATACAAGCATCCCAGAGTTACACGACTTTATTATTGGTTTGAAATTTAATCATAGTTATTATGACAGAGCAAATTACTTAGATTGCAAATAAACTGAAACATTTGAAAATATTTAAAACAACCTATTTCACACCATGAGTTAGTATAAAATGATTGAATTTACCTTAACTATCGAAAAATTTTCATTTTCCAGTGAACTATCGATTCCACGTCTACTTTCAAAACCGGAAGTGAATTCATTTCATCTAAGCTACGAGCGACTATCGAAAACTGTCATAGCGTTGTCGTCTTATCATATCGCAATGACTGACAGTATTTTTTGCTGACAATTCCCGATTTTCGATCGATAAAGATTGCAACATATTGTGATGCAGTAGAAATATAAACAATTTATTGTAAAATTTCTACAACTCGAAATTACACCGAAGCATTTGTACATGTTTAAATCTAATTTGTTAGTAAATAAAGTGCAATTAAGTATTTAAAATCCTTTTTTTTCTTATTGTACATACCTTAAACATCTTGCAACACGTGTATAGATATTCTCTAATTTAAACAAATTATGCTAACACTTTATAATACCGTTTTTATACATCTATTTCGTTTTTCCACACTATCTAAGCTACTAAATGTGTCTTATAAATATATCAATATAAATAATTCATAATTTGAATTTGCTAATGAAATTAGTACATTAATGCATTAATTGCTAAACACATGAAACATAAATGTCGGAAATTCTAAGCCGACCTGGTTGCCAATCCTAGCCTTCCCTTTTAATACCACGTGTCCTCGCGTCACTTTTAACCGAGCGCAAATTTGATAAAACATCGTTTATGGTTCATTGAGCTTAAATTTATACGAACCCGTCATTGAATTTATTCAATCAACCATATATGGAGCTATTGTTATTAAGCAAAATTAGTCCAAATCCATGGCTCTAACAATATTTGTGGAGCACGACTTTGAAATCAATGACATTTAAGGGTTTTATGTAGAAATATATAAGTCTTTCCACACGTGAAGTATCATGTTAGAATAATAATAAAAATTGAAGAATAACCTTCATTCGTACATCAAATACTAGAGTGACCAGTTGTGCCCCTTAGCAATACTGTTTGTTGTCGGTCAAGAATTTCCACTTACTCGTATCAATTTTATTTCGCTTCGCTTCAACAGAGCCTAAGTGAGTGTCAGCGATATTTATGTTAAGTTGATAAACTTGAAAAAAGCATTTGACATCTAAATCAATTATTAGATTTTATTGACTAGTGATACCTTAGCCAAAGAGTTAATCTAAATAAACACATATTAAACTTCTAACACTCTCGACATATTTTCTCATAATTCGAACACTGACGACATTTGACAAGAAACACGATTAGCACGTGCTGCTTGCAGTATCATATGAACATGTTGGATATATATATATATAAATATATATATGAAGTGTTATAACAATTTTGAGTTTTAAGCCAAATGTAGATATACAAGTAACATCGCCATTAGATAAATAACAGTCGTTGTACAACTTTTATTACCCTGAATATTGCATACTCGAGAATAATCTAGTTTTGGGCAATTTCGAGAAACCTTTCCCCGAAGTTATAGAACTTGAGAACAGTCTATGAACTCAAATCTCAATTTTATTCTTAAAGGGTTTTGGTAGGAACGATGTAGCGGTTTAATGCTTAGATTGATATACTCAAGTCGATTTTTGGTGTTAGAATAATGTATAATTAACATTAACACTTTCTCATCATAATAAATTTAGAAATACTAAATGACAAAATATGAGATTTAAGATCGGAGTCGAATCTCAAGTTTTATAACCTCAGACCTGACCTCAAACTTGAAAAGCCTTTTCTAAAAATATCTTGCCGTCTGTGACACAATTCTTCTACTCGTAAACCTTTTAATATCGAAAATACAAGTAGCTGATTCCAAGCTGAAAAGTGAGACAGGCAACTTTACTTAATTAATTAAAACTCTCACAGTTTTGACAAAAATATAAAACATGCCATGCTGAATATTACATCATTGGGAAATAAATGCGAGCCTGGGACAAGTTTTGACTTGATTAAAATATGCTGTCTGTAGCTGCGATCTTATTGATTAATTTACTTCAGTTTTGCAGTATTTGTTAAAGAAACATTCCAAAATTAGAAGTGAATCGTATTAACAGTTTTATAAACATATTGTAAAAATACCCATATTTTTTATTGTATATCGGTTTTGAGGCAAATAAATACACTGTACCATGAAATACATGGCATATTTTTTACATGTTTTGTTTTTTTCTTTTTTGTATACATGAACAAGTTATTGCACAAACTCAGTGCAGTAGGATTTTAAAATTGGTAATGTCATGATTAAAGTTGACATATCAACGAAAAAGCATGTCACAAGTACTCATCCGTGTATTTGATATCCCCTTTTTTTTAAAGAAGTGTAGTAAATCTCGAATTAGATAGATTATAATAAAAGTAAAAGCAAGATGTGTCACTAATTTAAGTATGTTAATTAGCTAAATACTTGCTTATTTAGAAAAAAAAACGTTGTAAAAATGTAGAAACACAATTTATATATTCAAATTTAAAAAAGTGCCAACCAAAATTTGTATCTTTGAATGAAATAGCGGAGTAAACGTTACATATTTCGTTGCAAAGTATGTTTATTTTCTATGAGCAATAGTTGTTTTCGAATTATTGTTTGGCTAACTAATAAAAGGCCTTTGTGGTTGAGTGGTTATGGTCTCTGGCTAGTAATCACTAGTCCCCGTCGCTGTGAGAGCGAATCCCACCCAGTACCATATTTCAACTTGTCCAGCTAGCCTAGGGAAGATTGGTGATCCTACCCAGGTGCACGGCTGTGGTCTTCCCCAGGAAAAAAGATTTTTTTTCGGTTACCTGGTCAGTAAACTAATCAAATACTGAAATGGTCACGATACCTTTCCCTAATTCTTGAACGTATTTTACACAATGGCTCATTACATACAAAACAATCAACAAAAATGGAGATGAATTTATATAAGTCATGACTTTTATCCAATCCATAACATCTAAATTTTGTAACTAACATAATACATGCCTGTATGTATGTATGTATGTATGCTTGTAAAAAATTGTTAATTCAAATAAATAAAGGTTAAACCAATAAAAATGACCGTGAAAAAATAGTTATTTCCGCATAATCTACGCCCACTTAGCGATACATTGGCATAATATTAATTCATCGAGCGATTTGACGTTTGTATCAAAAACCAGGCTGAGAATACTGGTATATAAGAAAGATAACCAGACAAGCTTCTAGTATTGGACTTAGGATTTCAAATCGCGACCAGTAGGGCTTTAACAGGGAAGCTGTTAGCTGTTTCATTCAGGTAAATAAGTTTGCTAATATTTTTAAGATTATTTAATATCCCATAGTATCATTATCATTTTCATAAATTTAATTATCACCATTATTGATATAATAATTATCACTATTATTATCAACATTGTAATTAAAATTAGCACCATAATTATTGAATATTATCATAATTCAGTGGATGAATGAGTGAAGCTATTTATGACGAATTCTATTTTGTATAAAATATGATTTTGACGCTTGTCCTTAAAATAAAACAAACTAGTCTACATGCTTTTGGTGTACAAAATCATTTAGCGTCACGATCTTTCGTACTTTTTTATTGTATGTATCTGCATTGAATGCTATGCAATATAAATGATGGTTGAACAAGTCCACGGAATTAAGATGTGCATGTGCAAAATAAAGAAGCATAATTCTTTAATAATGATTTGTTGTGATGAAATTTAGTTTGATAGATAAACTGCCAAACGAAGTTCGATTTTCACTCTCGGGTTTAAGGGTCATGGGTTCATTTTAGGGCTAAGTTCATTGTAGTATTTCTTAAAATATAGAATTGTTTTATTTTTATATATTTACCGAAATTTCTATCGCTCCAGGCACATATTTCAAATAACTCGAACATTGATAAATATTTGGCATGGAGCACGACTTGCACGTGCAACTTGCCTTATTTCGTCCCCCTTCCAAAAAGTCAGTTAACTGTACATGATTTTTGCCGTATCATTACAAAAGGCGTTATATAAACGTCTAAACACGAGTGTGCAAACATTAAAATGTTCTGCAATGTCTTATTTAAAAGAATCAAAAAGAAAACTTGGGGCGTGAGAATTTTTTTTAAAATGCTTATTATATTATATATATTATTATTATATTATTATATATATTGAAAATCCATGTTCTGAATGGGGTTTGACAAACTGAATTCGTAAAATAATTTCCGTTTTTGCTCAACAAAAAATAAATTTCTATATTACCTACTTGTTAGATGTTTTTGTCCTCAATGTATTAGGCATTTGTGACGTAGAACTGTCAATGGCCACGGCCGTGGTCCAGTGGTTAGTGCGCTGGACATGTAACCTGGAGATCCGGTTTCGAATCCCGATCGTGGCAGATTATAAACTTCTATGAAAATTTGACAAAAATGTCGATTTTCCTCCATGTGTGAAGATGTTGCCGGCTCCTTGTTAAAAGGTTAGTAAGTACTGGTAAGTATACAATCCAGGAAAGCTAGTTAGGTGAACCGGTCGCCGTATATAATTGAAAAATTGTTAAAAACGGCGTTGAACCCCAGTGACAATAAGTCACATAAAACAAAAACAAAGAACTGTTAATGACGATTGAAGGCAATGTACCGTTACGAATATCAGTCGTAATAATGAGGTTGTCTCATTATCGAGTTGAATTTTAGGGGAGTGATTGAAAAAAGGTCTGAAAATAAGTGGTCGTTATGATGAGGTGGTCTAGAAAAATATGCTAAAAGAAAATGCCGCAGATACACACATAAAATGCATGCGTGCTATGACATTTGAAGACTCACAAATAAATTTAGCATTTTTTAAAATTCGAATCGGACAATAGTCGGTGGTGAGCCACAAAATGCATTATTGATGACGTCATAACAACATTTAAAGGACGTAAATTTTAGTTAAAGCAATGGTCTACTTTACACGTGTTGTGATTTTATTACAGAATAGACAAATTGTAAAACAGCCAGAGGCATGTTTATAATCGGTAGAGATAATATTACCGAGTGTATCTTAATGCTTCACAGTTCAAACAATATACTTTGCATGAGTAATTATTCCCCTGATGGTGATGCTGTGTGTATCCCGTAATTGTATAGTTTTATTGTTTTCTTACTTAGTTCACAACCAATGTATATTTCACGGTAAAAACATACAGTAAAATCTCACATAACGACCACCACGATATCACGACCATCTTATCATAACGACTACATATTTTCAGATCGGCTTCCAATAACTCCCTCATAATTCAACTCAATAATGAGACTACCTCATTATTACGACTGATTTTTCGGATCCCGGAGGTGGTCTTATGATCGCGGTATTACTATACATCGAACCATATCATACCATGGTACTTACTGTATTTGTTATTTTACGCATTCGTAAGCGATCGTATACATCCTTAGTAAGATGTACTGTGGTATCTCGATGGTAAGATTACCTTTGGGACCCGAAAATGTACGATTTTCGTATTAAGTTGGCGTCATATTATGTTTAAATATATAAAAGGAAATATTGAGAACCGGTCCACAAATAAGTTATCGTTATAATGACATGGGTCGTTATATTGTAGTGGTCGCTCATATGGGTTTTACTGTACATCGTTAGTTTTTGTTCTAGATTAATAAAATTTGGAAAATGGATAATTGGTTTTTAAAGTGAGCAAGTGAAAGCCTAAAAATATTTCAGGTTTCAGACACATTTTTCAAAGCGCACTGTGTCCTAATCTGGTCGATTGGATTTATTTTGTTGTCTGCGGCAAATGAACTTAACGAAACTTATATTAGTTTTAACATAGTTATTGCCATTCTTAGTACATGGATAAATATCACATACAATGTATAAGGCGAATGGTTTGCTAATCCTCAGTAGTTGCGTGCCGGGTGGGTGGGGGGAGATTTGATCAGTACATATTTAAGACCCATAACACAAATTCCGAAGCATTCCTGTCTCCAAAGATTAAAACAGAAATTAGACATATCACAATATGTTTCAAAAATTCAATCTTCGTACATAACTATCTTATGATCATATGAAGGTCTTAATGTCCGTCTGAGAATACAAGTACAATAATAAAACCAAAGAACGCGACCTTGCGATTGGTCAGTTTTGAGACAGATAACCAAACAGACCAATCAGATGCTTGAGTTTCTAGACTTCACCCCGAATTAGGTTTTATGACCCTAAACAATGCACTTATTGAGTACTAAGTGGTCAGGTCAGGAAAAAATGGACGGGTTTCCGATCAGTCGACCGACCCTACGGTTTTGGCGCCGACTCTATAGTTTTTAGCCGCAAAATCCAAACTACGTTTTTTTATATGAAAATTACCTCCAAAGTACGAAAGATATGTTTAGAAAAAAATAGAAAAGATAAGTCTTGCGACCTACCTAATCGGAAGTAATCGGAAATATGAATTTTTATAGCTATAGGCTTCAGTTATGAAACAAGTTTCACATCTTGACGTCACGATTTAATGAAATTATTGTATCATACGAGTAAATGCTACAACGGGACCAATTCTGTTTTATTTTATTTTTTATGTGGGTTTAACGCAGTTTTTTTCAACAATTTTTCAGTTATATACGGCGATCGGTCCAGCTAACCAGTTTCCTGGACTGTATACTAACCAGCGCACTAACCACTGGACCACGGTCGCGGCTGCACCAATTCTGTGTATAGATTATTTAACAAATGGATTACGTAGTAAATAATCTGTACACACATTTCATTGTTTACACGATCTTTCGTTCCCAAACTTTACGAATTCAGATAATGATTTACAAAGACCATTTTAAATTACGAAATAAAATCAGACAGCGACGTATCATCAAAATGTCTATAGGAAATAAAATAGCGCCTTTTCTATGATCTTAGAGACAAACGGAAATTGAATTGAAATTTTCTTATGTTTAAAGAACGTCGAATTGATATTAAATACAGTAAAACCTCACATAGCGACCATATCATCATAACGAACCTTGTTACTGCGGGCCCTTGTTTTCGAACTTGTTGAAATAATTCCTCTAAATTTCAACATGATAGTAAGACCACCTCAATATTAGAATTGTTTCTTTTGGACCGTAATGTGGTTTTGGAATCAAGATTATACTACTATGCATCAAAGGACGATTTGCATATTCCACTGATTAATTTTAGCCAAATGGGCGCATGCTACAACTTTAAGGGACGCTCCTTATGTTATATAACACGAGAATTCAGATATATCTAGACTTTGATGAAAGCACAAAGGCTGTCATTCTATAACAATCATTCCCTGAGTGTTTTCTATGAAATCTGATTACTTTGTTAGCAACATTACATGTTAGATGCGACCACAATACATGGCGAAACACTTAAACATTGTTGTTGAATGGCAAAAATCACAGAAAATATTTTTCTTCTTTAAGTTCTCGCTGATGCTTCAGATCCTCCGTGAAAAAGATTTCCCACTTCTTTACTTTCAAGTTCATTCTAACTAGAACCTTTAGTAAACTTGTATTTGTCTAAGCGCCTGTTTTTACACACATTCATTTACCAACGTGTTGTAGAGCTTAAATAATGATTGCACTGTATACAGTGTTAGAACACTCTTTTATTGTCATATATGTTTGCATTGTCATAATTCCATGACAAAGCATGATTTGAGAGTGGGCGACAAAGTGATAAATGCTTCATTCAATTTGTTTTGTTTTCCAATCCATTTAAAGACTGAATTTGCGTATTTTTATAAAGTGATGCCGTACCGTTTTAGCTTACTGTCTGCGTCATCTAAGATTGACATAACACGAAAAAAGAACGTTGCATGCCATAATATCTATAAATTCAATCAATGCTAACGTGATATTCTAGACTAAGTATAATTTTTAAAAATTAAAATGGAATTTCAAATACCAGCGCTGACGTCTTGAAATGGATATTTGTTCAATGTACATGCGAAGTATTTATCTGATTGTTAGGTAACAATATCATCAACACACTTCTAACAGACCACGTAAGGTGACCCTAGCTCCTTGTTGATTTTTTTAAATAGAAAAATCTGAGTGTTAAAATTTACTCGCATATGTTTAGATATATATCATATGTATTCATTGTGTAACGATATAGTAACATGGTTTATGGTTCATTGACCTCTTTTGGAATTGAGGACGTAATGAGGTAAAGTGTTAGCGTGAATTATGTTACTTGCTAAATGTCGTCAATGCTGGCATTATTTGATAATATGTGCTAGGTTAACAGAGATCACGTCAATCAGTCAATTACCATAGATACAGCTAGAAAAAAATATGCCAATTATTACAGTATCCATCGAAAACTGGAAAACACTAATGCTGTACACCTTCCGAGCACTTGCGATACGATATATATCGCTTTCCGATTATTTTGATACGAATGCGTGCTGTGGAACGCTGTTTATTAAAACAATATCAAATGATAAATGTGTCAGAGATGAAATACTCTTTTTAAATGTTCTTTGTTCAGCAATAGATTTGGACTTTGGTTACTAAGTCAAAACATTAATCGAACGTGTACTTGTTAAGTATTTAGCTAAAAATACGCCAAATGCCCTTGGATTAGTGTTATTTAAATTGGACTGATGCTTTTCTTATGTTTTTAATTTCATTTAGTCGACGTCGTAAAATAGATTTGAATCATGTTTGATTGCTTCGCGGGGTGCCTATACAGACTTAGGGAATACGATACGATACGCGTATCACTCCAGTACAATTGTAATGTACCGTGATATATCGGTGCATCAATATCGCCGCGACAGGTCTTAATATACCAATACTTCACGTTGATTGGACCAATTTGAATTGCTGTCATATCTATTCAAATATTAAACTTATACGCTTGTATTTGATTGTATTTATACGACGAACCTAGATTTTCGAAAGACACTGTGTATTATAGCAGACTTTGACGGGGAATTTCGTTATGCTGAGAAGCAAGGAAAACTTGTCAGACAAGCCAGTATTGTCCAAAAATGACTGGCAATTACTACGCGTTCACGACTGATTTATAGTATGTGAGATTTTGTTTTCATTTTGCGAACAGTATGTAGTCCTACCACGCGAAGAGTCAAAACTAACAAAGCAGAAACAATAAGGAGTTTCATTCACAAATCAAAGCGTTACGACAAAGACAAATAGAGTAGAGCGCGTTTATAAAATGACCCGAATCATTGCTTTAGTAATAATCTTTAGTACACTATACATATCATAATGAAAAAAGAATGGTAAAATACTTCACAGTATCTGATTCTTCATTATATCCGAGTTGACTTTAACTGTATTTCACTGAAATTGAAAACTCAACGCGACAAAATTACACTCATTTTTTGGTATAGGCCAAAATATAGATTTTTGACAATACAATCTTGGTTCAAAATAGAAAATATCACTAATCAGCCACTAATACAAAAAGTGGGACAGGGGGTAAAATGCTCAAATTGATATTAATATCACACTTCATTGTTACCATGGTAACGGTATAAAAGTGGTAGTTATCAATTTATATACCAATTAGTCACGTGCTCTATAGGCATAATCATTATCATCCTAAAATACAATTTATTGTATAATTCACCATCAGTCATTCAGAGACTATTAAATAATGTCCTACGATGTCAGAAAACATAATTTCTCCAACGATAATTCCTATTTATGACACAAAAATCATAAATTGGCGGATCTCATTTGGATTGATTATCATAAAAACGAACAATTTCTGCTTAGTTAACGTATAATTACTATAAGATGTATAGAATTACTGTTCCAAGGATCTGTCACTTGTCTTACTTAATTAAAATTCCTCGTCTGGAAAATTAAAGTCCTTAATTCCATTTCATCTATTTAACAATCTACATTATACTGGTACGACATTGTTTTTTTTGCCTTGCAAAAGGTTTTATCTTTCTTCTGTCTTGAGTTTTACATATGAAAACACTTGACCCATACCTCGACTGTCTTTTCTTTTATCTTTTCTGCTTCTGTGCATTAAGTCCCGTTTTTCTGAAACATTTGACTTGATTTATTCTAATTCTAATGTTTCCCCCACTTTACCCGTTTTGGGGCTTCATTTCGGGGAATCCCGTAATTTTCATACCCCACCCCAAGCGGACCTTGTTTTCTAGAAGGAATTTTCCAATGTTGATAGCTTCGTGTCTATCTTGGCATCGCCATTTAAAATAAATATTTATATGAAACACCGATGGTTAGCTACAGTTGCATTATACAACACTCTTAAGAAATTTCCAGTCATGAGAAAACATTTTGAAAACAGAACCAGCATCTTAAGCGTGTCAGTAATTCATAGTAGTGATCTTCGTCGTCTAGACTAAATCACTTAACAAACATATCATATTTGATCTAAGCAATCACGGAAACATACAACCATCGTGAAAATGAGTAAACAATGCTCAGCTTAATTGAATCGCCTGAACAAATGAAAGACACTCTTGCAATGTTTGATGTTTTAGTAAGCACGGTACGTCGTACTATCTTAGCTTATTGAATAAATGAACGATATTGTCCACCACTAATTACAGCCCTTCCTTACAGTAAATAACAATTTGGAGTTCAGAGGCTGATGTTAAATTGTCATGGTATGCTGACAGAGCTTACTAATGATTTACTGTCAGTCTGTGGCTATTTCTGTCAACTCGTGAAATAAGAAATCTTCGTATTAGGGGACGAATCCACTCTGGACAGATAGTTGTTTACGTCGGGAATTTATCTTATCTGAGACAAGTCACTTACGTTCTTATCAGAAATAGTTTTTACTGCCAATTCTCAGACATTTTTTGTGGTTAATGTGCAAGATCAATGGACGCTTAACCGATAGATCCTTTCAGGCAAGATTATTTGACGGACCATTATTTAGAAATGTAGCCTGAGACTGATGGCCGGCTAGCCCGAGAGTCCAAATAAATGTGATTTTGAAAAACGCAACTATTTTCAGTCTTACTATTTATTATAAAACTCAAATCGAAAAAAAAAACAGATTCACCCCTTCAAACGTGCGACGGGTATATTTACATTAGTATGTTAATTTTCTGACAAAACAGTGATAGACTTAGGGTACATGCCCTCAGCTCTGAAAATATAATATAAAATATAATCAATTCATGTAACCATGATCATACATGTCGGTTAATTGTTGCTTTAAAATTGTCAGAAGAACATTCATCGCCAAATTTCATTACTCATTCGTTCCATCTGGATGAGACAAACCTGGGACAATGGTAACTAGGCGAACAATCGTACAGACATGCACGAAAGCGCATGCTTACTAGTTTTCGAATGCATTTCATCATGTAAGAAGAAAAAATCACATAGCATAATTATACATATTAACGTCTGTCCATTTTTCACACGGTTGTCTTAAATGGCATTATACATTTGTACCCATAGTTCGCGTTTTAATTTCTTCTACCTCCTGTCATCTGACAGCTTCAAAGCAAGGGTTAATGATTCAAGTTACTTTTATCATTTATTTTATTTGCTTATTTATTATATTTTATGTCATTTATTGTATGTAAATAAATCGAAATTGGTGATGAAAGCATGAACTAAGCATTGTCGCAAAAAAATACCAAAACTAAGAAAAATTTAATCAAATGGACGTTCAGTAGTCGTTATCTTCCTTTTTTAAAGATACTCTATCCTGACATCCGCTCCCTTAAATACAATGTACCAAGAAGTTTATCATCTTCCAAGCTATATGGTCCTGACATTCAATTAAATGAAAGAGTTGAAACTTAAGTATTGGCTTCAAAGTACATACAGATGAACATAAAACGGTTAGAAGTGAAAATACTGTATTTATTGTCATGTACATGACACAGAGTATGAATATCATCTTTTTAATGCACCATTGTAATGCGGATTTCAGAAGAAAATATATAAAACAACGTTATCACACAAGACAGTTTTTCATGTTTAATTTCATTGGGTTGCTTAATTCGGAAAACAAAAATGTGTTGGTAAAATTGCGCTCATTTATCAAATCTGCTTTATCACATAGAATGTCTTTAGCAATGACTGTTTCACAAAAAATCATCCTTTATGTTGCATGTTTATGTGCGAATGACGTGTATGAGTTTGGTCATTGTAATATCTTTAAGTATTTGTTGTAATTTATTGCATAATTTCGTGACGATGCATACTTGTCCTAGCCCAAATAGAGTGTTTGTTCTCCACAGTTCTTATTTTTGCCCAGAAGCCAACATGTTGCTACAAGTCAGATTAGGATTTTCTTGCGTCCAAAGTTATTAATTCCTAAAACCAGAGATTGAATAAAACGGAAAAAAGAAATTGTTTGAAGCGATGTATGTCAAAATTGACTTTTATATCAAAGCAAGAGAAAAAAAGGGATGAAATGCGTCTTCAGAAAGAAATTTCATTAAGAAATAAATTAAGATAACTCTTACATAGCTTATTCGTTTGATAAAACTTTTTACTATCAAAGAACGGATGGATATTGTGTATTTAATACATTACAAAATTATTTTCGCTGTGTGATCTAACGGACGAAAGGAACTAGCAGCATATCACGAATTTATTACTCTTAGAAACCTAATTTAAAAGTTCTTAAATACAATGAACATTACGAATTCATTGAAATAGCACTCAATAGACACGTAATTGAGATTTCAACAGATTAATCACTTTATTGATTCAAAGAAATCAATGAGTATTGATTAACAACATATTTACACTATTGGGACTTACAAAATTAGTCCTGATGCGGGAGTGATCTTATCGTCAAGTTGAGATATATATGAAATATTGAAAACCAGTTAAAAATAAGTGAGCGTTATAGTAAGGCGGTCGTAGAATTGAAGAGTTCGTTTAGAGACGTTTTACTGTAAGTGTATTATTGATTTCTGAAAGAGGCAATACACGTTCATGTTGCATTTTAATACAAAGTTAAATGTTTGGTCGGTTGATGAAGAAATGTAATCTCTATAAAGCGTACATATGTGCCATTAATAAACTTGGCGCATGCGTAAAATTGAGCAAAATTCAAAATGGCGGCCAAGGGTGAAATATATCGCTGACCTGAGACATTCATCAAGCAATCAGTAAAAGCTACTTGTGACACTATTGGTGGGTATTGATACATAGACCTCAATTAATTAATGAAGTTAACACATATTTTGAATCTCGGAAAGAACTGTACATAGTTAATCAGATATTATTGTTAAATAAATGTAGCCAAACACTGTTTTGGTGGAATATGGATATAGCAAAGTTATTATTCAGGTTCACAGGATTTCACTATAACCGTGTTATACTATTATGATCTTTTATCTATTTTCAGGACTTTCGGGCCAAACGGGGCAATACATAAGACAAAAATGGTCAAAACAGTCGTTTCTCTCTGCGCTTTATTGGCGATCATTGTGGTCGTTTCAGGCAAACCATTTGGGTTCCTTGGCGATGTAAACTCACTAAATAGTCCGTCATTCGGTTTAGGACATGCCAAGTTTCAAGACTGGAAGAACGGTATTCAGAAACGATTCGGAATATCATCACATGTTTTTGGTACCCGACCGCAGAAGTGGGAAGATTGGAACCAAGTGTACAGGAGAGGGAACCAGAAACGAAACTTTGGAGACGATGGTGAAAATAATGGATTTGGTTCCTATTCATACGGCCAAGACAGATGGAGTACCGACAACATACACTTTATGAAAAAAGATAACGAGGCCGTTTAAGACAGATATCAGTTTATACATTTGTAAAAGATAATACGTATACACGAACTGAATCTCATATGCATTGACATGTTTACACAAGAATGTACGTATGTGACAGTTGGGACTTTGGGAGCATTGTTATTCATGACAGAACATATTTACATAAAATATGACTCCTGTGTGACCAAAAGATACATTAAAAGCTTTGTTATGACACAAAAAAGAATTTAAATTCTCATTTTATAGAATTTGTTCTTAATTAATCAGAAAACGATTTTCTTCGAGGACTTTTTCTCTTAAAACTCTGTGTATAAAGTAAATTTGAGCAAAAATAAACAAACAAATAATTTCGCCGGTAAGAACTATATTTTATATTTTTTGGACATTTTACCGTGATTTACGCGCATGAATATCCCGAAGAAGAAGAGAAAGAAGTTCTGCGGCTTTGAACAATGCGAGAATGTCATCATCCATAAATTCCCTTCTGTTGTTAATTTCAACCAAATCCAAAGCTTCAAATAATGTTGTTTGGTCATATAAATCATTAAATAAATCATCACACACCGCACCTCTGTTTTTCTGCACATATTTGTTTCAATTACTAAAATACTAGATGGATATGTTCAGCATACTGTTAAGCTCACTGATTATTAACGACAATCCTTCTCCAGAGGTGTCGTTAGCTATCCCTCACATACATCACTGTAAACATGTAAAAGTGGTTCAAAAACATGTAACCTAGTCTGTGTCAGCGTATATCTGATACTCAAATGCACTGTTTTGTCTTTTTCTCTTGATAAAGGCTAACGTCTGCGTTGTGTTACCATATAAGCGATTGGACCCTGTAACCTAATTACCAAAAGTAAACAAACATTCCATAAAAACAGTGCGCTTGATAAAAGAAATATTTCCTGTAATTTTCTTGTAAGGTATAACACCATTTTCTTCATTCTATTAAGAAATTATATTAGGGACGACGACGACAATTCTGGATATATTTTGTTCTCACGTCTGACCAGAATTTAAAGGCTTTTTCCAGTCTAAAAACCAACATAAGTAAGAAATGGTCTAGGATTGTCTAGATTATGCTTTCTTTTTAACCCTTATTTATATTCTATTAAAATGTCTTGTGCAATTGTACCTCAGACATTAAACACTCCTGGCACTATAATGAAGGCATGATTAATGGGTGAGAAATGTCACACACTCTTGCCATTCGGATTTTTCGGAACAATTTTCTAAAGTTTTATCTGAAGTAAACAAAGACACACACTCAAACCCGACGGAAATAAATATCGACCAATCAGAAGAAAGAACTGACAGCGCTGTCTGTCAGAGTTACAAGACAAATGATTGGCTGGCAGGAAATTAATGACGTATGTAGACAGTGTTTAGGGTAAGTTTTCTGTGACGGTTAAAGTCGGTTATAGTAAACTCTGATATAAAGAAGAATCGGATACACAAAAATAACTATTTCCCCCCGACTATGCTCTTTTGTTTTTCACAACAATTGATATAGCTACATATGGATACATATGTAATGAACTAAAACTTCTGGTCCTCAAGTACTCATCATAAAACATGTTCTGTATACGAGTCCAAAACGTCCCCAGTGCTAAGCAGATTTTCATGTATCTTTCACATTTCATGTTGATTTTCAGGCAATTATAACAACAATATACAAAATTACTTGAAGTGCATTAAACACGTAGGACGGCGTTGTTTAAACTCGCTGTATATTTTTGATATTTTTAAGATTTACAATGTTCTTAAATGGTGTAATTACGGTAAAACACAACGTGATCACACGTTTGAATCATTCATATTGATGATCGTGCAGCAGAGACACGACTGCAAATAAATTGTATTATCAATGTTTGTAATCACTTGTGATGATTTGTAAAACTGATTCCAGCGATTTATTTGATATTCATTCATAGAGTTAAGAAGCTGAAACTTTTTTCTAATGTTTGATGTTTCTGGATCATCCGTGCAAACAAAGCACCACATCGTGATGTGAGTTCACAAGTTGTGTCATGAAAATCTTTATCATCCTCACGTTATGGACATGATCATTATTTTACGTCTGTTTGATGTCGCATTAAGCGGCGATCGAAATGGTCATGCCATTCAACAGTGCTCACCTAAATATTGACCTTATATCGACGCGTTTTACATCATTACAGCACGATGTCTTATCATTGTGTAAACAGCAGACATAACCACAACAAAACACGATTATATGGTGAAACTCCAGGACCCAAATAACTACTTCACTTTATCCGAATTTCACTTTATGGCTAGGAAAAATAATGATTCCTATATATCCGATACATTTCTATATCTGCATTCTTTGTAACAGTGTTTTGTGGTATATTATTGTTAATGGATTACGGACTGTTCCCAACCTGAACCCGAACATAGGCGATACAACAGAACACGGTTAACATGAATTCCTGGGAACTCGAAACCTATACTAACCATATGTCAAGTACAGAACACGAACATGTTCTGTTATAAAATCCCAGCATATAAATACACACTTATATCTATGCGTATTTTTATATGGTTATACTTTTAAGCCGTCAAGTCAATAAGTTTTGAGCAAACCAAAACTTATATTGGTAGACACATTATTGGGAATCACGTGACTCTGGAACGAAAACATGGCGGAAGCCACGACATTTAGGTCTTTGAACCGGGCTCAAAATGCGATCAAATTTCCCCAGCGTCTCGAAAACTACACCAGACGAGATCATGGTTAAGATACGAGAACTAATCGGAAGTCAGAGGGCATTTGATATATTGAAGCTTAAACAACAGCTCATCAACAGACTACCTTGATTTATCAGTTAAATCGAGTGTCTCTTTTTCGCAATGTTTTCGGTTCAGAACCACATGATTTCCCATTTCCCACACTGCTATCCTAAAATGGATGACTGATACAAGACGATACGAGTAAGGAGAAACGAGAGATCAAAATGTTCTGTCATGAATTTTATCAGTTATTTGACAGGAGACTGTGTCACATAGGACAAACGCGGTCCTGTGGTTAGTGCACTGGAGTTTTAATCCTGGACTTACTTGAAGCCCGGAGATCCGGGTTCGAATCCCGGTCGCGGCAGGTCATACCCTTCTATGAAAATTTTACAAAAATGTCAATTTCCTCCATATGTGGAGAAGTTGCCCGCTCCTTGTGGAAGGTTAAGTTAGCACTGATTAGTACACAGTACAGGAAAACTGAATAGGTAAACCGGTCGCCGTATATAGCCGAAAAATTGTAAAACGGCGCTAAACCCCAGTGACAATGTCACATAAAAACAAATAGGACTGGCAGATAATATGGTTCAGAGTTTCTAAGTATACAAAAGCCATCTTTCAGGAACATTGCCAGACACAACAAGAATAGTGTCGATTAAATTACCATTTACCATTACGTCTTGACGATAATTACATGTGGTACGATGTATGCAGACTAGGAATATTATACAAAATGTTATTATTTCGGGATTTAATCAATTACAATGAAACATGGTTAGGGTAAAACCAGGCAGTGCATGAAATATTGTGAATTTTCAACAATTCTATAATCGATATTCCAAGCTGGCAATAAAGTTTGAAATGACAGTTTTTTTTTCGTTGTCCTCCCGAGAATCAATTCAAAGAAAGAACTCGTCCATCCCGTGATCTTGATTCGTGAAATAAACGTACAGAGATCGAGTTTAAAGACCCAGCAAGAAAGACCACTATTACTTCACCAGAAATAATATCTCCCAGGATTATCGCCCCTTTTGACAGTCAAGAAATAAAAACGTACCAAACTTGATTGCATTTCTTAATAATAGACTAAAATGAACGGACAAACAACAGTTTCGAAATATTTGTGAGAGACTATTACATGTTTAATGAATAAGAAGCACTTATTCTGTTTATATAACGGGGTCGCCAGATTGATACAGTACAACACGGTTTCAGTGAAAGCTAATAGTGTAAACAAACAGATACGTTGAAGTAATAGCTTCCCCTATCAAACCCTACTTTATCTTAATGTAATGTATAAAATGATATATGACTATACGTAATAATATATTATAGTTATATACACTTGTGTCCCAATCCTTGAAAACTGATTATGTTGTGCGGGCACGTGTTGAAAATGTTCTGAGGAAAAGATACCGTTTGAACTATGACTATAAAATTAGATGTTCTACAGAAAATATTCAGTTCATTAAAACTGAACATCATTTACACGTAATGTGCGCACAATCTATAAAAGAATTGTAGTCATGTGACTTCCCGTGATTTCCAACGAGTCAACAGAAATTTCAGACTACTTTAATGGACCTCACAAATTAAAAAAATTGGTGACGTATACCAAACCAGTTACAGCAAGATAGTAAGTATCCACATTTTCTTGTCAGATTTATGCAGCTTTACCCTCAAAATTCGTTACAAATAGTTCCGAGTAGCTGACGTCGTTTATTTGGTCATACTCTCAAATATTTTGAAACATTTTCTTTTTTTTTCAAAGCTACACTTGTTTCTTGTTTACGTGTCTTCATTGAATTGTGGTACACCATATTGAAGATAAGATGAATATAATTATTCACCGACTTGAAACATTATCAAATGTCTACATTTGGAAAATAATCACCGAACTATTTTATTGGCGCATATTTTGCCGTTGGTAGGCTTTTGATCGAAATTCACGTTGCCAAAAAATGTGTTTATGTCGGTAATAGTTAGTCGTCATCAGAGCAAAAATTCAATTGAAGGGATGAGAAAAAGAAAAAAACAACGATTTTGCCAATCGGACAGAGGTGGAGATAGGTACCTTCATGTACTAATCACTTCATTTTTTGAAGATGACATTGGATTCCATAAGAACTCAATGCTTATAGAATACAATGCCATCTTCAAAAAAATGAAGTGACTGTCTTTATTACAGTAAGACAAGGAAGAGCGATGAGACAAATTAAAGCGCAGAATGGTTTATTTGGTCCATTAAACGAATCATATAAAATTTAATAGCAAAAGAACTGTAGAACATGAACATGGTTAACATAGAATAGAATAAACTTGAACACAAACCATGGCTAAGTAAGAATTATTTCAGCAATAAGTGTGTAAGCTGCACATAAAAATACAATACCCTTATAAACATAGTAAACAGTGAACTTATATCTTATATCAACTTGATACTGGAAAACGTTCGATGTCGGTTAGCTATTAAATGTTTCGTAAAACGAGAAAGTTTAATATTCTTCATCTTCACATTCCTCAGCTTCCATGGAGTCCACACCGACTTCCTCATAATCTTTTTCCAAGGCAGCAAGATCTTCACGTGCTTCAGAGAATTCACCTTCTTCCATACCCTCTCCAACATACCTGAAATACAGAATTGCTATTAAAGCACTGAATATACTGATACTGTGGGAACAAGAGAGGAATGCCAAGGAATGAAATGTTTGTTCCAGTATTTTCATCAGACTTTAAATTCAGAACTAAATCATTAGCCCGAGTCCTATTAACTCTGCAAGTGTGTGTTTTCTGACGAAAGAATATTCTGATCATGAACGTAAGGAAATAATTGTGTAACAAATTGTGGTAGTTCAACCAAACAGATCTCTTAACTTAGAACAGTATTACAGATCAGTTGTAGTTGGTAGTTGTAGTAGTAGATTGCAAACTACCCAAATGTCATGCAGCCACATTAAGTGGTCCAACTTTAGCGAAGATAATTAGTTGATGTGTCTATTTCCGCTGAGTTGATCTACTCGAGCGGACGACTATAATACATTCATACTTGCAAATTGTTGAAACCTTTACAAACTAAAATATATAAATGTCTGCAATGATTTCTGAGATATGGACGACTAATGTATTCATTTGAATATTGACATCTTTAGAGACATTTTCAGACGTTAATATTTAATATTCAAGCGCATGTTCTTACCAGTGGACAAAGGCTCTCTTGGCGTACATCAAGTCAAACTTATGATCAAGACGAGCCCAGGCCTCAGCAATAGCGGTGGTGTTGCTCAACATGCACACGGCACGTTGTACCTTGGCGAGATCACCACCTGGTACGACAGTTGGTGGCTGGTAGTTGATACCGACCTGGAAAACAATAAAACAAGTTCGGTAAACATCCACTAGTTCAGATAGATGGCATCAGGAAGGATAACAGAATAGGCGTAATAGTAACTGAGTCCTGGGTTAAGTTTCAAGACATGAATATGTGCATTTAGACGTAATTAGATGTGAACACCTAAGTACTAACAGTAGCTTTCTGATGTAGATACTTAGTTATAAAACGTGTCACCTTTACAAAGTCAAATATACACACACCTTGAAACCAGTTGGACACCAGTCGACAAACTGAATGGTTCTCTTGGTCTTGATGGTGGCAATGGCAGCGTTGACATCCTTGGGAACAACATCACCTCTGTACAACATACAGCAGGCCATGTACTTGCCATGACGTGGGTCACATTTCACCATCTGGTTGGCTGGTTCGAAACAAGCGTTGGTGATCTCAGCAACTGTAAGTTGTTCGTGGTAGGCCTTCTCAGCAGAGATAACTGGAGCGTAAGTAGCCAGGGGGAAATGGATACGTGGGTATGGTACCAAGTTGGTCTGGAACTCAGTCAAGTCAACGTTGAGGGCACCATCAAATCGGAGAGAGGCAGTGATGGAGGAGACGATCTGACCAATCAATCTATTCAAGTTGGTGTAAGTTGGTCTCTCAATGTCCAAGTTACGTCTGCAAATATCGTAAATAGCCTCGTTGTCGACCATAAACGCACAGTCAGAGTGCTCAAGGGTGGTATGGGTGGTCAAGATTGAGTTGTATGGCTCAACGACAGCAGTGGCAACTTGTGGAGCTGGGTAGATGGAGAACTCCAGCTTGGATTTCTTTCCGTAGTCAACAGATAAACGTTCCATGAGGAGGGAAGTGAATCCAGATCCGGTACCACCACCAAAGGAGTGGAAGATAAGGAATCCCTGGAGACCGGTGCATTGGTCAGCCAGCTTACGGATTCTGTCGAGAACCAAGTCGACAATTTCCTTACCAATGGTGTAGTGACCACGGGCATAGTTGTTGGCGGCATCTTCCTTACCAGTGATGAGTTGTTCTGGGTGGAACAACTGGCGGTATGTGCCAGTACGAACCTCATCTGAAATTACAAATATGATTCACAGAATTAATCATCACGACAAGATAAACTAAAATAAAAATCTATTTGTCGCTAGTGAAAGTATAATTTAATATCACTGAACGAAATTTGAGTGTAAACCAAAATTTCAGGGATAATAATGTTATGTCCATGTTCAGTTTTGCAAGTACTACAACTCATAAACACGTCTGGGTAACCACGAACAAATTCTGTTTTCAACAGAGTGGTAAATGATAATTGTTACATCAATCAGACGAAGCGAGCTGATCGCTGTATCATCGATTTTCTAGTCTAGTCAATGACAAATTACATACCGACAACAGTTGGCTCAAGATCAACAAACACAGCTCTTGGGACATGCTTGCCAGCACCAGTTTCACTGAAGAAGGTGTTGAAGGAATCATCACCACCTCCGATGGTCTTGTCACTTGGCATCTGACCATCAGGCTGGATACCGTGTTCAAGACAGTACAACTCCCAGCAGGCATTGCCCATCTGGACACCGGCCTGTCCGACATGGATGGAGATACATTCACGCTGAAATAGATAAGTACAAATGTATATAAAAGCCATAAGTCACCGTACGATCATTGATTATTCTCCTGTTGCACTTGAAACATGCAGAGTTATCATGAAGTTAACCAATAAAGCAGTTATAAGCAAGATAGTCAGTACAGATACCAGAGTTAGGATTATATGTCACGTCTTTCAAGTCAACATGCGCTCTTCGTATTTCATTATTGCGTTGCTCTACACAAAATGTGTCTGTCTTCATTTTTGTTGGGATTCTTTTCCCTTAAGTGCAGTTTGTGGTGAGATGCTCCCTAGTTTTTTTTTCAAGGTTATACAGTCATATGTTTCTGGTTAATATAAATGCTAGATGATCCTGCTTCTTTTCGTTCATGCGTAGTGCTGACAAACACAACTTTTTCCTTGCTTTATTAAGAGTTAAGTTTTATGGCGCGTCTGAACTCCGTACTTATGTTTTATTTACTTCCTTCATACATTTTGTGTATTTCTATGTAGGATGTTTAAGTGAATATATCTTTCTTCGCGTGGATTTGATTATTTCGTATTCAAAGCTGTGTTGATATGGATTAAGACTAATTAGGTCATCTTCGACAGTAGAATATTTCTATATAACTTAGCTTTACTAAAAATCAAGTACATGAACTTAGTCATCTACACATACAGTAGAACACCGTTAGAGTGAACTACTAGAGACCCAAATAAGTAGTTGAACTATATCACTGTATCGAAATTTCATCATATATTTATAGCATTAAAATAATAAAGAGTAGCTTGATTGGGAAAAGGAAATAGATATTTCACAGTATCCAACTGTTCACTATATCGGAGTTCACAATAGCCGTGCTTTACTGTGTTATACTACTTAAGGTCTGTATTATCGTTATTTAACAGAATTCACAATGAGAAAACAGTGTGTGAAGAAAATTAATTCATAACAAAATATGAATCACGTGACATTCAATTTCCTGGAACAGACCGAAATGATGGGTCATTTTTAAATCATAGCTAAATTGGAAAAAAGTTACGAAATACAAACAAGCGCAACATAATTCCCACACAAATCCCGAACGCATGAAGTAACAAAAGACATACAAAAGGTGCATGCAAGTGTTTAAGTTCGTTTGATATCGATTTTCAACCTCTTTTTCGCAATATCAGCAAAGGCTGTTCCAAAAGTTGAGGCAAATAGTGCAAAGAAGATCGTCTTTATTAGGACAAGACCTTTCTATACAAGTCCAGCTACGCGTCTGTAAGAGTGAGTCATAATCTCGACTGATCGCACTAAATAATGTATTAAGGATTGCCTCAGCCTCCACTTATAAACCACGTGACAGTCCACGTGATACATACATAATCTCCAGGGAATTAAATCTTCATGAAAAATGCCACACCACCAATCAATAAAACAAACAGAATGCAGACTAGACATTTTGGGAAAATGCATACACAAGAAAAATAACAATAAAAAGCTCTGTTAAAAAGAGTAGAGCTCATACAGTGTGAGAATATTGTGGCATTCAAAACAACTTAAGCACTTAAAGGTTAACAAGTATGAAATAATGTGGTAATGAATTCAAGTTGTGGTGTTTAACTTTTTTATGACGGCTTAACAAATACTCAATTATAACGTGTAACTTATGGTTCATTAGTCTACCCCCGAGGAGTATCATAAACTTAATTAAGGGCTTCAGGCGACATTCCTTAAATATTTTAGAAGTCATGTAACTAAAATACAAAAGAACATTAGGATCCTTATTGATTAAGAAACCGAGAAAAAATAGCGACAAAAAAGAACATGTTATTATTTTTCCCACGACATCCATGAAATGCGAAACTTCGTGTACGTATGTATATACGCCATTGTGTAATGTGAGTCACCCAAACTCTAGACGTTAAATGAAATATCAACTGGATCAGTCGATGTACAGTAACTATGTATGAATCATTTCCACGAAAGAAAAGAAACCAAAATTCTGCATAGTTAAATTTGTATAACACAAAACAAAAAGAATGTAAAACATATCATGAAATTCACTTGAATAATGATGATTAGATTGGCATCATTTAAAACAGTAACACGTGTTGGTCCAGATTCTGAAACAATGGCTGACGTGACGATGAACTGAACAGGGTTCAAAATACAGTAAAGTACAGTACATATTATGTAACTAAATGATGTTACGAGAGTTAAATAATAAATTAACGAAGTTTTAATGAAAGTTAGTACTCACCATTTTGGCTGACTAGGATTGGCGTTTCGTTGAAGAAACAAAGAATATTGTTCTCACTGTAGACTTTAAGCGTCCGAATGAGGGATAATGAATTCACGAAGGGGCGAGCGCTGTTTATATAGTACCGCCAAGGCCATCTTGCATACTAATTGAAAATACTTGCATCTGATTGGCTGCTATCAGTTCACGTGTTCTAAGAATAGTTCGCATCTTTAAATTCATTGGATCAATGCAGACGGTTTTTAACATTCAGTTGCGGATAATATGCATAAGGAAGGGGCGCGCCTGTAAGAGTGAATAAGATTAATGAAATGTTATTGTACATATAATTTGTACATATATTTTTATTATATCTTAAGCAACTTACGTATAGCTAATTCTGTAAAATCGCATTATAGTTTTATTTTGACTCGAAAATTTATAGGAGTACATTAAAATGGGGTACATTCTAACGTCCATTGTCTGTAGCGTGCAGTGCGTAAATCAATTTCAACTATTGCATCTGAAGCAACCAAAACGCAGCACATTACGCTTAATATTCTTCAGACAGTGTGTTTATCATCTGCTGCGATTGGTCAACTTGCTATTGCCGTTTTAAGTTTGGAAAGGGGTTATATATAGTATGCTATGTTTTTGTTGTTTTTTTTGTTTTTATGTGACATATTGTCACTGGGGTTAAACGTCGTTCTTCAACAATTTTTCAGTTATATACGGCAACCGGTTAACCTAACCAGTCTTCCTGGACTGTATGCTAACCAATAACTTACCTCTACAACAAACCGACAACTTCTACGTATATGGGGGAAATCGACATCCTTGTCAAATTTTCATAGAAGGGTACGACCTGCCGCGACCGGGATTCGAACCGGATCTCCGGGTTAAAAGTTTAGCGCACTAACCACTGGACCACGGCGCGGCCAATAATGCCCAATATGCTATATATCGAGTGACGAATTGAAGTCCTCGGACTATTCGTACACGTAAGAAAATTGAATGAAAACATCGACAACAATTAAAGTTTTGACCAATCGGCCAGTGCTCTATATTCCATTCAACCACTACACACATGATATTAATGATAAACTCATTAATAAGCGTGAGACATCCAAAACGTATTTTTCGCCAAGAAACACTCCTGTGTTGAAATCGATAATATTTGGTATTATTGAT
Organism: Lutraria rhynchaena; assembly: GCA_008271625.1. Classification (NCBI taxonomy): domain Eukaryota; kingdom Metazoa; phylum Mollusca; class Bivalvia; order Venerida; family Mactridae; genus Lutraria; species Lutraria rhynchaena. The sequence continues at coordinate 2,520,401 of VIBL01000054.1, forward strand.
TGTGGGCTTACTAAGCAGAAAATGTTATGCTTAAATTGCAACCTCATTGACAATTATATACATGTTGGAGGGGATTGTACAGACTGGGGCGTAGAAGGATTCACAGATTAACAGAGGATTCACTTACTGTTCTAGGCTTCTGAAGTCGGCACACAGTGGATCCAGGGTAACACCGCAGTGAGAAATATAGGCGGGCAGAACTTACTGGAAAGAAACGAAATTTTAAATTTGAGTAAATTTTTTTAAATATTTTGAAGAACAAGTAATGTATACTACCGTTTATAATTTAATGTGGATTCATTCGTGTGATTGTGTACTAAGTATACCACATGAGGCACTGCCAGGGTGAAAAGCATAGATCAATAGTGTCATTTAACGTTGACGTAACGTTGTTTTCCATGTTACGTCATTAGTCATTGATACAGTAAACAACGTCAAAATGCATGTATGCTAAATTCTTGAAATATCTGCAATATTTTGTCAGTGATCATGAATATCGATCAACACATGGTACCAGACGACGGTAACATGCTTTCTAGTCGTAACATAAATCAGAAATACATTATTTGCATTGATCTGCCAACAGCAGGGAGCTACACATGTCTCACATGGGAATTATTTTCCTAAAGTATGCAATGTTGATGGCTATAGAATTGATTATAAGGAGAGTATAATTTGTACCATGTTGAAAATTGTTGCTGAATTAGACAGGACATTCTTTAGATTAGAAAAGAAGTTTATATTGAACCGAAACACATCCTCATAATTTCAATCTCATGGTCATATTAAGGCAATGACTGATTCGTCACTAATAAATTTAACGATATAGACTAAAAAATAATTTGGATGATATGCAGTTTCCTATGATTTATGTTGAAATTCGTAAACATATTGTGTTTAGCCGATATATAATTATTGATGCTGCGGTTAATCATTTGTACCGGCATTGCCTTTGGTTCAAAATACTACGTGCAGCAAACCTCGGTATTAAGATCACCTTTTGACCTGAAAACATGGTCTTAAAATTGAGTTGGTCTCGTTATCAAGTTTACATAGAAAAGAAATACTAAAAACTGGTCAGAAGTAAGTGGCCGTTGTAATGAGGTGGTCGTATTGTTGAGGTGGTCGCTTTGTGAGGTTTCGCGGTGCATAAATGTTTCATTGGACCAGTCAAGAATTGCAGAATCTGACAAAATTCTCAAGTAGAAAAAAAACCTCTAGCGCATAGTTTTCCAGACGCCTGTAGTAAGGCTTTTGTACATAATCAAGGGATTATTTGTATCATGTTACAATGATACATTGTTCAAAATGATGAAAATTTTCATTTCATCGTACAAAATGTAAAAACCTTAGTATAGTAGAACACGGTTACAGTGAAATCTCGGTGACCCGGTCATTTACTTCACTACATGTTCATATTTGCATGAATATCCATTAAAATGAAACAAAGAACGGCGATGCAGAGGGCATAAATACTTATAATGTATACTTGACCGTATCCGAATCTTCGCAATATCAGAGTTTACTATAACCGTGCTTTACTGTTTACGTTTGTATACATCGTTTCTCATTTTCATAAAATGGCTAAATCATTTAGTAATCATATCTCTTAATTTTGTCAAGTATACTGAATTAATGGAACGTATTATAGAAAAGACAAGATATAACGAATATAATCTGTAACGAGTTAGATCCGCTAATAACTGCACATTTTTCTGTTCTTATTTCAGTTTTTGTGGTCGTTGGCGTGAGCCGTCGCCATTGATTTATGGTCTGTGCTGTTTGTAGATTTAGGAGGAGTGGCTGTGGCCATACTGGCGTGTTCGGGTTTCGGGAGGCGTGGATGTAACCTACATGTGTGAATGTGTTGTTTGTTCTGTCTATTTCCGGTTGTGTATGTGTTGTAAACCTTGGATTTATTTAGTCTTCAGCGCTGATGCAGTCAGTACACCTTAACAGCTTTATAAACGCAAGCTAGGCATTATATGAGAGTTTCAATTGATTAAATTTGATTTAGACACAAATAAATAACTATTTTATCATAGTCTAATAAATTCATTAACAAATCAATCAGTCAATCGTGATATATTAAATAGCTGTTTTCAAGTCAGACACAAAAATGCAGCACATTTAAAATACGTCTGGTACATGTATATTAGCTTTTCTTTACATTTGCACGGATGAAGGTTGAAAATTTCATGAACCTAAAAATAATTGCAAACGGTCCTTGAATAACACATGATTGAACATCCGGAATGTCAGACTTTTTTCAAGTCTAGTATACTGAATGTGTTTCCTAAGGGAACCTTTTCCCTTTGACACAAATCGCAATTTATTCATAATATATTTTCCTAACGTTTAGTGTTAAATACTTCGGCAAGAGTCAAAAACTTTGTTTTGCATGGGTACAGATTGTGAGATCAAGTTTAAGAACCCAGCATAAACACCACAGCATATTGGAAGGGAAATAATCCATACTAAACCGTTTCGTTTTTATCATATTGTAATATTGAGTTGTCTCCCTTACACGATACTGCTCTGGCACGCGCGCGCGCTTCCTTCATGCTCGGTAAAATGTACTCAGTTGCCCGTGGTCAACTTGAGCAAACAAAATTGTCAGAGCAACATTTATGCTCTTGTTAATTAACGGGGATAGGTACATGTTATGTAATAGATATAAGCCGTATGTAAAACGGCATTGAAGGGAATTCAAAATCACACATTCTAGACGTCTTGATGCTTATACACAACTTAAACTACTGCTTTTGGTATTAAAAATTATGTTGATTATTCAATTGTTTGAAAAATATTAAATAGGTGATAGAAGTTGCTAAACTGAATCACTGTATCAAAATAGCTTTCAGTCTGGTATCCTCTTGAATGGAACTGCGTCCAGAGCACAAGTTCTTCGTACAATGTTTTTCAAATGCCCATAGTAATGTATGTGTAAGTAAAATATACACGCTTAATATTGGATTAGCACATTAATTTTAGTCGGCAAAATAGAGTACCAACAGACTAAGGAATGACATAGCCGGAACCAATGTTCCGGTCCCTGACCGTTATGATTAAAATTAAATCCACGCATATTTGTCAAGGCACCATTGATTCAAAGTGATATTGGGGTTAGAATGGGTGGCCGTCTCTCCTGGGGATTGGAGTGATGTAACAAAGAGCCTACGAAGCCTTCGGTAAAACATACACTTTTGGGTACTCATGGAAGCAAACAAAAATACGCCGCTCTCATAATGACTCTTCTGTCTTGACAAGCTATGATGTAGCATTTTGAATAAAAAAGTAATCAATTAATAATCATGCCAGCAACCTTGAGTTAACGTAATTTCAAATATTTTTGAAATCACAAAATTTTATCGATTGAGCTTATGGACGTGATTTCAGGTCTGAAAGCATAAGACATGACTGGTATGAACTAAAATCAAACTGGTTTGTGGATGTTTTTTGACGTTTTGTTGTGCTCAGTATTTGGTAAAGTTAACATCAAATGGCTTAATGAAGTGGGCGACGCTGCGGCCTTATGTCAAAATACTAATGTGCTGATCACATGAGGTCTATTTCAGACATGTCTAAGGTATCGTCATCTGATCGATCTGTTGCATACCATATTTAAGATAAATATACATGAATATTTGATAATGCGTCATTTCATGTCAAAACCTTTAAATTATCTGAATACACATCATTTCATTGACATTTTGCTATGTTTGTACCAAGAACTATTGGTTTTTTAAAGCTACACATTGTGTTGATGCTGAGGTCTAGCATTGAAAAGATCATACGAACTGCCAATTATTAACTGTGGAAAGTTTGTACTGGTGTACTTTATATACTCGATGACAGTTGCCCAATTCACAGACAAATGACTTCATTTGACCAGTGTTATTTACATAAGCAGTCATCATTAACGTGTGTGTAGTATTTGATAAGAAATCTAAACTTGATAACCACACATTCAAAAAGTGAAAAGGCCTCTTAATTACATAAATTTATGCCCCTCAACTCTTTAAAGATGGCTATTTTATGCAATACACAAGTATAATATTTAACATTACGCCATCCTTATAATTGTTGGTTTGCGGTTCCATGATTCAAAAATTTATCAGCAACTTATACATTTTTACATTATTTCTCATCCTTCATTCCAGGTTTTCATTTTCAGTACAAGCATAAAATGTTCATTAAAGAAAAAATGTCTAACTGGCTGTTTGGGTTGCATAACCGCAAACCAACATGTTTTAAGGATGGCCTTCTGTATAGATAAATAAAACAACAATTTAAAGCAGAGATTTATTTGGTCCACAAGATAAATCTTGTACAAACAAAAAAAGAACACAGAAGCAATAGAAAGATAGAAAGTAGAACACAAATATGGCTTTGCACAAAACAAGATTTTGAACACAAAATTTGGAAAGTGTTGGGTCATTTTGGCAAAATACCCGTTACAGTAAATTGCACTCTCAAACTAGCACTTGGATATCACAATTTTGAACAAAGAAATTGCACCAATAAGTCTTGTCAATCATTGAAAGAAGTCTCCATCTTGATGTGAGCCATTTGTTTCTGTCGAGTGAGATTCAGTTTAATATTCATCTTCACCTTCCTCAGCTTCACCCTCAACTGAGTCCACACCAACCTCTTCATAATCCTTTTCTAAGGCAGCAAGATCTTCACGAGCCTCAGAGAACTCACCTTCTTCCATACCCTCTCCAACGTACCTGAAATACAGAAATAACAAAACTTAAATAAATTAACTGTACCCTAAGCTCATACAAAATCATACACAGGGCTCAACAAATTAATTCCAGGCTTCTTGTCCTGAAGGACAACCAGTTAACAATTTTAAATAGTTCTGCAATTTCAACTCACCCCGAGTCAATTTCTACTGGTAATTATGAGCGGACGAGAAGTATATGTATATACATGTATACACTTCTTATTGATATCAGAATGTATGTCTGACTAACTGAATGAAATCCTCATGTAATAATCTATAGGAAAATTGTGTTTTACAAAATAATACAAAAATAAATCCATCATAGAGATTTAATTACTTAATTACAATTGCCCTAATACATGAGGTATACATGCAATCAAGGAAATTATTTCAGTTATCTAGCTGAACTTCCTGGTAGCAATAAATCTCAACAAGTCAAGTATACAGACTGAATACAAAGATGCAAATGTAACTGAAACTACTTGTTAAAGACGCTAAACACTTTACAAGAAGTCGATTCTGAAATGACACACTAATGATTTAAGGTCTTACCAGTGGACAAAGGCTCTCTTGGCGTACATCAAGTCAAACTTATGATCAAGACGAGCCCAGGCCTCAGCAATAGCGGTGGTGTTGCTCAACATGCACACGGCACGTTGTACCTTGGCGAGATCACCACCTGGTACGACAGTTGGAGGCTGGTAGTTGATACCGACCTGGGAAATAATTAATTTGATAATCAGTGCATGGAGTAAGTGAATGAAAGCAAAATCAGGTGATGTTCACTGACTAAAATATGCATTAATTAGAATAAGTTTCAATACAACTTCTTATAGATCTTTCAATGCCAACCAAAATACTAATGTTCATTAAACTTACTTGGAAAATACAATCTAAGGTTTAAGCTCATAATTTAGAAACAGAATTCTGTTCTTTTAGTCAGAGATAACAGAATATTGTCAAAAATTTTAATAAAAATTTAAATACACTAATCGGCACATACCTTGAAACCAGTTGGACACCAGTCGACAAACTGGATGGTTCTCTTGGTCTTGATGGTGGCGATGGCAGCGTTGACATCCTTGGGAACAACATCACCTCTGTACAACATACAGCAGGCCATGTACTTGCCGTGACGTGGGTCACATTTCACCATCTGGTTGGCTGGTTCGAAACAAGCGTTGGTGATCTCAGCAACTGTAAGTTGTTCGTGGTAGGCCTTCTCAGCAGAGATAACTGGGGCATAAGTAGCCAGTGGGAAGTGGATACGTGGGTATGGTACCAAGTTGGTCTGGAACTCAGTCAAGTCAACGTTGAGGGCACCATCAAATCGGAGAGAGGCAGTGATGGAGGAGACGATCTGACCAATCAATCTATTCAAGTTGGTGTAAGTTGGTCTCTCGATGTCCAAGTTACGTCTGCAAATATCGTAAATAGCCTCGTTGTCGACCATGAAGGCACAGTCAGAGTGCTCAAGGGTGGTATGGGTGGTCAAGATGGAGTTGTATGGCTCAACGACAGCAGTGGCAACTTGTGGTGCTGGGTAGATGGAGAACTCCAGCTTGGATTTCTTTCCGTAGTCAACAGATAAACGTTCCATGAGGAGGGAAGTGAATCCAGATCCGGTACCCCCACCGAAGGAGTGGAAGATGAGGAATCCCTGGAGACCAGTACATTGATCAGCCAACTTACGGATTCTGTCGAGAACCAAGTCGACAATTTCCTTACCAATGGTGTAGTGACCACGGGCATAGTTGTTGGCGGCATCTTCCTTACCAGTGATGAGTTGTTCTGGGTGGAACAACTGGCGGTATGTGCCAGTACGAACCTCGTCTGAAATTATAAGAATTCAGTCATATTTAGTTAAAAACAACAGAAAACATTAATTACAATCAAGTCATTTTGATTAACTTAGTGCATCTGCAAATCCTAAATTAAGGAGAACTGAAGATTAACAAATTTTTCCAGGCCAACTACAAAATCAAAGCTAACTTCCTCAGTAGCTTATACTGAAAACATGTTGAAACCAGTGTGGAAAAAATATCTGTTTTAAATTCACATACCGACAACAGTTGGCTCAAGATCAACAAACACGGCTCTTGGGACATGCTTGCCAGCACCAGTTTCACTGAAGAAGGTGTTGAAGGAATCATCACCACCTCCGATGGTCTTATCACTTGGCATCTGACCATCAGGCTGGATACCGTGTTCTAGACAGTACAACTCCCAGCAGGCATTGCCCATCTGGACACCGGCCTGTCCGACATGGATGGAGATACATTCACGCTGAAATAGAAAATAGAAATTTTCATTTAAAGCTAATCACACAATTCTTCACTAACAGAACTTTCTGAGTATTGTATCCGTAGACCTATTTTGTACATGGGTGTATGCCAGCTTCATTACTTCCACAAAGCCCAGATTTCTATCATAACACAATATTGATGACAAGAGACGCATTGATGAAGGAGACATAATGATATTGAGAATGCTCTGAAGATTATATAAAATACATGGGTGGACTTCGAAAATTTTGAAAAAAAAAGAACAGAAAAATTAAGCTCGCTGCCATGGAAACAATAAAAAACTAAGTTCAGTCCAGAACCTTGAAAAATGGAAATTTTGACACATGCCAGAAAACTCACACATGAAATATGCCACTATAAATACTTTCTAATTTCAACACCTCATATCGAAGCAAATGTGGTAACAAGCTAAACTATATACATCAGCAATACTACCATGAGTCATACTCAGGCGTTCAACAATAATCACGGTAGCTAACGCAATGCATAATTGATAACAGCACATTCACCATGAGCTAACCACATGACAATCCCTGGATTCATGTTTAGTAACCATGGTGATCAACATTGATGACAAAACCAATGTAATCAATAACACACGCTCTGGAGACTTGGAGATATTGATAAAATTCATCAAGCAGAAAATAACAGACGGGTCTAGAACTGTCATCGATTTTCAGTCGTAATGGCATCAACAGAGGCAAGCAAGACTGGGATAAATAATATAATTACGTAATGGAATCCATTTGAGACATTTTCAAGTCAATCACAATGAAACTTAATTCGTAGCAAACATTCTTAGTCAACAGGAGAAAGATTTCTACGTGTGACTAAGATTATCACCACTGAGCAAAACCAGAAAATAGAAGTAAATGGATATTTTAGAAAAAATGTCCATTTAAGATTAATGTAATGATACCCGTAAATTGGGCAGTAAAACTAGAACCAAATATCCAATGCCAAAATAAAACAATTTTAAAATACTATTCTTTGAAACGCTTGAAAATTAAAAGCATAAAATTCTTCTCAATAAGAATGGGATTATTAAGCTTACTAATCTTTTTACGAGACAAGCAAACAGCGCCGCCCTCGCGCGCCAGAACTGTTAGTTGTGACTCATATCCTCTAGGCATAAATTAAATAAAAACAAGCGTTTTCTACACACTTTTCACGATAAAAATACGCCTTTAAACCAGGATTACACTTTCACAAAATATATAATACACATTTATCGGTATTCAACATTAAATAATGGAAGAACCAATTTAAAATCCAACACGTGTAGCGAGCCGGCGACTCGTGAAAGAAAATGGCTGACAGCAATGTACAGAACCGAGTTTTAAACCACAGATAAGAATATAATTAAGAACAATTCTAAACAAAGTTTAAAAAAACAATATAAATGATAGTAAAATTGTAAAACAGAACTCACCATTTTGGTTGACTTGGGTTTTGTGTTCTATGGTAGAAGACAAGAAAGTTTTTACGCTCACGGTAGACTTTATGCGTCCGGATGAGGTATAATACGGCTCAGAAGGATGAGCGCTGTTTATATAGTGCCGCTACAGCCACCTGCATACTAATTAGTAAAGTTCGCATCTGATTGGCTGGCATCATTACATGCGTTCTAAATATAGATTCCATCTTTAAATTCATTGGATCAATACAGGCGGCAGTTCAAACTTTCAGTAGCGGTTATGCAGGGGCGCGAGCCCGCCAAATGGACGATCAGTGAGGCGTTTACAAGACTTGACCGCGTTAATGAAAGACAGTTTTAATATTTATTTACACATGTTAATGAAATCTGCAGTTACTTATCAATGTGTCTACATTAATTACACAGTAATCATTAAAGATGTTTTCGTTCGACCAGAGACATCCTTGCGGACAGCAAAGAATTTAACAACCCTTGAATGGGAGGGGGCTATATAGTTAGATGCTAGGATAGTGAATGGTGATGAATTTAGGCCTAAAATGGCCGCGCGTTACTAAACACATTTAGATCTACTGAGAATCTGTTATTGATCCGGCTTTTTTGTTATAAACTCAGACCAATAATTAGTTCCGATATTTACTCATAAATTATTCAATATATACGCGAGAGTTAAAAGTTACACATGTCCATGTTTATAAGTTAATTAGCATTATTCCATGTAACTGTCGCAAGTATGATTGAAGTATCAACAAGAACTGGTTCCCCTGATATTTTTCCATTGTAACACGTAATGCTCGTATGAAAAAAAAACTGGCATCAACGTTTGTGCTATTTTATTCTCAATCTACATCCTATTTTTGGACACATTATATCTGATAGTGTAAGTAGTTACTGATATATACATGTATATGTATATTTTTATCCAAAAACAGAAAACAAGCATTTATACTAGTAATTACGACCAGGAACTTTATGTTGAAATACAGAGTCATTGTTACGATCTACGATGTGGGTAGATTAAGAAAAGCTCACCCAGGCGAATTTATTTTGCAACAAATTTTGTCACATGACGAATTGCGGGGTTAGGTTCGTGTATAGTACACAGTATTTACACACTGTCGTGTGCGATCCTTACACAAAAGCTACACTTAAAAACATAAGTGTATTAGATAAAATATCCGGTTTAAAATTTTGTAAGGATTCTAATCAACACATACAATAATTTCGATAGCTTCATGCCGGAACTCACTACATGTTTTAAATCTAAAGACAAAAGATTTAAGAAATGAAATAAAAAAAATATCGATTTACTGAAAAGTGTAAAGACGTCATACCAAAAACAATCACGCTTCAAAATAACCTTATTTATCAAACAAGTTTTAATCTTACACTGTGTAACCTGCCAACACCAGAAGGGGGCGTAGACCCTTCTACTTAGGGGATCTCATTTACAACTGGCGTGTTTATACCCAAGTAACTACAGACTAGTTTTCTATACCCTTAGAAATGAATCTGAATACACAGGACAAATTTGAAATGACTAAAACCTTACCTATTCAGATGCTCAAATTAACCACTTGTATTTTTATATGCTACAGTCAGACAACATGAGAAGTAAAATCAATATTGGTCGCTTTAAGTGAAGTTATTTAATTGTCTGAATTCTGTTCCGAGCGTCCGTTTGCAGAAAATCGATACTGCACGTGAAAAAAGAATTTCCGTGAAAATCGTTAACCTCGTGCAGAAATTCCTTGTTGTTAAAACACAGATAAAAGCAGACTCGTAGCTTGAACCACGCCCTTATGAAAAACCTAAGGATCTTTTTGGGAAGATAAATAATTGAAAATATTGTTTTTTAGAATTCTTGTGTAAGATTGACGATGTTAAATACATTTTTTACAATGAAAATTGTCCTCTTTGTTATCAGTGAACTTTTGGATTGAATTATTCTCGTATGCTAATTACCGTTTAATATAATGTACGTGTACATCATAATGAGGTGAAAAAATGTTGACCGCAAATACAGTATAACCCCTGAAAACCGGACTCTCTAAGAACCGGAATTCTCCGAAAATCGGACGATTTTTCAAGTCCCATTTCTTCTCTTCTATAATCAATAGTGCTCTGAAAACGGGAATTCTCAGAAAACCGGACTTTTGGATCAGTCCGGAAGGGGTCCGGTTTTCAGGGGTTTTACTGTACTTGGTTGAATGCTTCATTATTTGCAACAAATGCTATCGTTATTATTCAACTGCGATTTAACCATCTCTTCTATTCAGGTTGTACAATTATTTGTGTATAAAAGTTTCAATATACTAGTATGTACAATGTATCCGGTTACAAGTAAACTATTTCTTAAGCACGTTTTTTCCACATTCAGAATGTGTTTATCATCAAAGTATAGTCATAAATTTCAAATATAAGTTTTCAAGCACTTCCACAAATATTCAAGACATAAATTCATGCAAATTTATATGGTAGTTGTAGATTCGGAAACATTTTTTTGGCCACCAGTCAGTGATATAAATTTCATCGAGCGTTTTACGGTACAGTCACACCTGTTTTGACGGTCACCTAAAATAACGACCACCAGTGAATAACAATCACCTCAGTGCCCGCTTATTGATACAAAAAAGAACAAATTGACCTCGAAATAAAGGCAAACTGTGCATAAAGGCCACATTCCCCTCTCTATATTTGGTGGCCTTTGTTTTCAGGTTTGACTATATACATCATTCATTAAAGCAGGTGTGCTTTGGGGTTACAGATAAATTATTAGGGATTTCCATGTAAATGAATGAAGTGTGTTTAGATTAAATCAAATATCATGAAAGGAAATGGCGGTGTTGCCAGTAAATTGTTACCCTTCAAGTATGCGCTACATGTATCTCCAACTTTGCAACACAAGTCTTCTTTAGACTTGACCCGAACACACACGTAACGGTAAATTTGTGAATAACTCATAATGCTTTTTATACCAACCTGTTAATTATCAATAATTTTGTTTTCACCTCCTGTAATTATGATAAAAGTTTAAATCATGAAGTTTATTTGCTAATACGTGTTTTTGTATATAAAATAAATATAGCGTTAGTCACTCCTGATACATGCCGAACATTTGTTTGAAATTAGCAGTGATGTGTTTGCTTATTCGTGTAATATCCAACAAAATTAATTCTGATAAATGATTACGAACCCTTACATTGACATTTTGTTAGTAATAATTATGATAGTATGCTGTCAGTGAGGAACTGTGTGCCTTTAGTGTAAAATCTGACGACACATAGCTCCTTGTGTTGTGTTGTTGTACTGTGTTGTGTTGTAGTGTTGTGTTGTTGTGTTGTACTGTAGTGTTGTGTTGTACTGTAGTGTTGTGTTGTAGTGTAGTTGTGTGGAGTTGTTGTAGTGTAGTTTAGTGCTGTGCTATCGTAGTGTTGTGTTGTAGTGTAGTTTTGAGGTGTTGTTGTAGAGTAGTGCAGTGTAGTGTAGTTTAGTGCTGTGCTATTGTAGTGTTGTGTTGTAGTGTAGTTGTGTGTTGTTGTTGTAGTGTAGTGTAGTGTTGTGTAGTGCTGTGTAGTGTAGTGTAGTGTTGTGTTGAGGTGAATTTTGGTGTTAGTGTTGTGTTAGACAGTATGGCAGTGTTGGACGGCGCAGATATTATGATTGCATAAATGTGGTATATATTGCCATCTTTTAGTATTAATCAACATTACAAATAAGATGTGTACGTCTTTTGAATAGTTTTATTTTTATTCATTTTCTGCCTAAATGATTTTAAGGGTTATTGTATTTTCATATCAACAGCACACTTACAAACGATGTCTTATCTCGTGTTTGGTGTCAGGAACATGTGCATACATCCTCATGGAATTCGTCATAGATCGACATTTTTTTTGGAATAGTCTGGTGGAAAATATGTAAGCAAGATTTAACATGTCCATAAACAATATCATTTAGTACTCTTCTTCGTCATCAAGAGCAATAGGGTCTGTAGAATCGATTCCAACTTCCTCGTAATCTTTTTCAAGCACAGCGAGATCTTCTCTCGCTTCAGCGAATTCACCTTCTTCCATACCTTCACCGACATACCTGTAACAAGAGAATAGTGCGATTAGTGTCACATTTTTTAAAGTCCGCTGAAGCTACCACTATTGGCATTTTAATCGATTAATCCGCACTCCGAATGGATGTAATACGTGTAAGTTGTAAACATAATTATGCGACAAAAGATTTATTGTAATTTTCTGTGGAGAATTGTTTCTTGGGTGATGCATTTGAAGGAACCGGCTGTAAACAAAACATTCGATCGGGTAGCGCTGAGACCAGCCACAAAATTGACCTATGACAGGGTTGTATGCAGGTTTTGTATTTAAACGTGCTGCATGCGTTATTAACAAATCATTCAGGCCAACTTGTGTGTATTTGAAGGACCGGATAGGCTTTTGAATCTAAACGAATTCTTACCAATGGACAAAGGCTCTCTTCTGGTACATGAGATCGAATTTGTGATCCAAACGACACCAGGCTTCAGCTATGGCTGTAGTGTTACTAAGCATACAGACAGCTCTTGGAACTTTAGCCAAATCTCCACCAGGTACAACAGTGGGTGGCTGGTAGTTAATACCAATCTTAAACCCTGTTGGACACCAGTCCACGAATTGTATAGACCTCTTTGTCTTGATGGCAGCAATGGCGGCATTGACGTCCTTTGGTACAACATCACCGCGGTAGAGCATGCAACAAGCCATGTACTTCCCGTTCCTTGGATCGCACTTTACCATCTGGTTTGAGGGTTCGAAACATTCACTGGCTATTTGTGAAACCTGGATGATCATAGAACATAACGACCACATGATAATTATTTATTTTTCCTCATGACATTTTGACAAATGCTGAGAAAAAATAATTAAAAATTGAGTATTAATGCCAAACATGCTTAAGTCTAAAGTCTGGGTGGTTCAAGTGGCTGGCACCGAGCCTCTCACCGTGAGGTAAATGTATTTTGTTTCCGTTGGTCTTCCCAGGCCCTGAAACAGCTTAGAAAATGATCTGGAACTCCTACAGACAAGTATCGACATTAGTCACAATACAGACGCAAGTTTCGTGTTCTTAGAAAATTATTTCAACATACTTACCGAGAGTTGCTCGCTATAAGCTTTCTCCGCTGATATGATTGGTGAATAAGTTGTCAAAGGAAAGTGGATTCGAGGAAATGGTACCAAGTTTGTCTGGAATTCTGTCAAATCAACATTCAGAGCACCGTCGAATCTCAGTGAGGCTGTAATGGAGCTAACAATCTGACCGATCAAACGATTGAGGTTTGTGTATGAAGGTCTTTCGACATCTAACCTCTTGCGGCAGATATCAAATGTAGCTTCATTGTCAACCATGAATGCACAGTCGGTGTGTTCCAATGTGGTGTGAGTTGTAAGGACGGCGTTGTAGGGTTCTACGACGGCTGTTGCTACTTGTGGTGCTGGGTAGACAGCAAATTCGAGTTTGCATTTCTTACCGTAGTCAACACTGAGCCGCTCCAAGAGAAGGGAGGTAAATCCACTTCCGGTTCCGCCACCGAAGCTGTGGAAAACGAGGAACCCCTGGAGCCCGGTGCACTGATCAGTCATCTTACGTAGACGATCGATGACTTCATCAATCAGTTCTTTGCCGACAGTAAAATGACCACGGGCGTAGTTATTCGCGGCATCTTCTTTACCGGTAATCAACTGTTCAGGGTGATATAACTGGCGATATTCACCGACTCGAACCTCATCTGAAAATATCATTTATTCCATACATACAAGTGTACTGCTAATGCAATTTCAAGATTGTAATAAACTGTCTGAAATACATTGTGTTTTTGTAAGTCTTTGTATTAACACGTAAACACGCAGACATTTACTTTATGTACATATATTATTCTTGTTTATAGCCTATATACGGAAGAAGTCAATTGAAATTATAGTGGAAATCACCCAGAAAAAATAAAAGTGAATTTATTGTACCGAAGCCTTCGAATCATTATATTCAAACGGCAAAAGCATTGTTTTACAGTTGGTAATAAATCCAAATGATTGTAAGTTTATTGTAGCGAAATTTCCGTTTTATTTAAATGATAAAAGCATCATATTACAATTGTGTAATGAAATTTGTGTTATAACCATGCCTTTAATAATGTTACCCGCGGCAAACATTAAAACTTGATTAAAAGAATACAACAAATAATGGCGGCACATGTTTTTTGCATACCTACGACAGTTGGTTCCAGGTCTACAAAAAGAGATCTAGGCACGTGCTTGCCGGTTCCAGTTTCACTGAAGAAAGTATTGAACGAGTCATCTTCCTTGCCCACACTTCTGTCATTTGGCATTCTTCCGTTTGGCTGGATCCCATGTTCTAGACAATACAGCTCCCAGCATGCATTTCCCATCTGGACCCCGGCTTGACCAACATGGACACTGATTACCTCACGCTGTGGAGAATACAAACACGTCTAAAAGAAATCTGTTCGATAATGCCACAATGAAGGATGGAGGGACAATGCAGAGAAATATAGAACGAAGAAGAGGGGTATTTAGTTAGTGAGGGGGAGAGAGAGGACGTCAGGGGGAGGGGGCGATAACGAGACCGGAAGTGCAAGACTGCGATGGGAAAGGGGTAGAGAGATATTTGAAAGTGGCAAAATACATGTATTAAGATATCGCCACATCTAGATATCTGCATATTCATAATAGTCATAAAAACGCTAAATTTTGCACCTGCAAAATGAAAAGTTATACAGTAGTGTGAAATCGTGTGATACGGGTTTTAAACTACAAGTATTTCGGACCACATGGTTTACAATGGTATCTAAACTATCATCACACAGGAATGTTGCTATCTCTTTATCGTCCAGTGTATTATCAGTATAAACAGTTGCAGGTACTGTTTATGATGTTATATCAAGATTTAGGACACAAATATATTATCAACACGCTGTGTGTCTAATCTCCCAGTGGTTACCTTTGTACTAACAAGTTGGGACGTTAATACCTCAGTAGGTACAGTCAACGTGTGAGCTTGCATATTGTATTACAATAAATATTCATATTTTTCTTTGATTTAATCCGACCATTATATTCAGGTGCATTATAATTTCCTTCGTGTAAGTTTTTACAGGCGGGTCTGAGGGTGAAAAATCTCACACACAGTCCGAATCCCACCCGGGACTTCATTTCACATGTGAGAAAACTCTCCAACTAGCTTACGGAAAGTTGGTGGTTCTAAGGTTGGTGGTTCTACCCAGGTGTAAGCGTGGGGTCTTCCTCCACTGTTGAAAGTCACCAAATGATCCTGACTATTGGTGCAACGCCAAATCAAGTGAAAAAATACATGTACATTTTTTTTATTGAACAACTATTGAATATAGTAAAGATGTATTTTAACGCGGGGTCATATATATATGAAAAATTGTATGGGTCAACGTCATTCATAAATATTAATTTGTTGGTATCTTATAAATTTGAAATTTGACTACAGTAAGATTAAACCTTCATAAATGTACACATGAATGTGTATCACGTTATGCGGTAAATATTTTCCCACACCTGAAGGCGTGAGCACGTGCGGCAGTTAATGAACACAATATTGAAAAGCTGTATACACACACATTTTGTTATTTAAAAATATTACTATCAAATAAAAAGAATTTCTAGGTTTCGGAAAATATTTAATATATCGAGGGTCTAGCTCCTTTAAAATTAATCATACATGTACATGTATTGTGAAAAGCGCGATGATTGTATTAATTTATCACACTGTAACAATAATTTAAGCTGCTATTGTCAGACCTTTTATTAAGTCATCTAAACGTATGGCAAAAACTAAATCATAATTCGAGTTCATGATACGTACGAATTTGCCAGTGGTTGGGCGATTCCAGATAGTTCAATATCGCTATCATGGTTTCAAGGCAGCTAAAGACAACGACGGTCGGTAAATATTTTTCCGGAAATTGTAATATTGCGAAATGCAATTATTTGTACAGTACAACCTCTCCAGAGCAGCCCTATCTTGCGCAACAACCTCCCTTCAACAACAGCATGATTTTTTCCCATTGTACGATTTAACTATTCATTTCTCTCTCTAGAGCAACAACCTCTCAACAACAACATAATCTTGTTTCTCCCAAAGGGGTATTGCTTCAGAGAGGTTGCACTGTACATTCATACACTGATGAAAAGTTCAAAGCTAGACTGCAAGTACAATGTACTCGCGGAATTTCATTATATCGACCGAGTACAGGTGGATATTTCTCGTATTAAAAATAATTATTGCTTACCATTTTGTTCTGTTACTTTGTTTCTGGGTAATTTCACTCAGACGTTTTGTTAAATACAACTAACTCACGTTAACACGATGCGTCCCAGTGAGAATCGTACTTTGAAATGAATACCGCCCCTCTATATGGCTAGATATATGTACATCATACATGATGAAGTTTTGTTATCTTTAGTTATGTGTCAGCATGTTCGTTAGTCATTATAGTGTCATAGTTACATATATATTCATATAAAACTAACACGTATCAACCTATATCTTGATCGTTTATACATCTATATAAATATATATATACAGGGCGGATGAAGATTCAGTGCACCTTCTCCAAAGCAACTCTCTTTGGGAGAATCAAAATTATGTTATTCAGAGGTTGTTGCTCTGGAGAAGTTAAACGAATAATTAAATCGTACAGTGGAAAAATACAAGTAATGATTTTGTTGAAGGGAAGTTGTTGGTCAAGAGAGAGCTGCTCTGGAGAGGTTGCACTGTATATTCAATAAATAAACCTCGTTTTAGATTGTGGTAAAATTTCGGTCGCACGGAGGGGCGGGCGTTCGGGCGGCGACGACGTCAAACTATGTTGTCCGTTCGATATAAATTTAAATTTAGATTTACATATTGCTGCCAAACTCGATATGAATCAATTTGTGATCAAGACCTAGCTAAGGTGATATTTGGGGGATGAATCAAGGTCATGGTCATTATTGCAGGAAATATGAAAACCTTGTCTGGAAGCATTTCAGTGTTTCCTTGTTTTTGAATGCATCGCTTGGTGGTTTAATACGCGCAGTAAAATACATGTTGTACTCAAGTCATATTTTTCGGCAGATGTAACTTCATAAAGAACTCGTGTATGTGTTTAAGCCTTTCAATTAGTTAAATTAATATACATTAGCACATTTGTATTATTATGTTATATATATATATGTATGAGTTCATTTTGACCAGCGATAATTACTTTGTATATAATTGTTGATATTTTCATGTGCAAGTATATCACACGTGAATGTATATTCTGACTGCGTGCTACATACACGTTCTGTTCTGTTCTTTTCTACTCTGTTCTGCTCTCCAACACTCGATTTGCCATGTCCGGTTCTGTTCAATTCTGTTCTATAAACATGATTATTCTGGAGGCAAAGCAAATGCAGTTTTAAGTATAACTATGCGTCAGGGCTAAATATAGCTGTTCTAGAAAATGCCATAGCATGTACATGTAAAACACTTGTTTCAAATACACATAGAAAAATATACATGGATGTCGGTTTTACGTAACAGCAATACGGAATGTAAAATATTGACTGAGTGCAACCTCTGGTGAAAAATATCGTTCAACCTGTTTTCAAGACCACCGATTATAAACTGATCATTAATATTTTATGGTCAAACAAGTATATATTAATCGTACCGTTGATAGTTTATTCGTCATGGTAGAAGCGCATGACTCATACAATAAAACGCCTGAAAACCCGACCCTTTCCGGACTGGACCAAAAGTCTGGTTATCTGTGTATTCCGGTTTTCAGAAATTATCGATTATCGAAAAGAACAAAATGACGTGAAAAATCGTCCGATTTTCAGAGAATTACGTTTTTCAGAGAGTCCGATGTTAAGGGGTTATGCTGCATATTGATAGTATGTTGGTATTTGAGGGTCAAAATTAGCATACAGATAGGGGATACATCAATTTAGGGGACAGAGTTGGCTGGTTATAAATTTAGTTACGTACTGGTGCGAGCTTAGAGGGGCTTAGAGGCGGTGTCAATCCTCTCTAACTTTTGCAAACGTGATGAAACAATCAAAGTCAGTACATATATTAACGTAGATTACAGTGTAACTTTTGAGTACCGAACACTCATTGAACGAGTAAAAAGTTCGGTTTTCGGAAGTTTCCGGTTTTCTGAAGTCTTCGATGAATGAACAAGTGAAAGTTTTTTATGTATACTACTTTAATTGGATATCAGTGGCTCATACTCAATACCGTTTAATTTAGTTGTCCTATTTTAACATAGTGCAAGGACTCTACGTAGAGTCCCTGCATAGTACAAAACGACTCTAAAATTATATTAGTTCTGCTGTACACCATTTTGAAAAAAAATCCTTCATGTTCCTAAAATTCTATGAATAAATTCATGCGTGAAGATGGTAGGCTAATATATTTACGAATGATTCTAGTGGTTATATAGACATTCGGTTGAACCAGGCTTCCTATTCAGCGGAAAAGTATTTTTCAAGCGTGTGTGGTATTAAAATCTGTTGATAAAAGTTGGTAATTAGAATTCGCAAAATCGTGATGGCTTTCAAATCCATCGATGTGTAGCACGAATTACTTGAATTATTAAAATAACAAGATTCTGGATGAGGTCATATTCTAAGAATAGATGGCGAACAGTTACTCATTGATATTTATACATGAGTACATGTGTCAAGGATGCTATTAGATAAAACCTGCCAGAAAACGTACATTTGTGGATTTATATTAGTTATATCAATGTGAATAAGCAACAAGGAATTGTCAGTGTGATAAAATGTTTATATCCTTTAATGGTCAATTTTAGAAGGGGTTATCTCCCTTGCAATACGAAAACAGTTTTTTTTTCGTAAAATTAATTTTATACGATGAATGCTTCTCCCTTTAGGTCCGGGTTTGAAAAAGCTAAGGAACGATTCGCTTGGTCTTCGTCTCCGTCAGTAAATTTGGTGACAGATATATGAGCAGATGTCAAAAAGAAAACGTTGCAATGGGACGAAAACTATCACACGACTGTTATGTATTCATATAAGAACCATGTATAAAGGGACACTACTAGTGAAGTCCTAACTAATATCCATAACCAAGAGTTAATGTTACGATTATATATGTACTGCATGTTGATTCAATGATCAAATAGTTGGTATTAGTCGTTCATGTAACAAACATATATAAGCTGTTATAGTGTTGTTTCTATACAGGTTCTCGAACCCTACCCGGTCAACCTGATGACCGAACAATCAAACATAACAACGACCATATTAAATTGAATGGGCTATGAGCAGGCATTGCGCATGTGCAAAAAGAAGAATAGAATGCCTGAGTGATACAATGTATATGTATACTTTTATTGTGTCTGGTGTGAACCTTGAGCAACGACCTGATTAAGAAAAACAAGCGCAGTACTAAATGTGGAAACAATGTTATTCCAGTCACTATTCCATAAGCTGGACAAATTATGTCAATAATTGAAAAAAGTGTACCAGATGCTATGAGCACAAGATGTATTTGATAAATCCATTGCCTCTAGCAGCATCAACAATCAAAGGACGAAGAAGTATCACAAAGGTCAAGGAAAAGGCCACAAAATCAAGGAACTTCAAACATACATAAAAATCATAGAAAAAAAACTTTCTACAAATACGGCCTGAGTACTCTTATACTAGTTCCCGTTCCAGTTACCATGCACCGAAGGCAACGACTGAGTCAACGAGGATGAGTTCAAACTAATATTGAACCAGAGTTACCATTCATATCTTACTCTTTTTTACTAATAAATTGTGCTTCGAAGCTTATTTCTTGATTTCTGTGACGGTTGGTATGGTATCTCTGGATGGAGATTGTTTTAAAGTGGTTCCCGTTTCATGTTGTCGTGCACAAAAGGTAAGACAGAGTCAACGGAAACCAGTTGACATTGTCGCCAATCGCCAATCTCTTTAAACTGGTCCCCTTTGACTCAAAGACTTTGTTACACTGCAGTTAGCAACGGAGACCAGTTTACTATCGCTCCTCGCATAGATTATCTCCCTTTACAGAACTATAGTCATCACAACTGATTATGTGATGATGAATATGACGGTTTTGAATAAAGAACGTGCGATTGGTATTTCAATTTTATTTTCATATATTTCATACCATCAACTACAGATTTTTAATGTGTACATGCCCATGATTTAATCAACCAGAATTACATTTGCCACGAAAATTGTAAATTGTATTGGCCTTCTCAATAAAGGACTCACATTTAAATGACATGGACTAAGATAACTTGTGTTTATATCCAACTCCTGACTGAAGGAAGTGCATTAAATTCTCTGCTTTTTCACTGGCCTAAGCTTTTAGCATGTATTTTTTTTTTATTTTCCAACCGATTTTTTACCAATCATAGCCTGCATCTGGGACCAATATACACGATATGTATATTGGTCCCAGTCTGCATCAAATAAAAGATGAAGCTCCCAGCTTTAAGAAAATGTAAAAATATTTTATATTAAAACCCCAGGGTCATGAAATCAATTACTGTTTTCTTTTTTATAGATCTAGGGTGGGTGAACGCACCTTGTCATTGGTTGTGACAAAATTTGTAGCATTTGACCTAAGTAGTAATTTTCACGATGTAATAATATCACGTAGTCAAATGTCAATATTTGATTTGACATATTTTGCTTGCACAAGACGCACACAGTAGTGAGGTAATGAAATGTTGTGTAATTTTTTGGAAATTAGCATTGTCTTGCACAGGTGGGCATTGTTTTCCTTAAAATGTTCATGAACTATGGGCGTTATTCGCAATTGTAATATAATTTCGCGACTCTATTTTTTCTGTTGCTATTCAGATATATGGGATTGTCAAGTCCGTAATGTAATCTTATCTTTGTTTTCCACTGTATATATACTCATTTGAATTTGTAAACGTAATTGTTGCAACTACCAAGACTTTTTTCGACATCATCATATATTTTATGCTTAAAACCTAATTATGTATACATGTATGATTATTCTGTACAAGAAATACATCCATGTTGCTCTCAGTTTACAAGGATTATACATTACAGAGAAATGGAAAAATGTTATTTTTTGTTAGTATTTAAATATGATAAGATACGGCCTTACTTATTCAGCTTTCGAGTTGGCCGGTTTCATAAATGAATAGGAAGGGCCATCCTCTCAGCCTTACAGAGAACTGCATATATATGTGTGGAAACACAAATTCAGAGCAACAGATAAGCTGCGTATTTGCGTATTTACTAAATTAAATTTACAAAATACGCAATTGGAACTATATCAGATGCGTATCAAAAGCAATTACAAAAGCAAAATACCCAATTAAAATACTTAGGATGCTAATCGAAATCAATTTTCATGAATATGCATGCATATCGTCATTTTCGTCTGTCAGTCGTTCCTCATAGTCTCGAGCAAACGTTGTAGCAATGCAGTCTAAAAACAACCAAATATGTTCAGTTTGGGAGTGTGTATTCCCCAGCCCTAGTGCCGGGAAATAAGAAAGATGAGTTTCAGAAAACCCAATTATATATGGCAAATACCCAATTCAAAATGACATGATAGAGTAATACCCAATTCACTGAGAAAGCTTATCTGTTGCTCTGCAAATTACTCAAAAATGCATCAGTAACTGGTATAGCCTACTCAAGTCAAAAGAAAAAACAATACTCCTTAACAATGAGCCATAAATTCTCAGTATCTAACGCCAAAATTCAAATATTTGACTTAAAATTGTTCATAGCGTGTCGTGTTCAGATGGCCATGCCATCATATCATATATTTTACCATATTGTGATGTTTCCAAACTTTCACTTTGTACAATCGCAGCGTTAGATGCGCGCACCAATTACAAAATTTAAATCAGCTGTGTAAATACCACATCCGGAATGTACCCGTAATGGGTCTAATACAGTGGATAGAAAGTCTTTATAGATATCTCCTCGACACAGGCAGTTGTCCGCCAATACACCGGTTTCGTTTTCCGTAGAGAAATAGTGGAGGGAAACAAAACGTTAGCGCACTTTTCAGAAAAGGTATGGTGGAATAATTTATGCTTGTATGAGTTTAGAAACGTGTTTCCTATCTACCAAACAGTTCAATTTGTTCACAGATATTGTAGTTATCATGCCCAATGGGTTTTAATTGGGAATTTTCCGCACACAAATATGCAGTTCTATGTTAGACTGAGAGGGTTAGGGCCAAATAAAAAAACGTCTTGCCATCACAAACAGTCTAATTAGTTAGACTAGTCAAGATATAGTCTAGATCCAATTTTTATTATATATTATGTTGATGCAAACATAACTAATTAGTGTATGCCAATCATTATATATTTGATCAACAATTTTGCTGGAGTAGTTAATTTCGTTCTTGATTGCTACCCAATTTTACAATTTAATAATGGTGGCCAAGTGATTTGAAGAAATTTGTACACAAATTTGTCGCTTTTTGCAGCTATGAATACTATTAGTTACAGAAAATAATTATATTATTGGAAATAACATGCAAAGCACATTGAACATTGCGCTTACATTAGCTTTGTACCAAAATGCTGGAGTGTTCATTACAAAACTATGTCTTACTAGGCAATGACTTTTCCTCCTATCAGTAGATTTTTTATGTTCTACCTCAATATGAATTGAACAAAAAAATTCATATCTAGTGGGATCAATCTGCTAAAAAATACTTAATTTGTAATATTTTCCTTCACTCAAGTGTTTGTGTAATCACACCCAAGCCTTGTTCTGAATTCAGTGGCATTTTAAGGGAAAATAAAGAGAGAAAATAGGGGAAAATAGCACGACAAGGGATACAAATCATCCCAACATTAAATGCCAGTAGGTTATAACCTTGATGGTTACAGAGAAAATAAGTTATTGTACAAACCAGTTTTACAATATTTTTGATAGAAAATGTCTCTTATGAAAAATAAAATTCAACTGAAGGGAGATTTTTATGATTGTTGGGAAAAACACATACTTTTCATGCAGGGAACTATTATATCATTCCTCTTTTATGTAAGCACAAACTAGGTATTTATTTTTTGGGCCTCATTATTATAGGATACAGGTCAATTTGTAACCAAACCAATTCGTCACCTGTTTTTTTGGTCGATTCGTAACCATTTTTACAAGTCAATTCGTAACCTTTTCAAATCGTTGGTCAATTCGTAACCTTCTAAGTATTTATTGTACTATGTTATTAAAAAGTGTTTTTGGTATTTGACAAATGCAATTTGGTAAAAATTGGCTAATGTGAATATGTAAAGAGTAGATAAAGGATATATTTATATATGAAATATTACGTAATATTTGATATATTTATGATTTTTCCACTTATTTTATATGTTGATTATTGTATGTTTTAGTACGGATGTTAACGAAACTTTTCTTTATAAATTGTGTTATTGTTATTTTTTGTATTTGTGTTTATATATATGAGCTGTTATAAATTCATGTATAATCACCATAGGAACTTCGAGCCGATTTTTGTCAAATTGAGTATGAAGTGTATAATTGGTGAACATGTGTGTTTGGGATATTTGTCATGATATAAATAAGACAGATAGAAATGAATAAAACTAGGAAGAAATGTTATTATTTATTTTCGTATTAAAATATAATAATAACATATATTGTAATGCAGAGAAAATAGGAATAATTCATTTGCAAATTATGACAAACAACAACAACATGGAAAATTTAGTCACACTCAAATATCTGAAAAACTTGTAATTTGCGTTATCACCTTGATTGACACTTAACACCAATTGATTAGAGGGGATGGGATTAACACCTATAATCTTGCCAACGGCAGTACACATTAATTATTGATGATTGGATTAACTTTTCAAACAGAACAGAACAATTGCCCAACTATTTGGTTAAAAATTTGAATTAAGAATTTGTAATTATTGCAACTCCAGAGCTATAGAAAATGAATATCAATTTCTACTAATTTGTACAAAATATTCTCAGTTAGAAAAAATATATTAAAAAAATACTTTTACACATGGCCAACAATACAAAAATTTTATAATCTTATGAATTCAACTATTACTATAACATATCTGGGACCAATATACACATGTATATTGGTCCCAGAACATATTAAATTTTCACGAGTCATGATTGTGCTCTTCGATGTTGTTGTTATCATGTATTTATTTACTTATGCAATTTGTTTTGTTGCAATAAAATATTTGTAGTAGTACTTTGTAGCAGCATTTCAATACAAACATACAGAGACATATGAACTATCATAAAATAGACAGTCATTACATAATACAGTCTCGCGAGGTATTTAAGTCTGAATACCATTCACATAGGAACTTGTAACAGATATTTGTTTACTACATCAAACATCATAAATATGAAAGTATAATATTAAATCTTGAAAATAAATGCCAATTACGCAGCATTACATCTCACATGGAAGATAACAACACGATTACAAAGCTATTCTGATTGCATTGTTATCACCGCTAATTGTTGCTATATTAATTATTACAATTAACAATTTATCTATCTTGATTAAATCTTTGAAATATGATTGTACCGCTCATCACCAACATATCTCTGTACATTGAAAAACTGCACATTTTCACAAATAATGACATTTTCTCAATCAATATCGTAATTATAAGCTTTATCTGCATACAATCATTTGAGTATCGACTATATGTTGGATGTTACGAATTGACCAACAAAAAATGTTACAAATTGACCAAAGATTTGAAAAAGGTTACGAATTGACCAGAAAATGGTTTAGAATCGACCGAAAAAAACAGGTGACGAATTGGTTTGGTTACGAATTGACCGCAACCCTTATTATACGGGTTGCGGTCGATTCGTAACCAAACCAATACCAACGGAGATATGTTTGTAAACAAATATGTTGGTGATAAGCGGTACAAGAATATTTCAAAGATTTAATCAAGATAGATAAATTGTTAATTGTATAATTTAATATAACATCAATTAGCAGTGATAACAATGCAATCAGGATAGCTTTGTAATCGTGTTGTTAATTATCACATTTAATTCTGTATTGTATAGCTCTGCCCGTCCTTTTGTGTTAAATTGACAAAAGAAAATATTGACAATTAAATAACAAACTTAAAGAAAATGTGTTATTAGCGGTCAAAAGTGAAAATTTATTGTTTTTATCAAATTTGTTATGTTTTATTTAACACATCGGTATAAAGTGTGAACCATAATACAATAGTTTGAGGAAATAAGCAGATGGTATTATGTACTAAAACATCGCAGTGTTTTAAAAATGAAAAAAAAATACTTGTAAGGAAAACATTACCGATAATCAGTCTTCCACGGGCGTTGTAATGCTTTAATATTATACTTTCATATTTATAATGTTTGATGTAGTAAATGAATATCTGTTACATGTTCCTATGTGAATGGTATTCAGACTTAAATACCTCGCGAGATTGTATTATGTAATGACTGTCTATTTTATGATAGTTCAAATGTCTTTGTTTGTTTGTATTGAAATGCTACGATAAAAAGACAAGTGCACCGAATTTGCAAATTTGTGACAACAGCCATCAAGATAAATCACAAAGATAAACATTCTTGTTTAATTACATAAAATGTAAATCAATGTTTTTATACAAGGAAAATTTAGCATAATCTCTTGCACGCAAATAAAACGAAAGATAACATATAGCCGGATGTGTGTTTTTTTATCCCAATGAGTATAAATGAGTGTAAATCCGTGTAATGTATTGATGTATATTTCATCTCTTTTTTAAAAAAAATGTTCTTTTCAAGTGTTAGTAGGAGGTAAGGAGATGGACACCAATTAATACACAGAGTCATAACCACTTGTTTTCTATTGCAATGCACAGATCAACAATGTAAGCAATTTTACTCAGAGTGTTGCGGATTAATTTCACAGTCACACTTAAAAGAAAGAAAAAAACAGTTCTATGAAAGACGACATCGGTTTGCCTGATCGCTGAAAACTTTAATTACTTTATATTTCATTAAATATTTTGAATCTTAAATGTTTGATGCACCCAAAGACAAAATCGAAAAGTGACTGTGCAAAAATTATGTTTTATCAGTAGGAAGTATTAATAAATATCAAAACTCTGCATCTTTATCAGGTAATGCCTGAAAAGTTGAACATACGTGTAAAAGATCCAAATAATTTGCTGTGAGTTTGTTGATTTTCACTCACATCTGCTCAAGGGAACATACAGCCTAGGAAGACAGGGTTTCCCTGTGTGGGTCCGAAGTGTCAGACCAAATGTTCTCCACACAACATGGTTTGGTCACTGTTTCCAAACACAAAGTTGGACTGATTATTTTTACAATGCTTAATCCCGGCCTTACTTGCTCGTAAGTCAGTTCGAAATTGAGGCATCAGCAGCTTTTTGTCAACTAGTTTCCCTACAAAGTTCTTTCATTCCGAACAATATCATTGGCGAGATAGCATAGTTATTTTTGTCTATTAAATCCGAATGTTCTATCTTTTTGAATACCCAGTTCCCTCCAGGATATTCCCATGTGGCGAAATTCACTATTTTGACAGTATAACTTATTACACAAAAAAAATTGCCCACCTCAGTAATAAGCTATCTTAGTGAAGGTTTGTATGTGTGTCTATGATTTTACTAGTTGTATATTAGATAACTAATACACAACATTTTGACTATTTCTGTTCTAAATAGGTTTATAGTAACACTTTCTTTGCTATTATAGCTTTTTAAATCTGTTTTGATTTGGTTTTTTTTTCTATTATGACATAAGAAGGATTGGAAACTACTATATAAATACATATACTGTAATTTAGACATTAGCAACCAGTTTGACATACATTTAATTAGGATACGATACTTATGCAGTGTTAAAAATCATACATCTAAGAAGCGCAGTACTACCCGGAAGTAGCAGGTGCGCGTTTTTGATCTCCAAATGAAGAGCTTTCAAGGGCAGATAAATCATGTTTCTGAAAAGGCCTATTGGTGTTAAGTGTTAATCAAGGTTATAACGCAAATTACAAGTGTTATTCACATGAAATAATTTTCATATTCAGCCTTTTGTACTTGGATTTATAAATTAAAATTTGTGGCTGACAGGGATGTGAATCTTGAAATAATTTTCTTTGGCCTATTTAGCTTATATAAAATTATTTAAATGTGTTCATAAAAATCTTGTCACATGTGTTGTATTACTTCTCTATAGATGACATGTCCATAACAGAAAATTGGCAAATCACAAGACTGTCACACAATGGCTGAAAAACTTACTGTGGAAAAAAGCTATCATACAGCATAATCATTGAGTTTTAAACATGTTCAAAGTTATTTTAGCATTGTATGATTATTTCTACATTAGGCAGTCTTTATATACCTTGATGTGACATGCTTTCAGCATATAATAGACAGACAACAATCACACAGTAATTTTAACGTCACACAAAGATAAACACTTCTTGCGATGATCCTTGCTGGATTTCCTGCAACAATCATGCAACAGGTTTATATTATATGATGCTACTACGATTCTTAAAAATTGACAAAACATCGACCTGCGTCGATGCCGCAGCTTGCTAATATCATAGGATGGAAAAAATCACACAATGTATGTGACAGGGCTTTAGTTGAATCGTTAGTGATGTTGATATGTTATTATGTTATAACAGTTTATTAGAAAGATGCATCTATGAATCATTATTCAAAATTGATTTTATTTATTTATGAATATCCTTTTCATAATTATATGCTAGAATTTACTGCGTATAACAGACGTAGCACAGTATAAAATATACTTAACATTACAAGCAAGGACATGAATTATATAAATTACATAATGCAACAATAACATGCATCAATTACGCAAGTAATTTATAAATTACTTAAGTATCATACTGTAGTCTGTCAAGGTTGAAAACTTGTTTGGATTAATGCAGGAAAAACATAAACAAATCTAATCTTATTGAATTATCACAAGCAACAGAATACAGGATGTTGGTCTTACATGATTGACTAGCCATGGTGTTTAAAATAGAAATATCAAAAAACGAAAGTTTATGCATTTTTAATATTTGTGTGTAGTATTACAGTGGACAAAGTCGTACAGTTGCCATCTGGTCATTTTATTTGTTTCATGTTCTAATCTTGATAATTCATTTTGAATTTGTTTTATTTAAGAAAGCATAAAAACGTGCATACTCAATACTTTTTGTTTGTCATGTCTTTCTAATGTATGTTAAAATGACACACTAGAATATCAATGTAATGACATGATGGTACTGATCTGGGCAACATGTTATGAACCTTCAGAGGATTCTCTGCTGTTTAGAGGTTTTGTAATTACTTTCCCCTCACCACTGTGAGTTTGAATCCCGCTTGTGACCAGAAGCTTGTGAGGAAAACTGTCCAGCTAGCATGTATGAGGTTGATGGTTCTACACAGATGTATGTCAAAATCCACCTTCGACTGTGTTTCACTTGTGGGGCAGCTGTTCAGATAACCTAGGAAAAGTCAGTTTGTCTCCTCAAGGGTGGATCTTCCTGCACTGTTAAAGCTGGAAATGTTGCAAGATGTGACATTAAACTCTGAGGCTGTTATGTGGCTACCTAATTTGTCTGTATTGTTGTATTTATGTGACTGTTTTTAGCTCAGCCAATTTGTAGTTGACATCTTTTAGGAGATTGGTGATTATTGTGATATATCAGTGTACACAATGTGATAAGGTCAAGTGGTCCATTGAAACTGTCCAGTTGGCAGGTGACACATGTTTGTAAGCATGACTTTAAACAGTAATCTCTCCACGGGCCTAGTTTTGTGTGACTTGATAATAAGTCAAGCACCCTATAAATTTGATGTTGTCATAAGTGAAAAAAATCCTTATTTTCCCGTTGAGATTTCTTGCTCCGAGGTTTTCAAACACGAGATCAGTCTCCATGCTCAGATCTCATATTTTGTCTTTTAATTTTATCTGTTAAAGTTAACTAAGTAGGCAGGAAAGAAATACTGGTAGTCACATTTACAATTACCTGAATCATACTTTTTTTTTGCTGCCTACCCTAAAGTTTCTAAGAGCAATATTAAAGGTTAGAAAATAATAGGGGACAAATTATACCTCATACATGTATTCTTATAAACAGTAACAAGAAAATAAAAGTAGAATAAAGAATTTTTTGACCTGCCTATCATAATTTTTTTGGTCAAAGAACTCAAAACATAACTGTTTTGTCTGGCCTAATAATACAATAATGATATTTATGATAAATTATTCCATCAGTATAACAGATCTGGATGTATAAAACAACAAATGATTGGTTGCAATATTGAGGTGGTCTTATAATCAAGTTCCAGTAAAGGTCCAAAGATAAGTAGTTGTTATGATGGGGTGGTCTTAATATTGAGGTAGTCATCAAGTTAGGTTCTACTGTATCTGGATTTTGCGTATTTAAGACATATGATACATCTGGCCCA
Source organism: Lutraria rhynchaena (assembly GCA_008271625.1). Lineage (NCBI taxonomy): Eukaryota > Metazoa > Mollusca > Bivalvia > Venerida > Mactridae > Lutraria > Lutraria rhynchaena. The sequence continues at coordinate 2,550,412 of VIBL01000054.1, forward strand.
TAACGCTCAGAATGATAAAATTAATGCATTAAATATTTAATATGATCAACATGGATAACACTGCCTTTGTTACGTTTACAATATCCATCACCCAGACATACACGTGATGTTACAAACAGATCAGTTACTGACGCACGCTGAACGCAATATTATATGATTGTAATTGTTGACCACTGTCGTGGATTGTATAATTTAAAATTGAAATATCTTACTGTTCACTGATAAAATCATGAATATGCTCATATTATGTTGACTAACTGACACATACAATGGTTATGAGAATTTCCATAAAACTGGATTTATTTGTGCATGTCATTGGATTTACTGTTCTTGAACGCTGTTTGTAAATTGTATGTCTTTTATTTTCATACATTCTTCTCATATTTTACCTGCATGGTAAAATTTAATTAGCTTTCTTGATTGTACATCAAAGTCTCCATGCTTAGCTCAATAGGTAGAGTGGCATACAGTCCACAAAAGTGGAGTCAAGTCAAAATTTATTTATTGTTTGGATACTTTATAACAAAGTGACATAAGCTATGTGTAGATTTTTGTCAGCTATAGCTTTTGTTAGTGTGTTTTCAATATTTCCTCTTTGTTGAAATTTGAGAATAACTAGCTGAATACTTAAACCAATTTTTTGGTTACAAAATTAGGCTCAGTGTAGAAGTCTTTACAATATTATTTATCACAAATGAATGTACCTACAGTTTACATTGTCCAGTTGATTCGGTTTGAGATATTGAACCCTGTTTTTATTTTGTTGTTTTTTTTTTTATGTGATTTATTGTCACTAGGATTTAACGCTACTTTTCAGCAATTTTTCAGTTATATACGGCGACTGATTCACCTTACCAGTTTTCCTGTACTGTATACTAACCAGTATTAATTTACCCTTCCACAAGGAGCTGGCAACTTCTCCTCATATGGAGGAAAATCAACACTTTTGTCAAATTTTCATTGAAGGGTATAACCTGCCACGACCGTGATTTGAACCCAGATCTCAGGGTTATAAGTCCAGTGCACTAACCACTTGCAGCCAGATTGAACCCTGGGCATGGCACATGTTCTTTATGATGATTTGGTCGAAAACATTTTGTTTAAAGTCAATCCACTGCTTATCATTCATTTTGAGATATGCGGAGCACTGGGTTAGTGCTGGTACATCATCCAGGAAAACTGGTTAGGTTTATTTCCTACTGGTATATATATGTTACTGAAAAATACAAATTATTATTGAAAAAAGATGTTAAACCAAAACAGAAAAAAAAATGCTATGGATATCATATGTTTAGCTTATTTCTAAATGCACTTACATTCATTGACATCTTGAAAAGATCTGACAGTGACAAAATGAATACATATTTAGTCAATTGTTCAAATTCCTGCAACAAACGCAACACATTTAAATTTTTCTCTTTTTTTATTTGGTCAAGTTTATGTTAAGACATTACACTGTACTTTGATCGGTGTTTGTTCAACCATATTCTGATACTAAACAAACCAACAAGTATGTCTAGTTTGTAATACACTCAGTTCTTCATGGGTCATTGAGAAACTTCAAAGGTTAGTGTTAGAATGTTCCCTATATGTATTTCATAATGTGAAACCACTTCGATATATCTTTTCCTGTGGGCAGATAAGCTGTGTGTGTTGATATAAGACAACCAACATTTTATTTCCTGTCTTGTGGGTGAATTTCAAATAGCAGTATCTGGAATTAGACCACAATCTGAATTATATAACTGTACATTTTAACATATTCTTGGTAAGAGTTTATTCTATTTTATATTTATTCATTGATGCAATATGGATAATTTATGCAGATCAGTTGTATTTTTTCACTGGTGTGACCACAGTCATTTGGTAACTTTTCCAGCTTTAATGGTAGAGGAAGACCCCAGCACCCAATTGTATAAACATTGGTTAACTTTAACCACTGGGCTAAATCAGAGTTTTGGTTAAAATTTTGGTTAAATTGTCAGTTAGCTGTTGCAGAAAATTTTGTTTAAGTTTAACCAAATTTTGTTTTTGTTAAAGCTCAAATAAATCTAGTCCAAGTCTAAGATGCCGGTTAAATCTTAACATAAATGGTAACCAGGACCAAAATGTCAGCCCTTTATAACTGTTTTATTGATTTTTTTAATGGTTAGTTAACCAAAATGGTTAAATTCAACCTTGGGTTAAATTAACTATTTGGTTAAAGTTAACCACTGATTATACAATTGGGCACAAGTGTACACCTAGGTAGTAACACTGTCCTGTAATCTGTAATCCTCATATGTGAAATTTGTTTCAGCATTTAGGGGACTAGTGATTACCAATCCAGATTAATTGTAAACATGCTGACTTGTTTTATAATTTGTGATCATTATTTGTTTATGTGTATTTAATCTTTTCATATTTTCGGTTTGCACCATTAGTGTACAGTATAACCCCTTCTGGACTGTTCTGAAAATCTGGTTTTCAGAGATTTATGGATTATAGAAGAGAAAGAAATGGGACTTGAATAGCCATCTGATTTTCAGAGAATTCTGGTTTTCTGGGAATCGTTTTGAGGGGTTATACTGTACTTAAGTTTTTTCCCATTGTATTTGAATGTAACAGTTTCTGCATTGTTTTTTAACACTGTACCCTGTAAACAGTTTACTAAAGTGTCTTGTCAGACATGCAGCTAAATTTTTGATAAGGCCAGTTGTTTTACTGGTACCGGACTGACCCTATTTTTTGGCGCTAACCAAGATACGAAAATATCTTGGAATAGTGAATCATACCTCTGAAGTATATAAGGTGTGTTAAGAAAACAATTAAGAAAAGTTTACCCACCTGCATTTCTATATTTTGGTGAGGTGACTGTATACATTATTATTTTTCTAGTGTGTAAGTCTGGTAAATTTTGGAGAATTAATGGCCTTAATGTCCAGTAAATTTGAATTTTAGTGTTTATATAAGTCAGTATATATTGTTGGCCTGTCACATTTTATCTGGTCCATTAACGTTTTCAAGTTTGTTAGTCTTCTGGTCAGTTATAGTTCATCTTTCATGCTGACTTTTATGGATTGGAATTGAGATCTTAATGAATCAACTTCTATAGATTGGTTTATAAGGAAAATGAACAAAATCAATGGGTTAAAGCCTATATTACGTCTCCTTCATTTTATTAATGTGGTAAGGCTTCATGTATCATTACACAATGATAATTATATTGATTTTGCGTTATTGTTAAATGAGTAATTGAAGATTCTTGGGCTTTTTAAATTAAAAGTCTTGCTTATGGTAGTGCTTGTAGGAATTTGTGCCCTTTTTAAACAGCCTTGCTGTTGGGTTAAGTCTTAAGCTACATGGTTGAGTGCTGTGGGTCCTAGGTTCAATCCCTGGTTAGGACTAGAGATCTTTCTCCCTCTTTATTTATTACAGTATATATTTCAAACAGATGACTTCAACAATTGACGAAAATGCCCCACACAATGAAACATATAACATATTTTATCTAATACTGGTTGTTTTTCATCTTAGCTAAGACATGTCTTTGAAAGAGGCCCTTGAGCCAAGATAAAATCAACTGCTTTTACTGCAATGGAAACTTGGTGTAACCCAGTAAATTTACCATCAACGATAGCACTACCCTCACCCCAACATTATGAAAACTTAAAACTGTCTCTAAATGCTACTCACAGTTCTAGTTGGAAAAAGATACATAGTCAAACCTGTGTTTGCAGTCACCTCTGAATAAAGACCACCCTATAAGTAAAAGGCCATTCATTGAAAACACTATTGATTATTTAGAACAAATGAAAAAACTTAACTGATTATTTAGAACGAACTGACCTCTGAATAAAGGTCATCTGTCAATAAAGTCAAAATTTTGTCTTTCCCAAGGATGGTCTTTGTTTACAGGTTTGACTGCAGCTGTTTAAAGATTAAAATGCAAGTTTAGGTTAATTATGCTGACAGGATAAGGTCTCATCATTGTTTTATCACTATTTACTTAATATAAAGAATGCAAAATAATAATCTATTATATATATATATCAGTCTACCAATACTGTGATATGTATTGTAATGCAAATGCTGTGGCTATATAAACCCATAATTATATGGCCTAAAAAAGAAGACGTTTGTTTCTGGTTACCTGACTGACCTAGTATTTTACCTCATGACTCGTAAGTTTTTACTGTATCTGAATCATAGTGCAATATTGTAATTTTCACAACTCATCAATATTATGGCACACATATTCCCATACAGTGTTGCTGATATATGTAAAGAATAAATAAAGTTTAAAAAAGCCCTACCGACCCATATTTATTTGGGCAGAAACAAACCTTTTATTTTTTTAGGTGAAACTTTAATAATGGACTGAAACATCTGGGTTTTCCCTTGTATGTTGTCATATATACTGTTTGCCAAGTGTACAAAATAGTTCAAGGTCATGAATTCCATAAATGTGACACTTGTGTATTTGTATGTATGTTATGTGTGATATTTCAATATTTACATTATTTAGGTTTATGTACAGTAAAACACTGTTATAGTGAACTCTGATTCAGTAAATTAAATATTCGGGTCTCCAAGAGTTCACTATATTTGTGTTCTATTTTAAATTTAAATAGACACTAATTTTGACCGAAAAACTGTTATTTTTAACTGATAAAAATTAGCGTTTCAGAAGATTTTAAGTTTTCCTGTAGAATGTGTAGTTTTGTACCATTAATTATGAACTTACCACAACTAACCCTATTTCATTCAAATTGTTTCAATGAATTATTTGCCCTATTATTCTGCACAGCTTTCACTGTGACAAAATATGGTTTGACAGCTATGTTTTAATGTCATGTCAAACTTAGCTGATTATTAAAGAAAAAAATAAGCATATCCCATATTTTATCAATTGATAACGTATGGGCTGGAATTAGGCTGCACAAGAATTCTAGTGCAAGCTTGAGTGATTTAATGATCCCAAAGGAGAAACTGCTGCCCTTATTTTATCAACTAATAAAAATAGTTACAATAAAGCTCCTCGGTTACGTACAGTTTTGGTTCTGGTGAAGAGTCCTTAATAGAGTGGTGTCTTTAATAGTTGAGCTCAATTGTCAGTTGAAGAATGTGTCTGTTCTTTCAAAAACTGTCCCTAATACGGGGGTGTCCGTAATTTTGGGGTGTCCGTAAGGTTAGGTTCAACTGTATTTATTTATAGTTCTGATTCTTACCACAAAAAATTATTTTACACACTTTTTACCTGGAAACGACAAGGTCTACTTTTTCAGTCTGCTGTTAGGTTTTACTCATTTGCATAAAACAAGTAGTCTTTAATGTAATTGGCCATTGTAATTGCTAGGTTATGATTGGAGGGGTAAAATGGAAAAGCCAGCCATATTTTATCATAGAATAATGTATTGGTTGATCTATTTTATATGTATATAGGATTTACTGCAAATCATGGAGGAATATATATTTGTATCTTTTCATTTCAGGTATGGCTTGAAACAGTATTTGATTGGGGATTAGAATAAAACACCATCACCATGGCAACAGTGAACCCTCCTACAGTGTTGCCTAGCAACATCGACTCCACAACTTTCATACCTGACAATACTTCAATATCGAACAGCACAATTATTCATGATAAAAATTTGTCCATTGACAACTTGTATCCTGCCATATTTCAATGTTTTGCCATTATATTGGCGGGGTACATCGCCGGACGAGCGAATCTTATTACTCAGGCACAGGGCAAAGGCATTGGCATATTTGTGGGGAAGTTCTGTCTTCCAGCATTGTTGTTTAAAAGCATGGTGGAATTAGATTTCAGTCAAGTGAATTGGTTATTTCTGCTCGGAATCTTCATCTCGAAAACTGCCATATTCGTGATCGTGTTGGTGTTGACGCTGTTGCTACGGAGACCGGTTCATCTTGGTTACGCTGGACTGTTCAGCATCTTTGCAACTCAGAGTAATGATTTTGCTCTTGGATACCCAATTTGTAAGTAAACATTCATGCATCTTATTTATATCTACGCACAATGAAACTTCTAAGTCGAATGGGACATTGAATTGAAATAGTGGTGTGTTTAAGTTTTAACACATATACATGTATCAAAAATGTTTGTGGAATGGTACTGCAAAAGTCCTTTATCACCAATTTTCTGGAAGAAAGAATGCAATTAGGAAAGTTGCTAGTGTAAAAAGAGTTTCTTTCGAAATGTTGTCAATGTTCCAGTGATTTGATGACATGTGCTAAGGGCCGTTAGAATTTTTGATCAGTTAGCTTATTTCTTGGTTTGAATATAATGATAAAATAATCAGTAAACAGTCTGTTTTGTTGGTTAGGTAGGTCAAAACTTTTCTAAGTTTTTTTCTAAACGTAACTTTCGTACTTTGGAGGTACGATTCGTCCCCAAATATTTTTGTACTTCGAATATTTCTGTTACAAATTATGTGTCAGTGGAGAACAATAGGGTCAAATCTTCCAGTTCTTTCAGATACTTGTGCATGTATTAGGAAAGGTCTTGTATAAATTCTTTATTTTCAAATATCAGTCTGTTACTTTTTGTTTCAGTGCAAGCCTTATATTCAGAGAGCAACCCAGAGTATCTACAGTACATTTATCTCATAGCTCCCATCTCCCTTGTCATTCTCAATCCAATCGGATTTACTTTGCTAGAAATTCATCGTAGAAAGCAAGATGCCTCTAAGCAGTCTGGAAATTGTAGAATCGTTCTTTATGTTGTAAAAGATGTGCTGACTAACCCAATTGTGTTTATGGTGATAATCGGATTGATTGGTAACTTCCTGTTCAAGCAAAAAGTTCCTTATGTTATTGGGGACGTTTTACATGTGTTAGGTAAGTGACATATATAGAAAAATCAGGTCAGTGTTCAATGATTTTGGATCATATGTTCGAATTTAGAGTCATATTTGTATATTAATTGAAAAAAGTACTTTGAAGAACAAGCTTAGTACTGTTACAGAATCCAGGAAAACCAGATGGGTTAACTTTCTGTCTGTGTATAACTGAAATAATGTTGAAATTAGCATAAAACTCAAAATATCACTATTAGAATTTAGTGATTTTTACCTTATAGGTACTGTTAATGGACCCATTCTCAGTCCAAAATGGTGACCATTTTTCACAGCGTAGGAGAAAGAGCCTAAACAAAAGACAAATTTTCATTTAAACTGTAGAATATTACAAACACTATTTTCTCCAGTTTGGTTGGTAATGGTACTTTTCCCAGCAAAGTCTGTTGTACTAGTGCTCATTATTGAAGTTGTTTGCACTATTCAATTGCAGAGCCATCCAAATTGGCACAAACTATGTTCTTTTAGCTCTTTGTGGTGTATTCTTCTGATTTATGAACAAAGTTCATTCCAAGATTCAATTTTACTCAATTCACTATTGTTGCATTCTGTATGTATAGCATTTGAATTTAAAAAAAAATGGAAAATGAGATATAACTTGAAATATTTCATTGTTGTATTAATTTCATTATTATTTTTATTATCATTATTGTTAGTTTTTATTTTTATTATTTGCAGGAAATGCATACAGTGCTTCAGCCTTGTTTTATCTTGGTATGAGTCTAGTTGGTAAAGTTCAAGGTCAGCTGGGAGTTGGTATGATTGTACCAATGTTACTGATTGGTGCTAAAACGTAAATATTTTTTCTGAAATTTTAGTGGTTATTCTAACTGTGTCTAGTATTTTAGACCATCTTTTTCCTCTGCCTCACTGATATATGATCAGTTCATAATTTCGATGATTCTCCCTGGATTTCTGCAGATTGGATGATCACAGGGGTCATTTTTTTGGAGCGTGTAAATCCTTTGAGAAAATATGAGGAGGTGGTAATAGGGGAAGGAAGTAAGCCCACTCTCCTAAGGCCTAATGTACATTATTGTTAACTTACTGGATTTGAACTCCGAACATCTTTGGTGTGAAAAAATTTGATAATTTTGTCAAAAGATGATAAAGTGGGATGTGTTCTTTATTTTTTCAGACTTCTACTCCCACTGATCACATGGCAAGTTGTTGGAGCGTTAGAACTCAATCAGATGAACGAGACAAACTCACGATCACTCAGCATGTACGGTTTCCTGTACGGGACATTTCCAACAGCGCCATCTGTGTTTTTATACGCCAGTCAGTTTTCGGTTGCTCAAGATATTGTACGTATACATCATTAAATTCATGCTGATTGTCAAAATATTGATTCATCAAAATAAGTACTTGAACTTATAGATGCAATTATTTGTAACCTCTATAGCATTGATGATTAAGGTTGTTGATTCTACCCAGTTGTATGCCTGGGGTCTTCCTCCTCTGTCAAAGCTGGAAAAATTGTCAATTACCAAAATCTCTGTTGCTGTGACATTAAACCCCAAAGAAAAATAATTATGGTATTGAAGACTACATGAGGTGACTTCAACGTGTGCGTATTAAAATCCCATGGCCCAAAATTGGCATAGGGATCAAAAGCCCCTTAACAGAAATAAAATGGGGTTATAATCCCATCTGCAAAAGGGAATAGTAAAATTTCCTTCATTTGGTAGTCAAAATCCCTTTGTGATTTAAAATAATAAGATGAATATATTTTTATTTTATTTTTTATTTAAATCGATAAGTTTGTGGAATTTAGGCATAAAATGTAATAAGGTAAAACCAAACTAAAGATAAGTCAGTGTACAATTAGGTACTTTGGTTTAATTTAATCTCATGGCTACCATTTGGGTCCTGGGAATTCATATGACATTAGTATCAAAGTCATATCATATAGCTCAGAATTCCATTTTTTGCATAAATACTCATTTTTTGAAGGGGAGAGATTTGTTTTTTGTTTGTTTAAAAGCAGTATCCACCAGTTTCCTTCCAGAATTTTTCAGAAACCCAGCTATAATAAATGCAAGAGTTTTAATTACCAAGTTTTGACCTATCACTTACTTTTTTAGGTGGGGGGAGAATATGTTACACCAAAACACAGGGTCATTTGGTGGCCTTTTCAGCTTTTACGGTGAAGGAAGATCACAGAGGTATAGCTGGATAGAACTACCAACTTTTCATAAACTAGCTGGACAGCTTCCTCACATGTGGATAGGATTCAAACTCATAGCTATGAGGGGCTTGTAATTACCAGCCCAAGACCATAACCCCTCGACCAGGGAAATCCCCTTTGTGCAATACAGCATCAGCCCCTGAATAAAAAAATAATCAGTACATTTTGAAAAGCACATTGTTTAGTAACATTTGGTTGTACAATATGGTGTATACATATCAGAAATTTCATTCCTGGTGGTACTGGGTGGGAAATTTCAATTTTGTAGTCAACTTTCGGTTCCACCTTATTTGATTAAGACAAACAAAACTTACTACTTTTGATTTTAATAGTCATCTTGTGGGGTGTAAACAAATAGCACATAAATATAGAAGTAGATAGACTGCCTTTGATACAACTATCATTTCATCACTGTGTGTAACTGTTTATTACAGGTTGCTACTGGTATGGTGGCGTGCACTTTTCTCTCTGCGCCATTGATGTTTATATCAGCTAAGATGATGACAATGGTTGTAAACAGTGAAACAGATTATAAAAATGTTCTTGTTGGGACATCATTTGATTTGAGTGTGATCTCAGTTGTGTGTAATGTAAGTCACTATGATTTTGTCTCATCTATTAACTGAGGTTGTGGCAAAGTCATGAGTCCATTGTTATGAAACTTGAGATAGGTCTCCCAGTTTAATTGTTTATTTTTTTGTTTTTTTTTATGTGACTTATCGTCACCGGGGTTTAAAGCCGTTTTTCAACAATTTTTCAGTTATATATGGCGACTGGTTCTCCTAACCAGTTTTCCTGGACTGTATACTAACCAGTACTAACTTACCCTTCCACATGGAGTCGGTAACTTCTCCACATATGGAGGAAAATCGACATTTTTGTAGAATTGCAGCCTCTCTCAGTTTAAATATCTTTTTATCTTTTAATGTTTCTGTATTAAATATAAACGATACTGATATTGGTCAAGTATTATTCCATCGGCATAATTGATAGGAATATGTGGATGAAATCTTATTAAATTTTCATGGTTTTAAGTTTGTTGAGTGTTTATTTTTATTTTCAGATCTGGATATTTGGTTTACTGTTTCTGAGTAAACGCCATAAAAAGATGCCTCATCAGTTTTTACTTATGTTTGTGTTAGCACAGGTAGGATTTTTCTTATTAATTTAATTACCAAATGGATTAATTATCAACATTTAATATTTTTATAACATAACAAACAGCCAGTGAGTAATTTAAGCTAATGTATTATTTCTCGTAAACCACTATTTGTCTATTTATGAAAATTAGACCTTATCGTGTATTCATACTCACTAAAATTAAAAAATCAAAATAATATGGCGTCCCTCTGTACATCTAACTAAGTCTGAATAACTAATATGAATATTTTATATGATTTGCTGGCTTACAATATATTTATTATCATAAAAATGAAACCAAAACTATTGGAACTATGCATCAGTTTGAAAACCTAATGCCTCTTGTATATTGTGACTCAAGGTTATGTTTTGGATGGGAATCGACTGTTTTTGTTGTTATGTCATAAATAGAATCTGACATTCATGGTCATTTTTTATTCATTTCACTAAACAAGTTATTTTATATTGATAAAAACTTGGGGAAAAAAAAGCATTTTTTTTATTGGCCTATATAGATGACGAGCTTAATAAACTCAATAAACAATGACAGAGAATGTAAGATCATTTTTATATTTAAATACTGTACTTACGAATTTTACCTACATAAAGCAGTAATAATGTATATTATAATAATGATATATATCATATAGATATTATTCCTGGTGAGACAATTACTTATTTGTCAAGGTTATAGGAAAAGGCTAGGTATATCTAAAGTATTTACAGATTATGCAAAATGATATAACAGTTACTTTATCTCTAATTTTTTCATTTAACTTGAAATATTGATTACTGCATTTAATCATAATCTTTGCAAAACTGTTCTATATATCAGACTATGGCTTGTATTGGAATGATAATCTACAATGGAACAGACCATAAGATTGCTTGGCAACACTACGTACAGTTCGTCATCTTGTTGATCGGTATATTTTCATCACGATGTGTCGGAGCTATGATGGCGGTGGTGTTATATCTACTACATTGTAGGAGTCTATGTTACGTACTGAGGGTTAAAGGATGGCTGTATTTCTTTGGTATTGGGTAAGAGACCTTTTATAATACTGTCTGTTTTGTGTTTTTTGGGAAAAGATATCAAGTGCCTTTGATAGGGGGAAATTTGCGTCACAAAAAACTGAATTGGGGAAATTTTTGAGACTTGCATTAATAAAGGAAGAAAACACAAAGTTATGTCTAAATCATCAGGGAAATTTTTGTTCAGAAAGGAGCCAATAACTAGACCCAAAAATGGCATAGGAAAGGGCCTGTGTTACAAAATAACAATGTCTAGTCTAACACAGTCTTTGTGTTAACCCACTTGCTCAAAGACCTGGGCTAGAAAAATTCTATTCAGGCATGTGAACTTCTTAAAAATTTTGTGTTCAGGTTAGTTGTAATTTGTTTGTTTTCAATGCACATCTTATAGTTTAGGCTACTAGTGCTTTAGAAAAATTAGTTTAAACTTTGATTAGGGTGAAATTTAAGACAGTCTCTGATATATATGAAATAACTTGTACATTACTCTATAATAAAACATGCTTGATGTTCTATTTTACTCAGACAATTATATCTCAACATTAGTTTTTTGCTGCCAATCTTAAGTTCATTGGTGCCAGGTATAACTAAAATCTGTTTAGAAATGTTCTGAACTTACTTAGAGGTCTAGAGGAGCAATTATGGTCCCTGACTAAAGATCACTAGCCCCATACCACTGTGAGTTCAAATTCCCCCTGGAACCAGACAAACTTCACATGTGAGGAAGCTGTCCAGCTAGTTGACAGAGGGTCCATGGTTCTACCTAGGTGTATGCTTGGCGCCTTTCTCCACTTTTAAAGCTGGAAAAATCACCAAATGACTCTGGCTGTTGGTGTGACGTTAAAGCCCAGTGAAAAAATGCTAATTTTAATGGAGTTAATTTCACGCACGTTTCTATGGTTCCTGTCCCAATATTTCAGGTTCCCAGTGTTATGTACAGGGTTGCTGTTATTGTTTGGGAACCATCATATGCACAACGAGATTGATCCATCATTTCACTATGGCGTTGATCAGGTTAGTAGATAACAGACTGTATGTATTAAGTCAAGAGTTCAATGCTGAAATTTGCCAACTTTCTTCTAAATTATCCTGTAAAACCATGATTTTAAATCAAGTCTCAATCATGGTCTCAATATCAAGTTGAATATTGTAGAAATAATGAAACTGATCTGAAAGCATGTGGTGCTTATAATGAGGTAATAGGTGTATTGAGGTACGTTTTATTGTATACTTTCAAACTAGTGATTGCTGCTACCTCCAAATAAAAGCCACCCTGCAAATAAATACATGTTTCATTTAAGTGTATATTTTAGGGACAATGTTTGTCATAGTGTTGTTTAGTAATGGTCTTTTTTGTTCATAAAAAAAGGCTGTGTACATATCTCTGTGTTATTCTGATAATTACTTATTTTGATATCATCATTTCGTGTTTTGTTTTGTAACATTTCAGGCTGTGTTGTCACTAATTATCCTGATCATCTGTTCTGTTATAAATATAACATTCCTGGTACTGCATCAAAGAAATTCTCGCCAAACTAAAGATAACGCTAATATCAAAGTGAAGACTAACTTTAAGTCAGGTAACAAGGATTCTCAAGCAGTAATCAGTGATGATGAATCTCAAAGGGTTGGTCTTCTTTCAGGTAAATGGTATAAAACCTCTTCTAGAGTTTTCCAAAGTAACTGATTATTTGTGGAACCCTCCACTCCAACAAAAGTATTGTCTGCTCTCCACAGTGGAACCCTCCACTCCAACAAAAGTATTGTCTGCTCTCCACAGTGGTTCTCTGCACACCAACAAAAGTATCTGAACCCCATATGTGATATACTTCTCTCCAGCAAAAGTACATTCATTCCACCAGTGCCACCTTCCACTCAAAAAAAGTACTCTTTACTCTCCACTCCATTAAAAGTACTCTACACTGTTTATGTTTGAATTGCATGCACAGTATTTGTGTTAGATCCTACCATTCAAGTGATGCCATGCTAGTTATGACTGTGGAACTTGTCTCGTGGATATATGCCATTGTATTTGTTTCAATTGAAATTTAGCAGTGACTGTTTAACTGTGATTGAAGCTAATATATATTCCCACTTGATGCTAAATATCTACCTTTAATGTGGTATGTTAAAACATGCATTTCAGAACAAGCAGATACTGAAAGTCCTAGACGAGCAAGGACCACTAGTACATCCAAGCTTCTGGATGATACAGATGGTGTTGGCGGGGAAAATAGCCGATACAGATCAATGTCATGTGCAAGCTGCTCCGATGACTGTGAGGTGAACTTGTATAAAAAAACAGGTCGGTAACATTGATGCCTGGGACTTTCATGGTCAATTTGTTGTGATTACGTAACGCTTGCCCAGGATTGATATGAGTTTGAATCCTGCCTGTGACCAGAAAAATTTCACATATGGGGAAGCTGTCCAGCTAGTTTCCAGAAGGTTGTTGGTTCTACCTGGATGTATGCCTAGGGTCTTCCACCACCATTAAAGCTGGAAAAGTCTTTAAATGTCCCTTTCTGTCGATACTTTGTTAATTCCCTCTGAAAAAGAAAACGAAATAGAAAAATCTTGGGAGTCTGCTATATAATGATATAAAAACATCCAGATTGCTTTAAAAAATCTTAACTGAAATTCGGAACCTTATTTTTTTATTCAGCTCGACCGAACTCCAACAGTATAGAAGACATTGTTCCATTTCCGTCAAATATGCAGCCGAATAAAACACGACAACCTAAAGTATACAAAGGTCGTAAGAAGGAAAATACTAAACATACTAATGCTGTGTGTGTTAATGGAGATGAAAGGAAGGCCCCGAGAACTGAAAGCACCACGAGTACCACAAGCGAAGACTCGTTGATCGATACAGTACAACGTTATGAATGTCAGAATGGGACGTGTGATTATCAGCAACGCCGTCAGTGTGCCGGATTACTGCGTTGTTATCACAGTTCAAACAGAACATTGCAGGTACTTCCAAATTCTAGCATCATTAAACTTGTATTATTACTTTCGAAATAAAATATAATACTCTATAAGCAGTATCAGTGCTTACGTGCACAAGTATTGATTAGCTTATATCCATCTGCAAAAAATTATTTTTATTGTCACATCTATTATATGCCCTTCCTGACACTGTGTATTATGGCAACGCCTTTAATAAGTTTAGATTTATGTATTTTTCAAAACTTATGCATGTTCTTGACCTTTCTAGACCAATGGTGTTTTGTTATTTTTGAGACTTTGATTGTAAACATTTATTTTGATTATGCACGCGTAGGTTAGTCCTGTTGATGAAGAAGTGAAAGTGAAACGTCCCTCACCTGTCGATGAGTATCAGACTGGAAGAATCCTTATCTTACTTCTTCTAAATCAGATATCCATGTTTGTGGTAGGTTCTCATAGTTCTTATAATGTATTGTGATGCCTCTACATTGAGACAACCTTTGGCATCCTAAAAAGATGGTCCTATAATTGGAGTGGCCAGATTGTCACAATGAAATTTTTAAAATATACAATGTGTGATTGCTGTATAATTGCTGAATACAACGGACGATTGATAATTAATGGCTAAACACAATATAAGATATGCGTTTACAACTGTTCACATGGTTAAAAGTTTTCCAGAATTTTCCAGATCCTCCATTTTTTTTCCAGGTCCAGACTCTATTGGTTTTTATTGTTTCTGTTGCACCGAGGTTAAATTTTTTGTTTTTTGAAAATATTCAACATTCACTCATGTATTCATCCATTATCAGACATTCAAACACAATCTGAATTATTACTAAAATAAACATGTAGGAAATCAACTTATACTTTATCCTGCAATAAATCATGGCTGGCTGTTCCATTTTACCCATACAATTGCAACCTAGTAAGTATATCGAATGATGTCACAGACTTCTTGTTTTTATACGGAGGTGGAAAATCCAACAGCCAACTGAAAATGAAGTTAGGCCTAGGAGTTAATATGTTTAGATGTTTATAATTTTAGGTAGAATGCTTCTGTGCATTTGTTCTGCAAGTTATGTTAGGTATTGAACTGTTTATAAATCTAACTATTTATTTTATTTTCAGGGTCTGTTTCTGTGTTCTTGGAGATTGTTCAATGATTCTAAGTCCGGTATTTATGTGGAGATAGAGTTTCTGGACTGTTTCTTTAATTATGGTCAGGTATGAAATTACGCTTTGCTATAGGCATAACAACAAGTGTAGCATATGAAAATGAATGACCAGTTTATAAAATATGATTTGTCAAATTTCCCAAGTATTAATTTCATTTAGATGTTTGCCTTATTTTATATTCAAGGATGTGATTTTTTTCTGCTGATTTCCATGGATTTAATAATAATGGAGGCATTTTTGTGAAACTTGTAAATCTTTCAAGGGATATTAGGGAATGGATATGCACATTCTCCTCAAATGCTTATTGAACAAATAATGATGCATCACAATTACCAGAAGAATTAATGGTACAAAAAACTGTCTATTTTTCACTATGTTCTCTGGTGTTATTCTGGTTTTGTAAATGTCAATCTTTGTCATGGCAGAAATTTCCTTGACTCTGATCTGTGCCCAATCTGAACCTTGGTTATTTCACTGAGCTCATTATGTATGTTTTTTCATGAATTTTGGGGACTGTAATTAGCTTGAAGTTAGTCTGTGTCAAAATCTTTCACGCTCAAGATTTTCAATTCTTGGTTTTGAGAACTTTCCATAACCGATTAATAATACAATATATGTACCCTAGAAACTTTGCACTCAGGGTCTGAGGTTAGAAAACTTGAGATTGATCTCATTATGATAAAACAATAATGATATTAATGGAGTGATCGTTTTTACAATATTGGGAAAGGGCACAGGTCTGGTCATATTGAGAAAAAATGCGTAGTGTGACTTTTAGGTCAGGAATTGGGAAATGATGTTTTTTTTTCAATTGGGAAGTGTTCGTTTACCAGACCCTAACAAAGAAGGGAAAAATTGCTGTAATGATACATTATTATGTATTATCTATATTATCCATTAGGATGCTCTTAATTTATATGTATTTAATCATTATACAGTGACATTTTCTCAACCAAAATACTTCATGAAATTAATTGAGATTTAAGCTTAGAGACTGTTCTCAAGTTTCATAACCTTGGACCTGGACTTTGTTTTCTTGATTATTTGATCATTGTTTTGACAAAATTTTCTAATAATCCTGTGATGTTTTCTGTATTACAGAGTTTAGTTGTGTTTGCTATATTTGGTTTTGACACTCGTCTTGTGATTCTGCCATGTGTAAGAAGGTATGTAATTTGTATTTCCCCTTGTCTGAATCTAAAATACATTTCACAATTAATCAGATTGCTCCGTATGTAACCAATGCTATTAACACAAAATCTGTGTTCTGGGACTTTTTACCTTATATAATCGTTACCAATAAAGGGACACCTTCCAATCCAATACAATGATGATTTTTCTCAATTTTGAGGGAAAATTTCGAAAGAAAAAATTTTCAACTAAAAAATTCCCAATTTCAGTACAAAATGATGCAATGTGACCCAATTCAATCGGAATTAGTACCTTTCCCAAATTGTGGAAAAAATCCCTGGTTTCACACATATACTGTACCCCCCCTCCACACAATATTATGACTACTACAATACAACTACCACTTATTTTTGGACTGGTTTATAATATTTCCTCTATATCACAAACTGATAATGAGACCACCTCAGTAGTAAGTCTCATATTTTTGTTCTAAAAGGTCGTCTTATTTGTATGCCACTTTGGTTTTATTTTACTATTATTTCTTTACTTCTTAAATTTTCCTACACCCTGATACATATTGAAGTCATACATAGTCAAATGGAGTGGATAGTATTCCTATATTTTCTGTTAAGTCAAGTTTGACTGTCTTTATTTATTTAACGTAAAATAATTTTATAAAAAATACTTTGAAAGAAGTATCATTATAATTTATGAAAACTGCTCTGTGCCAGTTAAATTACTTTAATGCCAGCACTTTGTTAGACGGTGTTTCTAAAATAATCATATGACACATAGCTGTGGATAGTTTTGTGATAAAAATCGTCATTAAAACAATGAGTTTCTGTTTGTTCTATATTTCCCCCCACATTATACATGATTTGGACTTCAAAGAGGAAAGTACATTAGTTATTTGTGGTGTCATAATAGCTTTTCTTGGGCACCAAATTTCCTGGATTTGCCTTAATAGTCAATATCTAGATTATGTAAATTGAAAGATTTTCAAATTTGTTGTTAATACAAAAATCAGTTGTATATATACAATATGGGGTCCTTATTAGCTCATCTGTTTTGAAGAAAAAGTTGAGCTATTATGATCACTATGTCATTATCATTGTTGTGGAAAAACTTAAATGTAGCCTTTTACTGAAACACTTTTAAAGATACCAGCACAGCACTTGGAACTTGATTATGTTGACAACACTAGGGGCATTATTCTGAAAGATTTATGTTTGGAGTGCCCCTTTTTTAACTGAGAATTTTTGTCAAAATTGCTTATTAGATAGATCATAGAATGATGTAAAACAGACGAGCGTTGGCCCACTCTATGGAGCTCTTATTTTGAAAATCTATTCATTGTCAGTTGACACCTCTTGATGTACCATATTAAGAACATTTTAATTTGTGGGTACTTGATTTGGTGGTTAATCTCAATCATGAAATCCTCAAAATTTAAACGTTCAACTAGAAATATGTGAGAGCACAGAGTTTAGAATATTTGTTTCTTGGTCTGTTCCATCCTAGATGTGGATATATACCAAGTTATAGTGTGTATAGAAGGTAAGATTATGTTCATTAGAATTATGGGTTCTTGGACTCCCCATAGCCCCAGGATTGGGTATGACAGACCCCTTTAGGTGAAAGGTTTTGTATTCAACAATGTCCCTTGGAAATGGAACCAACTCTGTTACTTTTGATATGATTGTAATAAAATATGTGTTTTCTATATATATGGGTATTGGATGCTTAAAGTTGTTGTAGAAATATTACTTGGGTCCTCTCTGGTGGGGTGGTTATGGTCTCTGACTGGTGATCACTAGCCTCCCATTGTTGTGTGTTTGAATCCCACCCAGGACCAGACAAATTTCATATGTAAGGAAGGTGCTCAGATGTCTTCCTCCACCATTAAAGCTAGAAAAGTCATCAAAATGACCCTAGCTGTTGGTGGGATAGTAAACCCCAGTGAAAGAAAGATATTGTACTTAAGTAATTGCATCTGATAATTTCTCTCAGTCTGTAAAATGTTTAGTCAGATAGTGAGGTTGTAAAAACATTTTCGGGCTACAATAAGACTTCATTCATGTAGTCCAACTATATTGAATCTTTTTTAAAAATAGACTTGTTTTCTGATTTCTAAGATTACAGGATACTGTTAGGGGTGGACAGAATAAGTTCTGCTGTTAAAATCTTTAGGGTTGGTGCAACAAAATAGGGTTTGTCTTGTAATTGTGAACACGACTTTTTTTCTGGCCCATTCTTGAGCAACAACCTCCCTTCAACAAAAGCATCGTTTTTTTCCCACTCTATGATTTAACTATTAATTTAACCTCTCTAGAGCAACAACCTCTCAACAACAACATCAAAATTTTGCTTCTTCCAATGGGTGTTGCTTTGGAGAGGTTGCACTGTAATATTAAGCGTTGATTGGTGACAGCTGTCTTGTGGATATTTCTTGTATGTGTATTTAAGGCTTATTTCATTATATGTTATTGGTGCATGAGATTGTACCACATTACAAATACATGATATAAATGTTACCACATGCTTGATTATATTTTGCTTCTGCACAACATCATTAAATATGAAGCATGCTCAATGTATGGAACTTTTAATGCTATAAATAATTACAATATGCTTTCTATATAATATAATTTGCTGTGTTATGCAATCTTACATTATGAATAATTTATGTTGGTGCAATTTTTATATTAAATAAAAACTACAAGGTCTTGCAAAAAAACCCTATATATTTCCATTCAATTCTTTTTTATTAGAATCTAATTGAACCTTTTCTTCTGTAATGAATTTCATACAATTTGGACAGTAAGCAATTCAATCTTTCCTACAGATTCTTTCTTACAGACAGTTTAAAGTTATATGTCTTTATATATGTAAGAGCCACTAAGGCAGGATATTGGTCTAAAACTAATATGAACTTACAATCATGTGTTTTGGACAGCTGGTGATGTCAAACAATTTGTTTTATGTTTGTTAGTTGTATTTTAGACTGACCTATTGCTGCCTGATTTGGCATATAGTAAGTTGTATAGGCGACCTATTGTGGGAATGTAATTTTTGGGGGAAATTGGGGTCAAGGTCACTATTTTTAAAAGTAGTGTCTGATCATGAAATCTTTGAAAACCTGGTTTGGTGACATTGCTGTGTTTTTGTCTTAAAGGTTTCTTGTGAATAGGGGGACAATTTACAGGTCAGCCCTATTTCAACGTATTCCATTGATATGTGGACCTTCAGTTCTTTGATTTGACAAAATTTTCATTTTTATTTTTCCAATGCAGCAAATTATGGCAAGACTTGAGAACATCTTTGATAAGGTAACTTAGATGTGTCCATGTATGATGTACCATCCCCTAAATGTAGTCAAAAAGTCATCCTTGTGTCATGTGGGCATGATTTTATGTTTTTCTTCCGTACTAAGTGTAGTGATTATGTAATTTATGCTCCTCATATAAACACGCATAAGCCTGATAATAAAAATATACTGGTGTCATAGTAAGAACATGCTACATGTGAGTTTTACAATAAATTTTATCCACTCAAGAATCTTGTACACCAAGTACATCTACTCTCTGTATACAGTACAATTTAGTTTTAACGGATTAAACAGACAAACAAAACATGGCCTATGAACACTAAAGGTCTTTTAACAGCTATGTTTCGTTCTTTAACCAGACAGTCGGGACTGAAAAAGCAGTACCTTAATGCTGATTTATTAACTCAAATGACCTTTCAACACAACATAATTTGTTTTTTAACATCACAAATTTGCTCTGAAAGTATGGGTCCTTAATGCAAGCGGTCTCATAGTAGAGATTGCATGTTGGACTGGACTTATAATTGTGCATGATGTACTTTTAGCTAGTTTTGTGTGATTGTCCATTCATTGAGCTTCTTTTATTAATTCTGGTTTTTTTTTATCAAAATCTTAAGCTATCCTACGATTGAAAGGCACAGCTTTATCTTTTAGAAGATTCCATTTTTTTTCAAATGTTTGTTGTGATAGCCTTGAAGACTCATTTTATTTACTGCCTTCAAATTTGCTTGATGCAGTATTCTGCAAAAGTGCTTGTTGCAATGTTCTTAAAAAATGCTCATTGCAGCATCTTGAAAAAAAGCAGAGAAAAAAATTATCTGCTATATCTATTAATGCGTTTTTAGGAAAAGTCCTTGCTTAGTTAGTGACCTTAATTCACTGGTGGCTGCTAATTGGGGGGGTGAGTGTTCTTGTATTATAATTATGATTGTGTATTTGCAGATGGAGAAAATTTGTGTATGGAGTGGAGTTTGTGCGTGTGACGTCCAGATCTGATTTGTCTGAGGAGGAGAAGCATCTTTGTGATACATTTATAAAATACCATCGTGAAAATTGTAAGCAAGACATTGTTCGTGATATGAAGTAAGTGAATATCTGATTATATATCATGAAATTGATGATGTCAGGGCGGGGGCTTTGTGTTTGAGTGGTTATTGTCTCTGATTGGTATTCACTAGCCCCTGACCGCTGTGAGTTTAAATCCCACTTGACCAAAAAAATTTTACATGTGAGGAAACTGTCCAGCTGGTTTACAGAAGGTCTGCAGTTTTACTGGGTGTACCCATAGGGTCCTCCTCCACCATTAAATCTGGAAAAGTTGCCAGTTACCCTGGCTGTTGGTGTGATATTAAACCTCTGAGAAAAAAAATAGAAGATGGTTTGGCATATTTCTTATTACACCTGCACCCAATTGTATAACATTGGTTAACTTTAACCAAATGGTTAATTTAACATAAGGTTAAATTTAACCATTTTGGTTTACTAATCATTAAAAAAATCATTTAAGCATTTAAAAAGGGCTACCATTTTGGTACTGGTTAGCATTTATGTTAAGATTTAACCAGCATCTTAGACTTGGGTTAGATTTATTTGAGCTTTAACAAAAACAAAATTTGGTTAAACTTAAACAAAATTTTCTACAACAGCTAACTGAAGATTTAACCAAAATTTTAACCAAAACTCTGATTTACCAGTGATTAAAGTTAACATACTGGTAGTACAAGTGATTTAATGATTCACAGATGAATGACTGCCCATAATTAATCAACATATCTATTAATGCAGTTCTAACCAAAAAACATCTGCATTTTTACATGTTTTACCTGAAAATGACAAGAACTATATTTTCTCTCAGCTCCTCTGTATAAAACCAGTTGTGTGGCTATTATCATTGCTGGGGAATAATAGAGGGAGTAAAATGGAACAGCCAACTGTGTTTTATCATAGGATAATACATGCATATGAATCAATTTCCTTAACATTTATATTGGTATTCATACACATCATGCTAGAATAAGATTTATATCTATTTCAGGTACAGATTCCGATCATATAATGAAGTGTTTTGTGGGACATCATTTTGCGATTGGTTGATCGAAGTCGGATTATGTCATGAACGTGCAGAGGCTGTAACGTACGGACAGACATTACTTAAGGGGCAGATTATTGCTCACGTTACTAAGGAACACGTTTTTCATGACATGCCCTACTTCTATCGATTTTTAGCTGATGAAGCTACTGACATAGAGGATTGATAGCATTGTACTTGTCTTATGTGATGTTTTTTTATGTTATGTTGAGTTATACTCACGAAAAGTTATGCCTAGAAGAAGGCTCTGATGGAAACACTTTGGTGATCTTGTCATATTAATGCATTTGTTTTTCAGGGTTCAACCTTTGAGCATTGAAAGATGGGCATGCCCTGGTTATAAATTATTTTGTTCAAAGCTATTTGCTGGATTGTAGATTTGGCCAAACTGAATTGATATGTGTAGATATTGTTATGTGATTCAAGCACAAAAATTTGCCTAAATTTTGTTTATACTGCCGGGTGATGTATTTGAAAATATCTGAAAATAGAACTATGCTAGTCAAGAAATAATGCATTTCTTTAATATTTTTTATGCTTTTGCAACTTGATTTTATGATTATTTATTGCGATATTACATCCTCTTACATACATTATAGAAGACAAAGATACCTAGTACCTATTTATCTACTTCTTGCCCCATGTTATAAGACTATTTGATCTCATTTTAATATCATTTATATGTTTTAACCTTTTGCCTCATAATACGGCATTTTCCCGCATCTGAAGCGGATGACTTTTGAAAACATTGTGGCAGAAGAAGCTATTGCTGGTTATGAGTTTTGTATATTTGCTTTGAATTTGGAAGAGTCCAAAGCATGCTTACAAGACAAAGGATTAATGACACTGAAGGGTCATATCCTAAAAAAAACAGTATCTCATCTTACCTACCATTATAACGATATTTGCTCATATTATTTAGCTCCAGGATTTTCTGAGTTTAAAAATGTGAAGGAATTTTTGAAATGTTAAATATTTAAATAAGACTACTGTTAGGCTTTTCTCATAAAGAGTTTTAAACAGGATTAATGATACATGATTAGGGACTTTTTATCAGACATATTCTGTCAACTCATGGGATGTAATCAAAAGAAGTTGTGTCATATTTTTAGTCATTGAGTTGTCTTTCCTTGGAGGAAGTTAAATTCTTGGGAAGGAAATTAAGATATTAATCGTAGGAAGGAATTGAAAGAGGGTGATATTGTATGAGTGAAAAATAATGTACAGATTTCGAATATTCAGTAGAAATTATATATAAGGCCATCTTTAAAAGTTATTGGTTTGGAGTCATGTGACCGACTTAATTTAAAGATATTCGAACCAAATTTTTTTGTACTGATTTCAACAGTTTTTTCATTCAGTATGTTTCAATCGCTATCTAGTTATTTTTTTTGTAATTCCTTAGGTGTCTTCAAATTTATTTTATTGGGTGTAACAATTAAATTTTAAATTTATTTTCTTTAATCCCATACTCGGTGAAGACTGTACAAGCTCTGTGATTATAAAACTTGAGATCAGTCTCAAATCTTAGTGTTATATTCTCAACATTCTCAATTTAATTCTAATTAGATGATTTTACCTTTTTTTAACAGCATTCAATATTCTATTCAAGTCTTATTATTAAATTATTTACAGGCACACATTTCGAATTTGAAATAAGTTGAGTACCGAAGGTTTGAGATTGTTGACTGATCTTAAGTGTTTTCTATCCCATACAATCAAATCAGATACTAGTATTGTGTAATTCTGGACATTTTATTATGCTCCAACAATATTTTGTCATAAGCTTGCAACTGTATTTATTTATTTATTTTTGTTATAACTTTTACAAATAATACTGTTGTATGTATTATTTAAGTAATTTATTATTGATTTGTTTTTACTGAAATGCATGTTTTGTTTTATATTAGTCGTATTCAGATTATTTGCTTTGGGTTTGTTTTTAATCAGTGTACATAGCTGAAAAGTTGCTAGATGACCCTGGCTGTTGGTGCGACGTTGAACCCCAGAGAAAAGAGATACATAATTTGGTAAATCACGAGTTTTTTTGTTAAAATTCATTTCAACATACATGTTATGCACTTTTCCATTCATCAAATCATTAATGAAGGGGCCTCTGTGGTTGAGTGGATATGGTCTCTGACTTGTAATCACTGGCCTCTCACCGCTGTGAGTTCGAATCCCATCTTGACAAAATTACATGTGTGATGAAGCTGTCCAGCTAGCTTACAGGTCGGTGGTTCTACATGGGTGTAAGCCTGCAGGAACTTCTCAGACAGTCTTTTGAGGAGTCATCTTTTGGCCATCTTATTTATCCACTTTGTCATTCTTTTAGCAGATGTTTTTGACCTTTTTTTGAGAGTAAATTTGATAAGACATATTGTTCCAATTTTCTTTGTCTGACCCGCATCTCCACATTATACTCTTAAATAACTCAAGTATGACAATATTGATGATAATTTATTGCATAGCATATTACCTGTTATATAATGGTTTGGTTATAGTCATTCCTACATGTATATTTAGCTTTATTCTTTTGCAATACTCGTTTTCTGTGTTATATTTCTTTTTTTATATTTATAATAAAACAGTCCTTCATTTGCTGTGTAGTTCGGAGTCCTGCATGGACAAAGCCATGAATTTTTTTCATATTGATGTGATTTTTGTGTATATCCTAATTTAACTAAATTATTATACATTTTTATAAAAATTTGTAAGAAAGTTGAGAAATTTACAGTAATTATATCACAATAAATTAAGAAAAAGAAATGATGCTCCACAAGAATTTTAACTTTTTCCAGATAATTTCATAAAATTTGTGGCTTACACGATGAACTTTTGATAATTACCGGGTACTACTTATTTTCAAAATGATTTTCAATATATACTCTGCTTTTCAATTTATTAATCAGACCACCTTAATACTAATACTGCTTTTTCTGGTTCCTGTGGTGGACTTAATATTGAAGTTTTACTGTATATATATATATATATATATATATATATATATATATTTATTTATATATACCCAATCCGTGTCAAAACTGATTTTTACCTTGCATTTCTTACCGGCATTGTTTTTGGACAACATGTGTTAATTTCGTTTCTTGTTTACTGTTTTTACAGTTATACTGGTTACTGCCCAATTTATGTATTCATTTATTGGTAAATTAATGTATTTGTTGGTAATTTATTTGTATATCGAAGTTAATATGTTCAGTATAACCCCTGAAAACCAAACTCCCTGAAAACTGGAATTCTCTGAAAATCAGACAATTTTTCATCCTGTTTTTTTTTCTCATCTATAATCAATAGGTTTCTGAAAACCAGAAGTCTTGAGAAAACCTGACTTTTGGCCCAGTCTTGACAGGGGTCCGGTTTTCAGGGTTATTCTGTAAAATCTAAACTGTATATAATGTATTGTTAAATCAGCTTTGTTGATTTGTTTTGTGCTCAATGTGAAAATTAAAAGATTATTAATTGAAGAAAAAAAGTTCAGCATATTTTAAAATTGTTTGTTTTACTATTATTAAATTTCATTATTTTTTTACATTGAATTGATATTATTAGATTGATTTCTAAAGGTAACAGTACATTCTGTCCTTTCCATCAGACTATAAAGTCATTCAAGGGATGTGTTTTAAGCCTAGTTAAAAAGTCTAATTAGTTGGGATACATTCTACCTTAGTCAGTTAGTTGGGTTGGCAGCAATGTCAAACAATTGGTTTCTGTTTGACAGCTAGTCTAGATTGACCTATTGCCAACAATAGCTAGGTTTTTCAGAGACCTAGCTATTAAAAATAGATAACTTTTGATTGACCTATGACCACTAATAGCAAAGTTTTATGGAGACCTACCTAGCTAAGGATTGTACTTAAAGGGTCTGGGGGGTCAAGGTCACTGTTACTCAAAATACAGTTTGTGTTGAATAACTAAGTCAGGAATGAAATATTACAACCAAGCTTAGGATGATTCTTGATTTACATTTTTAGGAAGGTTTTGAAGGTATGGGTGCAGTCAAGTCTGAATTCTAGGATTTAACCCAAACTATGATGTCAGACTCAGAAACCTTTATAACTAAAACATTAAATAAGCCTGACATACCATATAATTTCATCTTTTATTTACATATTTTTATTTAGCATAATATACATATTTATATCAAAGAATTAAAAACAAAGTATTCAGTATTTAACAATCAGGGGGTTTATCTCATACAAGAAAATGATAACTGTACAAAATCAAAATACAGTAAAACCTCGCAGAAAGACTGCCTCAATAGTACAACCACCTTGTTATAATGACCACTTATTTCCTGATCAGCTTTCATTAACTTCTCTAAAATTTAACTTTATAATGAAACCACCTCATTATTACGACTGATTTTTCGGTCCCAAGGTGGTCGCATTATCGAGGTTTTACTGTACAGCGGAAATAAATAGCAGTTAGGTTAAGGTACAATTTATACAATAGGAAGAGCAAACAGTAACGTGTTGAAGTAGGACACAATCTTGATTCAATATACAAAGTTTGATACAAATATACATTAATTAGGTAGTAACTGAATCAATGTTAGCTCTGGGTCAAATGTCTGAATGTCCTTGTCTAGGTAATAAGTCTGAGAATCTCTCATCATTATAACAATATTCAAACTTTAAATACACATAATTTATGTCCAAATTGATCAAAAATACCTTGTACTCAATAAGTGTAAAAAGTCATTGTTAACATGGTAATATTCATATTTTATTAAGAAAGTTCAGCTTGCTAACAATTCGTTTATTATTATTAATTCAAATTTAAACATGCCCCGACAGACTTGCTACACATTTTTTTCTATATATATCTTACTATAACATTTTATTTCCTAAATTCAACACATCACAGGCTTGGAATGGCTAAACATTCAGGCGTATGACTATATCTATATATTACACATGCATACACAAAATTTTACATCATATACTAGTAATTCATTATCCATCTATAACGCAGTAAAAATGGCTTCATCCTACAAGTACAATAGGACAGATGTCATGAGAATGATATAAAAAAACCCATCTAAATATAGTATTATAATGAATGCCATTATCTGAGATATACTTCTTTTCTTTCCTTCAATACAACAACAATGTAACTCCATGGCTACAAAGAACACAATGTTGTATTAAGTATTGTGAGATGAATTAATAAGAAAGGTGCAAAATTATCAATATGAAGCATTTTTTAAAATCAAAAACTCAACTCTCGAAAAAAATGGTTAGAAATTATATTACCTGGTTCCCAGCATAATGTAACACACACCGAGTAAAAATTAGTACCTAGTTCCCAGCACATTGTTAACCTCCCCAGAAATGCTCAATATCTGACTCCCATCATATCGTTACATCAACAGAAATATTCAATGCCTGGTTCCCAGCATAATGTCAAATCAACAAAAAATATTCAATACCTGGCTCCCAGTATAATGCTATATCGACAAAAACATTCAATATCTAGTTCCCAGCATAATGTAACATCAACAGAAATGCTCAATATCTGGTTTCCAGCATATTTTAACCATCAACAATTAAACCAAATAATTACAAACCACTAAATTCTGTCTAATATTCGGAGTGGATCAGTGCCATGTAAAGGTAAACTGGCTGTTCATCAGATTCTGCAATTTGATTTAGGTTAAATTAAACATGCAACATACATGTTCACATCAAAGGAACTCAGAGAAACAATCATGACAATTATTAACTTAGAATCTTGTACAACATTTTTTACTGTATTCATGGATGAAAGTTGAAAATTTGAAAAGCCAGAAAACTGATGCACAAAGCAGTGGTAACAATAAAAACCGGTCCAGTCCGGACCTGCAAACAAATGGAAATTCCAGCACATACCGGAAAACTTTCACCCATGTATGTCATAATTCTTTTTAGACATCACATGCTGATCTCCTTTGACCCTTGATTTGCATAATCAAAACAATGAATTAATTTTCATGAAAGCGTAAAATGAAATATGATGTAACATAAATAAGAAGGACTATCAATTTATACAAATATTGAAAACTAAAAACGAGCGTTATTCATTATTTAACAGCCACTCAATGTTAAAAGCAATCATGCAAAGAACACATATAGTCAGATACACAAATTTCCTGCAAAATTATTCACATTAATGATTGCCCAATACAGTAAATACTTCAATATTACGCAACAAAAAAAAACCTCAAAGAGACAATAATCATAAGTTTTGATTCATGAGAAAAAATCAACATAATGTAAGTAAATATGAACATAAAAATTAACTATGGTTAGAATACTATAGCAGTGCTTCAAAGATTCATTTTAATTAGCAGCAAAAAAAAACATTTTCATATTTCAATAGAACATAGTTACAGTGAATGCCTGGGGACCTGTGTAATTACTTCATTACATACTTATTAACAATATCCTTAACAATGAAATAAAGAAGGCTTTGTTTGGTGAGCGGGTAAATAAATACTTTATTGTATCTGACTTTTTACTATAGCCAAGTTCACCATATCCGTGTTCTACTGTAGAATGATCATATAATGCTAACCTTTATTAATAATTTTTCTGCTGGTGCAGATTTTCTGAAACTGGAGAGTTTTTTTACATTTTGTTACTATAGTAACAAAACAATTACTGGTATCATTCCACTATCACAAATATTACCATGACAACATAATTATCATTTTTTAATCTGTTGAATGGTAAATAACCAGTCTACAGTGGGAATAAAAGTCATTTCAGATGAATTAGCCTTTTAATTAAAATTAAAATATTACTTTCTACAGCACATAAGAAAATCCATACCAGGGATTTAGAGCTAGCAAATTAATTATAGTTCTAACTGTAGTCACTACAGAACCTTACCATATTTGTACATGTTGAAATTATGAAACCTAAATCATTAAGTATGCAAAACTCCATGGCTGGCAATGAACAATTATATAAATATGAATTCCGTATATATGTATTACAAAATACAATGAATTTTATTTCTAACAATCATACAGTTTTATCATAAATTAAACAAAATGCCCACGTCTTTATATAGTGACACCAAAATACCTGATACCTATAATTAAGTCCCTTACTAGGGGCTCACATGACCCCTATGGCAAGCAATACCTAACCCCTAAAGTAACTGTGAATAACCCCGCAGCACCACCAAGACAACCCCTTAAAACAGATGTTTAAATGATAAGGTTGTTTTTTGATAGTAAACAATGATTTAATTACTCAAGGATCGCATTTTAGTAATGACAATAGTGAGCCAAACATATCTGTACACAGTACTACTATAGTATGCAGTAGCACTATGTTATGCAGTACCACAATGGTATCCAGTAGCACTATGTTATGTAGTGCCACTAAGGTATGCAGTACCACTATGGGAGATAGTAATACCAATACTGGTAGTTGATATGAACCAAAATGATCAAATTTGTGAGGGTGAAGCCATAATTTTTAAGAATGGTCTTAATCTAATTTTTTTTTGGGGGGGGGAATGGGGTCAATTTGAAGCGCATGCTCAGATATAGTGTGAGCATGTTCGACCTTACTCTCAGACTGTTGTTTACAAAAGACAAATATTACGACTGAGTCTTATAAATAAAAATCTTGAGATTTAAGATTGTTCTCAAACTAGGAGTAAAAGCCACAGACCCAAAAACTGGGCAATGTTTATTTTGTAAAGGTTACAAACTCTCAAAAATAAAATCAATTCGTATGATATGTACATTCATTAGAGTCAAGATGAACTGATTTTATACAGATCTACCCCAATGTCTTATCAATTATTTGAATTGATTAAAATACAGCAAATTAATTGTCATTAATTCAGTCAATTCTTATACAGAAAAAAGTAAGTTTGATATAACACAATAAAGGAATCCAATTACATGCTATATAATAAAAACTAAATATACACAAACTGATAATAAAATTATGTTGAGTATAGGAGTATCATTAAGATCTGAAAACAATCAACATTATAAATAATACTATCGCTAGTAAGACAAAACTCATACACTAAGATTAATCATGTATAACTATGATTTTTAATACAAGGTTAGCTTTTACATCCATCCAAATATCAGAATATTCAAAACTGAAAACCGGAATAATTTCTCAACAAGAGATACAAACAAAAACATCTTTGAACCAGTTAAACATTTGGGACAAATCAGGCATAATAATTGACACAATTTTTTTTTTGTAAAAAAAAATGAAAAACTGATCAACATGTCATCCTATCAAGTTTGTATATTGAGCTAAATCATGTATAATACAATAATTGGATTGATTTCACAGATAAATTTCCTACCAAAAAGTGGAGAAAAAATTCCAACTTTTGTTAAGTCAAAAAATGTTGGTATGCAGTCATGCTATCCACAATTTTGATAATGGGTAAGCAAGCAGACAGGCATTTTTTTACATGATTGTACTACCGAATGAAAATGAAAAAAATTCAGAATTGTTTTAAAAAAATTGTGGACAAGGGATTTATGGACAAGTATGTCACATTACTGCAAACCAACATTTTTTGAGCCTGGCCTATAGATTACAAATATCAGTTTACAGTAAAACCTTACTAAGTGACCACCTCAATATTAAGACCATCTCAATATAATGACCACTTTATTTTCAGCCCAGTTCTCAGTACCCTCTTCATATCTAAATTTGATAGCGAGACCACATCAATTTTAAGGCCAATTTTTTGGGAGGTCCAAGGAGTGGTATCAATACTGAGATTTACTGTGTACACAAAATGCCATTTTATATTGAACACTTAAACTATTTCACATATTGTGCATTAATAGATGAACATAGAAAGATCTTTTAATCCACAAAAAAAACAACTAAAGACTCTAGGTGACTAAAGATACTAGAAAACTTAAGAGCACCATTTTTTCCCTAAGAATGTAATTTTTGCATTTAATCATAATTTTCTACACTAACAAGTCCATCTTTCTGCCAAAAAAAAGATTTTGTAATTACAAGTTTCAAACAACATTAAGATCAACCTATAATGTTTGATTGAAAGGATGCATCTTATTTGTAGGTCAGAAAATGGTGACATTAACATTTAAATATTAATTAAATGAAACATTTTCATAATCAATTTATCCACTGAGCCAAATTTCTAATTGTCCACCTTGTTTTTCACAGCACTAGAAGAAAATCAGTGAATACGCTTACATTGGTTGATTAGTTTATCCCTTTGCCTCATAATACCGCATTTCCCTGCATCTGAAGCAGGCAACTTTTAAAAACATTGTGGTAAAAGAGGCCATTGCTTGTAATGAGTAATGGCTTCTTTTGCCACAATATTTTCCACCCTATCCGAGAGAAATAACTCAATTTTCTTAAATAAATTGATGTTTTGTACATTAGCTTTGAATTTGAAAGAGTCCAAAATATGTGTATGAGGCAAAGGGTTTTATTAATTTATTTTAGCTAGCAATTTTGCTTATATTAATCGCGCTCGAGTTTGCTTCCTGAACACAACACCAGTACTGCGTCTGAAAAATGGGATTGTGAAGTTCATGAACGAAACATGTCAAAGCCAGTATTCAAACTCGGGGCCTTTAGATCAGAGGTCAGATGCTTTACCTCCACACCACGATTTCCTCCATATTGGTTGATTACCAGATGGACTTTTAAAAAATATCGATTTCAACACTGACTTTGAATAATCAATTTCTTTGTGCAGATCAGATGCAAGTCTTGTAAAAATTATTAATTATTCCACCAACCGGTATTTGAGTTCTTCCAAGAACAGAGTTTTACAAGGTGGATGTTTAGAAATTTGCCTCAGTGTAAATGGTAGAACACTTATACACAAAGGTACTATCTTTTAATTGTGCCTTGCATAATGATTGAAATTGAGGTAAACAAATGCGGTAGTACTTGTGAGATACCAAATGTTTGCTTAACTCAAAAATATAAACACAAGTCTCTTAAAAACCTTAAGAGAATAAACACATTATGAAATACAAACAATGAATGTTGTCCAACAATCCAAATTATACAAAAATAGCATATACCAATAAGCTGAGCAGACAGCAATACAAATATGTGATCAAAAATTAAAATTACATCAAGGTAGATCAATATATTAGAACTAAGCTACCAGGAATGCTGAAGCATAATAAAACATCATTTTAACACAGGGTTATCATTCACACCACAAAGCAGGAAGCTGCCATTTTTTCTAAAATGCCATAAACTGTAATTGCTGATTTCAATTTTTTTACTAAAGATTAAAAAATACAACAAAAATTAATCCTTAACAAACCTGTTGTTGAATACGATATAAGGAAAATAGGGCTGAACAAGGAAAACCTAATTTGGAGACCTATTTGAAAGCCAAGCTTTGTGATTGGTCAATTTTATATCAATCCCAGACTTGTGATTGGTCAGTTTTTCGTAAAATCTGGCCTTGCAATTGGTCAGTTTTATATCTAACCTAGCCTTGCGATTGGTCAGTTTTATAAGTGACCTAAGAGCATATTATACACGGTTTTAAGACTCGACATCCAGCTGAATTTTATAACCTTAAATCCTAACTACAAACGACCACTTGTCCATCTAATGGACAAGGTACTTTAGGCCAATATTAAGAATTGCAAGCAGTATCATCCAAATCGAGACAAATTGAGACATTCACGTCTATCTTACCCAAAGAAAACAAACTCTAATTATACTGACTAAAACAACAAAAAAGGCTAAGTTTTTATTATGCCTGAGAACATGTGAACCACTTTGAATAAACAATTAAAGTTGGCAAAATATTAACAGAATATACTGTAATGTATTCTGACATCATTCGTCGAAACATCATTACATTCTATTCTCAATTATCAAGTAGATTCTGGCAAGAATTTATGAAATGGCCATCTGTTTAACATAGCAAAAATAATCAAGCTCTGTTTTTTTTTTTGAAAAAAAAAAACTAATATCAAGATAAAATACCCAAAAACCTTTTTTTAAGCTAAATAATGATACGAAAAAGTATCTTGTATATATTGTAACAGGTTTATGTGTGAATACGTAAGCATTTATCACCAAAATGATGAAAATGTTTCATCATATAAACTGAGTGATTACCTGTAATCTATAACATGCACAATAAAAAGAAAACTAACTATGATCATTATATAACAGTCAATTGTCTTCAAGAGAGTTAATTCCCATCTTGCAACACAATTTTGTACACTGAAGAGTGGCCTGTGTTCACAAGTTCACTGTATTCAAAAGGGATAATAACCTCATGTTTGATGGTACCATAATAACAGTATTAAGGGCCAAATCATACAGGGAACAGATCAGTGACAATATATGTTTTTAAGTCAATTAATCTCATAAATAATCTGGTTAGTGACGTTTAACAGATCCTGGAGTTAACCTGAATATTTATTAATTAATTTATTCAAAATAAAAGTAAATAAAATATTTCTGTAACCATTCAAAACCAAGAATGCTACGCTGATAGCTGATAGTTACCATAGCCCTAATAAATCTGAACTTAAATTACTTTATGAGGGATAAAATCATAAATTACACATTTCAAATGCTGTCAAGATTAGAGGGTAATAAATGGACAATATCAAAGTACGCAAAACAATAATTAGGTTGTCACGGGTCAAATTATAGTTTCTGAAGAAAGTATAACTACACACACTAACTAGTATTACTGTAAAAATAATTCATCAACTGGTGAAAATAAATATGGTCCTAATTTTTAAGTGCAACTTTATTTAAAATTGATCTTTTTTCACAGTTGACCTTAATTCACAAGTGACCTTTATACACAGTTGACTCTTATCAACAAATGACCTTTAAACACAGTTGACCTTTAATCACAGTTGACCTTTAACTCAGATATGACTGAACTTGGATAGGATTTTGTATTATTTTTGTATATTTTTACAAGTTAATATTAAGCACAAAGGAAACTTATTTACTAACTGACATTACTGGGTTATTATGACAGTAAACAAACAATTAGATAACTAGATGTTATTGGGTCAAGGGGACAGTTGACAAACAATTAGATAAATGAGGGCCTCAGATAGTCAATCTACAAACAAAATGATATGTCTACTTCAACACAATATTACATTAAGTGATGTTAATCATGTACAGTATAAAATCCAGAGATTATTTTGTTATTGTATCAGTGTAATGACCTTTAATTGTGACCAAAACAGACATTCAAATAAAATTACTGATATGACAAAAAAATATTAAGAAAATCATTCCATAATGAAAGAAATCACATGAAAATTCTATGAACTGTGACTGTAAAAAACAAACACAATAATAACAATCTATGTTTTACAAGCAGAAAACATCGAATGGGTGTTCCTTGAAAATTACAAAATATGATAAAGTTTTTAAAGGGACTAGACTCCAGATTTATAACATATTCTCAAAATCTAAAAAGGTCTTCTATTTGATCGTATTTGAGCCAAACTGCATCAAGAATTTAAAAACTGTTTTTCTTTTTTAAAACATTTGCTTAGGTCTTCGTCTGAGAAGAAAAAATGAATAATCATACAGAGGTATGCTACAAGTTATAAAATTGAAGAATAAAATATGTTGCAAGTTTTAATTAAGCGATAACCGATTTTCATATTCATGAAATTTCAACAAAACTAAAACTTTCTAAATGACTTTAACCACCATAGTGACATTTTTCATATCTTTTCAAAATTTGTTCAAAAATCAATCTGTGTCATGTACCTTTAAATTTTCATCTTGGATTTACTGTGGAGAAGTGATTTTGCAATCTAGTTTCATATTATACTGCCTTTAATAAGAAAAATGTAAATTATACATAATTATAAAATATCACAGGAAATAAAAAATACCGTAAGTGAAAACACAAATTCTACATAAGATCTACAGCAATATTCAACAATAAGAAAGAGAAAATCCACCAATCAGAAATTCTGTTATAAAAAATGTAATATCATTAACCATTTGCTATAACCAAGGGTGTGATTGGGAGCTGATCAGAGGGGTGGAGTTTTTTGGTCATGATGCAGAATGACATGTCTGAAGCTGGAATACTGCCAGAGAGTGATCTAAAAATTGTTTACTTGGCCAGATACAAGTACATGAAACTGACTTGCATCAACATTTGTTCAATAGGGATTTGAGCAAAAATGGCTTATCCCCTTTATTACCCTACAAAAAGTGACCCAATGATCATCCAATCAGCAGTAATCCCTAGATCCCCAGAGATTATACCCCGGTATAACACAGACCATCAAATAATGAGAAATAAGTACTAATTACTTGCGTATAAAACATATATTTAAACTGTAAGCAGATCAATTAATTTCCTTAAAGTTTACAGTTGTACAAGGAAAATATAACAGCCAAGAACAATCCACATCATTTTCCGCACATCCAAATTAATACAAGCAAAACATATCAATAACATTAACAGAGAATACACAGAGAGAGAATTTCGGATAAATATATGTATACAAGAACAGAAAAAAAACTCAATAGTTGTAATTACATCTCTGACCTCCTTTATGAGAGTTTCGGAATGGACAGTTTACGTATCACGATCTTTACAAGCGTACACTAATTTACTAACTTCTAAACACAAAATGCATTCAACCGTGTAACAAATTGAGCTATTATTACATGAACTTTCCAAGAATAAATGAATCAGCTTATACTTAAAAAACAAAATACATGCGCTCAGTACAAGTAATTACCGTATAGTCCCTAATAAACACACAAAGGCATTTCACATTTTACATTTTTTTTCAATTTCTTGAGTTATTATTAAACTGATTTTAAGATGCAAAATGTAAAATTGAAGGATTATTAAAGCATTAATGATGAGTCATATTTTTTATTCATAAGGTTAGGACATTAATTTATGATAGAGCATTTATTAGAGTATATGCATTAGCTCTATAATTCACACAGAGATTTTCCGAAATATTTATCCGTTTAAGCACTGTAAAAAACAAATTTAAAAAAACTGCCTGGCTTCCTGACAATGACTGAAAGACAAAATAAGTCCCAAGAGTTCCTGTTGTCTTTGAATGTCCAGACAAAATGAATAACATTTGTAACTTTGCATTTTCAGAACATTGATGAATCCAGAATTATAGTGATGCAAACAGAATCTGTTGTATAGAGAGACCTTGTCACTTTAATTACATTTTACACATACCGACCCTACATCCAGGTAATTCCTTTCGGCTCTTGTCTCTTTACTGCCATAGTCGATTACTCTCAATTTTTTTCAGACAGGAAAAAAACTAACAGTGCTTCACTGGTTTTACATTCTGTGGCAACATTCAGACAGATTAACCACACAGCAGAAAAAAACATTCCGACAGAAAATGCATAACATACATCATTAACTGAACAACGTAGAGAAATGAGACCTGTCAAAGGTTACGCTATTGTTACACTGAAATCTCCATCAAAATTTAAGATCTATGACATGAATATGATCATATGACGCGTAAAACAAGGTTATATAAATGGTCAGTGATTTATAAACAGGGAATAAGTATTTCATAATACAAGAAATCATCCAATTCATGGATTCTTCACTAGAACGTATGAGAATACTAAAAACGACATAATGTACATATATTTTCACCCTGGACCACAAAATTTGATGGATTTTATAATCAACTATCAGTATAATTATTAACCTGGAGGCAGTATTTGTGACCTTTGTAATGAAGGTCAAGGTCAAAGTCTATTAACTCTATAGAAACTATAATCGTTATTTTGGAGGGGGTGGCGGGGGAGGTGCTCGTCTCTCTGAAAGATAAAACATGCCACATTCAGAATGAATCAATTAATAATCAAGCTAAAAAGTCATGTTTATGATTATTATTTGATGAAGAAAACAGGATAGGTAAGTTGTAAAACTTGTCTAATTTTTATATGTATCATAATTTGAACGTATGATTTGTCCCCAAAATATTTTTTGTACTTAGCTGTTAAAAGCTTAAGGGTTGGTGCCAAAAAAGAGGTTGATCAGATAATCAGATGTACAAATATTTTTTTGGGCTCACTGAAGTGTTATAAAAGGTCCTTTCAAAAATAAACTATATTTAAACTGCACAATGGATTCTGAATGACTAACAATTTCATCCATCAAAATACAGTAAAACCTCACTATTATGACTACCTGTTGGACTGATATTAAGATGGTCTCGTTACAAAGTTGAAATTTTAGAAAAATTTTGAAAATTGGTCTGAAACAAAAGGTTGATATAATGAAGTGGCTACTATGTGAGGTGTTACTGTAATTGTAAATAAACAGGAATTCACTGGAAACGAAACAATTAAATTGACTTCTTCACTTTGATTTGGTTGAAATTGGTAAGATTTCAAGATAAATTACATAGTAAATCTCATCTCACTAACCTGGCGGTTTTCTCACATTTTTACTAGGGTAAGTTTTCTGCTTTTGTCCCATTGGTTCAGGAGGAGGGAAGTCATGTGATGCATGAAAATGGAATTTCATTTCAAAATCTGTGAACAATAACAGTTTGTTAGTAACATGAAAATCACAAAGTCAGCTTAAATATTCATAATGAAACGATAGTTTAGAATAAGAAGAAGGATTCCGAGGGGTCAGCGTCAGCCACTCCCCAAATTTAAAACAGATACACATGATGGAAACAATCCATGTTTGTTATATTGTAGAGGATGAATTACATTCTAAATATTGCTCAAGAATCAACAAACAATTTTCTAGATTGTCTGGGGTCATTCCTAGATCAGAAAGTTTCAGAGCCTGAGTGTTATTTCTAGGATATAGCTTAGAGTTGATAACCTAAAGCAATTTGCAAGTGATATTATACAGATCAGAAAACGGCCATAAAAGTTGGCAAAGTCCCCAAAACAAACAATATAATATAACCAATATTTTTCATAACCAATAAGGTAAAAAATGTTGCCAAAATTTGAAAACTGAAAATTTCAGCTAAGATCTAAATGAAACTGACCCTGATTAGTTAGTTCATAGTTCAGAATAAAGTTTAAGGAAGACATTAAAAAAATGGCCATCAAACTAACAAATTTATCTCTCATCAAGAAAATAGAAACTTAACAATAAAAAAATTGAAACACCAATTAAAGTAATCAACTCACCATCTTTGCCACCTGAGCCACCAGAATAATGGGAGGATGTTCTTCGCTCCGGAGGGGGAGGGGCATTGCTGCTGGGACCCCTACTTGGAGGTGGAGGGGGTGGTCCTGCTCTTCCAGATCTTCCGACTGTTCCACCACTACCTACAGGGGTTGTTCTTTGAGGAGGCGGGGGTGGTCCGGGTCGTCCAGGAGGATTAGGAGGGGGAGGTGGAGCCATGTTACTTCTCGAAGGCGGTCGTGAGGAAGGGGGAGGAGGGGGATGCGAGCTTGGTGGTGGGGGAGGAGCAGCACTTCTTGACTGCATAGGTTTATTAGAACTAGGGGGGACAGGTGGGGGTCCAGGTTTATTTGTACTAGGGGGAGGGGGTGGAGGTGCTGATAAAGAGGGAGGAGGGGGTGGAGTGCTTTTCCCTAGCCCAGGAGATGGCGGAGGAGGCAATGGTCGTCCAACCATACTTGGGGGTCGTGAAGAAGGGGGAGGAGGCCGATTAGAATTCTGACTGTGACTATTAAAAGCACCATGAGAAGCCCCACTAGCAGGCGCTGGAGGGCCCCTACTGGGAGTAGGTGGTGGCTGTGGTTTCGGTACTCCTGGAGCAGCTCCTATATTTCGCTGGTTCAAGCCTGCTGATGATGGCCGATTAAAGTTCGAATGTGAATTTAACTCACTACTAAAATTATTTGCTATGTTAGCCACAGAATTAGATCCAGTACTATTAGAGTTAGTATCCCTAGGTTTATTTTGATTAGGGGGAGGGGGAGGTGGTCCCCCTGTGCCCCTTCCTGGTCCATTCATTACACTATTGCTGTTCGTATGTCCTCCCCTGTTTGCCCCAGGTAGCCGCATAGGACTGCCTCCAGGTGCTAAAAACAAAAATAAGCCACTTTAGGGTCGACTTTAACAAAAACTTAACAACGTATTAGCATAAATTTTTTCCTAATTTTCATGACAAATTGTAAATATTAATTATACACCATACTTACTTACGGGGATTCACGCATGAAAAGCTCTTTTAAATCTTCATATGATTATCTTTTATGCAACAAATTTTGAAAAAAAAAAAAAAATATTGAAAAAACTCGTAAAAAATGTCCAATGTACTCAGACAGTGATTGCAGTCACTGAAGAACAGATGGACAGATGAACAGACAGACGAACAAACTGTTTATACCTCGTGTACCTCCTCCAGGAGTTCGTCCACCTCTGTTGGGAAGTCTTGGAATTCCTCCTGCAAACAGGCCCCCTAATCCCCCAACAGGTGGACCCGGGGCAGCTGCAAGTAAAACAAACACATTAATGAAGATACAGTTTAGTACATAAAACATTTTCTCCCACCTTTCATGATAGTAATGTTGATGGCAATAATTCATATCACAGATTTGTACAATAGATGACTGAGCTGAAAACACCATTGAATTACATCATGGTGATATACCAATCAAAATTTCTAATACCCCTTAAAACATTATTTTCACACGTAGACGACAGTAAGAAAGAAGCATGATTTACATGTGCAACATGACTTACTTTGTCCTTCTTCCCAAAAATTCAGTACACCCAAAAATTTGCAACATATCATAACACAAAGATATTGGATATATGTCTAAACATGTGTGTGTAAAATTTCAATACTCTGCTATTTGTAATGAAAAAAATCAAGTTAGAATTAGGGGGTGTTAGAATTTTTATTAGATGTCTGACAATGGCTTACAGTGATGAAGCATAAATCTTTCTCCACAAGAAATATTTCAGCATGTCAACTGAGGAGACCTAAGCCAGTGAATTTTTTTGAAGTGCATTTAAGAATCTACACCCCAAACATAAAGAGACATATTTTGGCTTTTTTCATTATAAATGAACCAAAATAAGAGAGCTAGACTATCACAAAATATGCCCTTCAGAATTATCTGGTAAAGATTGGATGGGAACTGAGAAAGCAGAGAACCAGTTTCAGGTCACGGGACATGTTTCGGGGATAAATCTCACTTTTTAGCAGTTTAACAGTTTTTAAACTTAAAACTTCAGCAAATGCCATACATTTCAGACATTTACTTTTAACAGCTGACAATATATCAAACAAAAAAATTTTCATTTACAAACAAGGGTAGCAAGATTTATGAGCTTAAAACTGACATCATCACAAGATATGTCAATGAAACACGACCTAGATATGAGTTTATGTACAAGTGATAAGTCACCTGAGTTTTTTCCCCGGCTTCACACACTAAAATGATGGAAGTTTCTATATCTAATACTAAGAAATCAGGAATCAATAATAAGCTGAACTATAACAAACATATCGACCAGCCATCAACCGTGCCTCATCAAGAATATTTACCAAGTCAATAAATATACAGTAAAACACAGTTATAGCGAATTCCTGTGGACCTAAATTATCATTTCATTATATCCATACTTCACTGTATCCATAACAATGAAAAAAAAACATATAAAAATAACACACAAATAATCTAACTAAACATGCATTCTGGAAATAATTAATATAATCTGGAAATAAAAATAAATTTCATTAATTTTGCCCCATCCCATCCTGAAGAATGTTAGCAATTTGAAGAAAGACATGCAAAAACTAATGCAGACATTTTTGGGGGCCATTTTGAGCTGAATTTTCAGTACTGTCAAAAGCTGCCCCCAAAAACTCATAACTTGTTGATTGAAATAACTTTAAGCATAGATGAAATTTTCATATAATCTGTCAGCAAATATGAAGTCTGAAGTTATGAATACCAGTGTTATGCATTTATTTTTTTTCCTTAAAACTTTCAAAGCTTTATTTCTTAAATGTATAGCCTTCCAGTGTGATAAACATATTATATTTAAGTAAACAAACATCACATGGATCAAAGTTTCAATCTTGTAATTGACTGATTGCTTTAAAATACTGACACATGCTTGCTTAGATCAACAAATAGACCATCACTGATTTCAAGCTAACAAAACTTGAGATCAGTCTCCAAGCAGAAATCTCATTCTTTTACCTTTTAATTTTTAATGCATTTACAACAAAATAATGATGACATTAAATCAATACATTATTCTGACAGCATAATTGACCTAGCAGTAATTTTCTTTAAATTTCCAAAACTACCTGGCTTTCTGAAGGAAAATATAGTGTGATAGATAAGGAAAGGGGAAAATTTGAAAAACTATCACTTATTTATATCGCATTTTTAGGGGAAAATATAACTTTTTGGGGTTAAGAGAAACAGCTGATATTCGGCTGTGAAATATACAAAAAAATCCATGTCTGCATATGTATTTAACAGGTATGTTTACAAGTAAACAGCTATATCTTTTCGACCATAACATTGAGAATGGAATTGAGAATTGAACCTGGACACAGGAGATTGCTCTCAAGTCTTATGACCTCAGCACCTCAAGCCTGTTTCATGGACATATCTTAGCTGAGATAGCAAAGTTCTTGGATTTGTAAACTCCTTAGGCCAGAAAAAGACGTCAATATGACCCCTGAAAATCAGACCTCTTCCCGGACTGGGCGAAAAGTCTAGATTTCAGAGAAATCTGGTTTTCTGAGAACAATTTATTATAGAAGAGAAAAAAATGGGACCCCTCCCCCCCCCAAAAAAAATATAAAACAGTGTGGGTCCCTCCATGATGAAGTGGTTACAGTCTATGACTAGTAATAACAAGCCATTCACTGCTGAATATTCGGATCCCACCAGGGACCAAACTTTATGAATGAGGAAGCTCAGCTTACAGAAGGTAGGTGGTTCTACCCAGACATATGTATGCCTGGGGTCTTCTTCCACCATTAAGGTTAAAAAAGTTAAACCTCAGTTAAAATATAAAAATATAAAAAAAGGATATCATACAAATAAACACATGAACAGATATTCAAAGCTACTTTAAGCCATTACAATTTTACACTGCAGAAACAAGACAATGACTAACTCAAAGTACATATATAAATAGATAAGTGTGAAATTGAAATTCTATACATACAATAAGGAAGATAATACCAAGAAGAAAGGTCAAGTTTATAAATCAGAAAACCAGTCAACAGTTATATCATTGGATGTTTTTATCTGCAGATACAAAATTGAGCAATGGCAAGGCTGCAAAGACAGACTGGTTTCAATTTGAAAACATTTGAATGAGTATCCATTTGTATTTTCAATCTGAAGAGTAGTCAAATATTACAAAAAGACAATGGACTGTTTCTAAGTACAGTTGAAAAATAAACAATACCTCGGCTGCATTCAGAAATTGGTCAAAAGCTTTGTGTCAAAACGTCAAACACATATAATTTATACTAGTTTTCAACTAAAATTGACCAGCATACTCTGACTGTAGGGACACTACTTAAAGTCTATGAAATTAACAAACCCAACCAAAATAAACTATCTTGATAATTGGTGAAAAAGTACAAAAATATATAATAAACAGCTGTTTAGAGATTTATTAATATGAAACAGATTTTTATATGAAAGAAGGAAATTTTATTTTCATCTATTTGAGGTCATAAAACATAGACTTAAAGAAATTACAGCAAGCCATGTTGACATCATTTTTTATCAGAGTATTTTGTGGACATGATCTAAAATGAAATCTCAGACAAAATTACCAAGACAAGGTCAATACTAGAAAAAAAACAAGAAATTTCACAAACACTGAACACAAAATAAACTAAAAACATGAAACATTTCAGGCACTATATCTATTATACCATTGGTCGGTCTCGGAGGGGCCGGAACTGTCGGCCGATCACGACCTGATTTTCTACGTGGTTTAATGATATGGTTTGAATCGTTATCTGAAAATCATACCACAAAGGAATGAATAAACGAGTGAAATGTCACCACTAAAAAATTGGGCTCATTTTACAGCAGAGATGTAAAACAAGTTTCTTCATCAAACACTTCCTTGTGCATTTAAATGGACAAGACAAAGATTTATGACATATGATAACTTAAAAAAAATTCATTTGATAGTAATTACAATAAAAAGCGAATTCAAGGCATGCAAAGGGTTTTAAAGCTAAGTTTATTCACTACAACACTCCCTCAGGTCATCGGAAATGTAAAAATATGATGGTCTTACCCCTTAGTCATGCATTTCAAAGTCAAGTAGGCTATTAATTACATTATTTATTGTTAAATTTCAACTGAACTTTCCTAAAGTGTTGACACATAAAACATCAACAAGATAAACACTTATGAATGAACAATTTCAGATTGTTCTTGAACTATTATGTCATCCTTAAGATGGATTTGAATAAAAACAAATAGAAAAGGCTCAGGGTTTTTCTTGGGTTGTTTTGACGACCGATATTCTGTCGCATTTCCAATTGCAAAAACTATATTTTTTTCCCAATTGCAAGACTAAAATTTCAAATTCAATGAGAAAGAAAACGAAACCAAAAAATCAATTTACAGCACTTGAAATGTTTATTGAATTCCTAAACCATTCAAATAGCAAAGTTATCAACACACATAACATACATAAATTAACACTGTTATAAAAGTATTTGATAACCAAAGATAACAAAATTTGTAATTTAAGAATAGCATCTATATGCTGATAAAATCTCATCCTTTATTTAATATACATTGAAATTTCTGACAACAATTGATACAAAAATTATCATGTTGATACAAAAATTATCATGTATTCAATACAGTCATATATCAATGTGTTCTACATGCTAAAAACAAGGAAATAAATCCAAGCGCTGAAGTGCATATCCAAAGTAGCAGACCAGGAAAAATATTAGAATAATGAGGCAATAGAAAATTAGTAACTAGAATATCACCTAAATTTAGGGAAAATTTAAATGGGTTTATGGATTTTGTATTTCACTTCAACACTTTGTATTACGAACATGAAGTTCACAACCTTTTAGGTAACACACATTATACTATATAGGCTTTGTAACCATGGAATTCAAAATTTATTGCTGAATAAGACTTACGATGCAAAATTCACACCAAATCTTTCGAACATACCCTTTTATACTTAGCACACTGAAATTTTGACACTTTTTTTTAATTAAGGCCATCCTTAAAAATGTTAGTTGCAGATGCTTGACCCAAACTTTTAACAGAGGGTTGGTAAGTAGGTAAACACATTTTTGTTGAAAATTAGGAATAAAGAATGATAAATGTTTTTTTCATCTCAATCACTAAAATTTTTTGGGCTAGAGGGATTTTTGAATGAGTTGGTCACGTAAATGTAAACCAACTATTTTTTATTATTTATTTATTATTTATTTATTATTTATTTATTATTTATTTATTATTTATGAATCCTGGTGGATAGATTTTTAAAGGACTGGGTGAGAATGAGAACCTACAAAAAAATTCTATTGCCTTACACAGTATTTCAATAACTGGTTAAATTTTTTAACATCATTAATCAATGAATGCTTTACAATCCATAAAAAAACAGGAACAAAATTCAGCAATGAATACAATGATTTCATGAGCAAAAAATAAAAACCAGTCACAAATTTCAATACTCTG
The DNA here is from genome assembly GCA_008271625.1 of Lutraria rhynchaena. Classification (NCBI taxonomy): domain Eukaryota; kingdom Metazoa; phylum Mollusca; class Bivalvia; order Venerida; family Mactridae; genus Lutraria; species Lutraria rhynchaena. The sequence continues at coordinate 2,594,999 of VIBL01000054.1, forward strand.
ACATGACATGAAACTTAACAATGGAATTTTTAGTAATTTCTTTCCATCATAAAAAACTAGTCATCGGATGAAACTAAAAAATCATAGTCATGAAATCTTACAAGAAGTAACTTTAACTGGTTATTGTTATTATAAATTTAGATTTGTAGTAAAGTTATTATTTTTAAAGCCATTGGCTTCACAAATACATAATATAATATGCACTGAACAAAAAACAAACTTCCAATTTGTATACATTGTATGTGTTTTGTTAAAAAAAAGTGTCATGTGGCAAAATTAATTAGATAGTATTAACATTGACATAGGCTATCCAAAATTCAATAATTCAAGCATTTGTGCATGCACTGCTCAAACTGATTGACAAAATGAAACTCAGGTCACATGTACATGCATGATTCAACATGTACCATGTAATATTCAACCATAATTTCTCACTAATCTAACAGACAGTGTTGTCATCTAAAAGAAAACACTTTGAAATTTGTAAAAAAAAACGCCTCCTTTTTGTACTTGTAGCATTTTAACATGACAAGAATTCCAAGAAATTTACTTGAACGAGCAAGCATGCTTGATGCAGGTCTGTCCATAAAAGTTGCAAGAGTTGGGAGTTCTATTCGAGCGATATGCAATCTTCGGACACAATTTCGAACGATAGGACATACCCTGTTGTGACCTCCATGCATTACAATGTGTGGTCAAGACTGGCATATCATTATAACTCATTTGTGCAATTGATTCCAAACTGCCATTGCTGACAACACACCCGGACTTCATAATGACCACATCAGTGGGCAAACTATTCATAATCGGTTGTGAGAAAACAGTATATTCGGACAACATCCATATGAAAAATTGTCTTAATTGGGCATGTTTACACTTGCTGGACTTCATGACAGTTTTATTCTTGGATAAGTCCAGATTTTCTTTACAACATGGTGATGGTAGGGTAAGCAATTTGCCGACTGTTGCTGAACAAGATCTCATTTTTTCAGGGTGGGGTTCTGTCATAGTCAGGGCTGTCATTTCTGTGGTTATTGTTCACAATTAGTCTTGGTTGAAAGCAATTAAAATTCCCAACATTACGATGCCATTCTCACACTTTAAAGCATCCCAACATGGCAATGCCATAAGCCATACTGCTACAAACACAGTACAGCCTTTCAGGTCAAATAATATTGATTTCATTGATGACTGGCGCGCTAAAACCCCAGATCTGAGCCCAATTGAGCATGTCTGAAATAATCTAGACAAAGGTGTAAGACTTTGTTCAAACCCACCTGTGAACATCAATGAACTCTGTCAAGCACTAATTCAGGAATGGAACAATATGCCACTAGTAGAAATTGACACTGTAATCAATTATATACACCAGCTAAACACTGAAGCAACAAATTCAAGAGACGGTCATACCCAATTTTAGTCATTATTTTTATTTGAACCCCCTACCCCACTTGATTAAAATTCCTGAAATTATTCATAAACACATGGCCACATTGTTAGCGAAAAAAAATATATATATATATTAAAATGCATGTATAATACTATTATGTTTATACAAACCAGTTTTCAATCAATGTTATTGGAAGCTTCTTTTTTGTTCAGTATATAAACTAACAATTCAAAATCAATTGAATGCTGTTAAAAAAGCTGTAACCGACACATCCCTGCTAACCAGTATGTCCCTGTTGATGCTGCTATGACAGAATTTACACATAACACTAGATATGAAATTCAACAGAAAAAAAATAATGCAACTAAGATAGAAAATTTGTATAAATACTTACAATCATCCACAGATCCTCGTCCAAAGGGAATTGCCCCATGTGAACCTGAGGAGGGTCTACTGGCCACTGTGTTGAATTTCCCGGGACCATCTCCCATTCCCATAGGTGATGGCTTTTTATTTCCTCCTGCCAAACAAGAATAGGGCAAAAAGGTTCATTAACTCAGATTTGGTGCCACAACAGTTTTTCCAAATAGGAAAAAAATGCATCGTTTTGTACTGAAATTGGATTTTTTTTTTGCTTTTTTGTACCGTTTTGTAAAATACTCTCATGAATTGATCAGAGTAGAATTATTTACCTCAAGTATTTGTCAAAATGACCAACATAATTACAATTTCACCATTGCAATGATTAATTCACATATATAGTCATTGATAACCTGTAATGGCTTTGTTCAATTAACTTATCCACACACTATCTATATGCAATCAATAGAGTAAATAAAATTATACAACTAATTAACATGCTTAAGGAGATATACTTAAAAAATATTTGACACAGTCTGTCATAAAAAAGAAATCAAGTTGGCAGCAATACATACCGACTGACGGCGCACTTCTGTCATTTGTAACTGTTTTCTTTAATTTTGCTCCTTTATGGATCTGTCCCAGTAAGGCCCCTCTATCTGTAGGTTTACCACCTTTACTTGCAGGGGGAGGCGCTGGAGCCTTGGGCGGAGGGGGCGCCCCTGGTGGTGGGGGTGGTGGTGGTGGCATTATACAAATTTAGGTAACACTAAAATATTGTGCAAATTGATTGTATATAATTATAAACTTGAGCAATATTTAAGATGTTACAAAAAATTAATAAATGCAGTTTGTTTATTTCACACAAAATAAAATAAGTTTGGTCATAATAAGAAATAAACTTCCGAGTATGCTTAGGTACAGGTACATTTTACCCTAAATAGAGTACATTCAATGAAATAACCAAAAATAATCTCACATTAATTTACTTCCTGAAACTCCACATCTACATAGGTTAGTAAACTGAACGTAATCAATTTCTGCTACCGGAAGGTAATTCAGATTGAAAGACATTGTCAATATCTTCAAAGATTAAGAAGCGATTGATAATTCAGGAATGTTGATCAATTAATTCTTACGATTTACAAGCAATCATGTGGTTAGCAATGACACAACTATCTTGATCACACAATAACAGAAAAATTGAAGCAAAGTCCAGTTAAATGATGAGTGTTTTCTGTAATTATGTAAGTTTTGTACAAAATGCAGCATCCTATAAAACGTTGAAACGAAAGTGTGTTGGAATTCAAATATCATTATAAATCAATTACATTCCAAATACTCTTACTACATCAATTCAACCAGGAAATTATGAACTAGGTCGCGAAAATACGTGATAAAATGGGGGAACATTGTCAGTCATGTTTTGACACAATCAACATAATGTCTGTCTGTTTTCCAGCTTCCAAATATATAAATAAAAATAAGAATGACATTAAATTTAGTGTTAATGTTGACACTTGCTAAACACAAGCAAGACCAGGAAATAAACCGGAATTGACAATTGCCACCATCTATCCGAAATACTGACACAATGATGACTACATTTTACCTGATAAATAATTCCTTCTCCAAATCTGACATATCGTGATAAAGCGTTTTAACAATTTTACTTCACAAACTTTGAAGATATCCTCAAAATCTCATAGCGGGTTGGTTGTACAAAATCTTTTAACAAGCAATGTTTTGATATTGAAAAGATGACGAGCTATTGATACAATGGGGGTCGTTATATTGGCATATATAGACACCCCAGGATGTTTTATGCGGTCCCGTATTTTATAACGATTTTGTTCTTGTACACAAATACAGCATTCCTTTTGCCGTCCTAATGATGTAACGATAAGGTAAACTTTCGTTTAACAATTTGATATTACATATTCGACAAAAGAGGCAAAATTGCATTAAATAAATACTGAAATCAATAATATAGGACAGGTATATAACACGGCGCCTCTGTCACTATTATGATAGTTATGAATGAAAAAAAAACAGCCCCCTGATAATTTTTATTCCCCGTGACACAATCTAAATTTATAAGTCAAATTCTAGATCCTCTCTCTAATCTGATAAAATGCAAATGAAATTCTAAAATTGATAAGATTGATTAATACTAGAATTAATAAAAATAATAAAGTTATGCTATTTTAAAATATTGCAAATTTCTGCGTATCTCCCTTCATCAATGCATATTTAAATACTAGGTGGCTAATACTTAGTGATTACCTTATTCACATATTTTTCAAACATAAAATATTGGAACCATTCACTGGGGAAAATATAATATATTGCCATATTGTTTTGTTTGCATGTAGTGTGTCAAAGACATGTATATGCCAATTCATGCAATACTGTAAATTATAAATGTATTTATATAGACATATTCTAAAAATCAGCACTGATTTTTCAAAAACTTTAAAAAACATAAGATATTTAATTAGGAGCATTTAAATGCATGTACACACCATATACACTGTATGTACACCAAAAGCACAACATGAAAAGACCATATATATATATATATACTATATGTACACACCATATACACTATATGTACACACCATATATATTATATGTACACATCATATACACTATATGTACACACCATATATACTATATGTACATACCGTATATACTACATGTACATACCATATACACTATATGTACACACCATATATACTATATGTACACACCATATACACTACATGTACACACCATATATACTATATGTACACACCATATACACTACACGAACACACCATATACACTATATGTACACACCATATATATACTACAGGTACACGCCATATATATACTACATGTACACACCATATATATACTACATGTACACACCATATATATATACTACATGTACACACCATATCCACTACATGTACACACAATATATACTACACGTACACACCATATACGCATCATGTACACATCATATATACTATATGTACACACCATATACACATCATGTACACATCATGTACACATCATATATACTACATGTACACACCATATACGCATCATGTACACATCATATATACTACATGTACACACCATATACACATCATGTACACATCATATATACTACATGTACACACCATATGTACTACATGCAGACACTATGTACACATCATGGACACATCATACATACTACATGTAAACCCCATGCATAATACATGTACACTACATTAACACTACATGTACTTTGATAATCTACCATTTGCCAAAAAAAAAATTCTTTTAATGTTATTTTAATTGTATTCAATAATTTAAGGATGGCATTAGTGTAATCCTTGTAAAATACGCATATATTCCACATTCCTTTAGCTGTAAACATAGCACATACATACATTGTCTTTTAGGAAAGTAAGCAAAATACTGCTTATTTACAGCAATACTTATTTCTAATTCTGCTCAATATCTGTTTGCCATATATGAAGAATCTATAATATAGTAAATAATCTATCCATAATTATAAAACCTGCTACTTACTCATAACACAATATTCATATCCATAAAACTGTACTTTTTTAACATATGTGCTCAATGCTACTCAAAAATGAGTAGCATGTATTATAACTAGAGGTTAGCAGAGCCCTTGTCTGTTTTACATCATTCTATTCAATAAGCAATTTCGATCAAAATTCTAAGTTAAAAAGGGGCATACTGGTAACTCCAAAAATCTAGATTTCAGAATAATGCCCTGTGTCTTGCAACTGCACCTTGTCATGATAATAAAAAATTCCAAGTGTCGTGTTGATATCTATATGTGTTTGAGTCTTGAGCGTTTGGACTGCATTAAAGTTTTTGCATGACTATGACAATGATGACAGCGACAACGGACAAGCTTAAAATGGTATTATTGTTAGTTCTTTGATGGTCACCCTAGATACTTGACGTTTTGAAAATTTTGTATGAGTTGTAACTCTTGTTGAAAAATAGAAATGTATTAATTTCTAAAAGGGTGCTCTGTAGTTGACAGGTTATGGTCTCTGGCTTGTAATCGCTAGCCCCTCACCGCTGTGAGTTCAAATTTCAACACCCAGGACCAAATTTCACAAGTGAAGAAACTGCTTATGCAAGATCAATAGTTCTACTCAGATGTACACCTGACGTCTTTCTTCATTGTTAAAGCTGGAAAGTAACCAAATGACCCTGACTGTTAGTGCAATGTTAAACTTGAGTGAAAAAAAGAGTTTTTGAAGGTATTTCCCAGTGACCCATATTTTTCTTCATTAAAATAGACTGATACTGTATTTTTGCATCTTTTTACTACTGATCAATCATTTTCTGTCATGGAAACCTATAAAAGTTAGGAGGGTTCCAAAAGTCTGTCTGCTCCATTTTATGATAATAATTCCAAGCATTATGGGTAAAAAATCTTAAACTGGTTAAATAAAAACAAATACATTCTGATATTTTCTGCAGTTTTAATTACAATTATTTCATTCAAATACTGCATTTACAATTTCACATTTTGCATCATCACATTTTAAAATTATTGGATTTATATCACCACACAATTTATCTACAAGAAAATGTTGACATTGGACAAGTTATATATTGATTACTCATATCAAATATGAATCAACCATACAAGATACCTGAAGCATTCAACACTCACATGAGACTAATCTATCAGCTGTTGACAATTCTATTAACAGGTCACATGTATTTATTTAACATTGACTTGTTAAATTTGTTATTTATGGCTACAAGGGTAAGGGGTTTGCTCATCAGAGTACAAAAATTTCCTAGGGGGATATGACCAAACAGTATTCTACAGATTGAAGTTCTGGATAGAAACAAGAACCAGAAAATCAACTGGCAATCACAACACATAATAATTTGTTCAATGAGCAAGTACGGAGAATGTGCTAGTTGTTCCCCTATACCCCCCTCAGATTTTCTCAACAAAATCACATGTTTCACAAAAATCAGAAATAAATAAATCTTTGAAAAAGCACTCCTCTAAATATTGATGGTTTAACATCAAAGGTCAAGGCCAAAATATAGGGGTGGACACCCAGGGTCAACTACCTATACTTCAAGTTTGGAGTCATAATACAAAGGAACACAGATATAGTAAATCCCTGGAGATCCCAACATTAACTTCACTATATCTAAATTTCCCAGCATCCATCACACTGAGATTAAGAAGGGTTTGATTAGGGTAAAAATAATTCACTATGAACCAGATACTTCACTAAAGTAGTTCAGATTTACCCTAAGACAATATTTGGATGCAAAATGAAACAAAATAACAACAATAAAACTAAATACCACCTTATTTCCAGGGGAGACAAAATTATGTCATTGATTCTGGATTACCATAATGAAATCAAGCCTAAATCACAATCCAAAGTTGTTGTTCTTTATCCCTCACATACATCTCTGTGTGAAAAGTAGTTCAAAACCATATAACCAAGTCTTTCAGCTTCCATCTGATACTCAAATGCATGCTTTTTTCTCTTAATGTGCATTAGTAGTCACAATTTTTCACATTTAACTTGTGTGTTTTGTTTCCATTTAAGTGAATGGACTTTAAAACTGACATATACATAAACAAATATTTTCTGTCAAGAAATAGAGCTCTAGATGAATAAAATATTTTGTGTGATTTACTTGTAAATTATAACATCTTTTGTCCCTAATGTATTGTATGAAAGTAATTGTAATAATAAATAATTTGTACCATTTGCGGCTTTATTTCTTGTTTTTACAAGAATTTTGTAAATGCTGAGATGTCGGCAAAGATGTAAGAGAAGGATTATGAACAACACTTCTGGAAAGAGATTGCCAAACTCACATAATATTTAGTATTATTTAAAAAATAAATCATCACAACTTATTTGTAACAAATAGTAGCACTTAAAATATCACTGTTAACAAAAAAAATATCACAAAGACTTTCATAACATACACAATGTACAGTTATAACAGAATTATGTATTAATTAGAAGCTTATAGATACACAAAAGCTAGTATACATCGTTAAATCAACCACAGGCTTTTCCATGAATTAAGGGTCTACTGACTCTAAAATGAAGAGCAGACCCTTTTGTTTGGATAAGGCTCAAAGGGGCACCAACTAGAAAAAAATGGTGGTCATTCTGACAATTGTAGAAACTAAATCCAGGTATGAAATAAATGAGCAGTCATGATATAATGGCACATTATATACGTCATGTTCTGATTTCAGACCTCAATTATGCCACTGAGCACATTTTTTGAGGTTATACACATTAATTATTAAAGTTTATTGCATATCACTAAAATTTAATTTAGTTTCATTGAAATTTACATATGACAGACCTCAAAACATACAAACATAAATACATCAGAATATTCCATCAACCTAACAGGAGAATGAACTTATAATTTAACAACTGAAAATCCTGATTTAACTTCTAGTTCTTTTAATGTTAACTATAGATAGAGTCCATAATTCCTCATCTTAGATGATTACAACTTCAGTTCATTATCTCACAAACATACCTTTAGAGAGAAAGATGTTTCAAACACAATAAATAACGCAATCTTTCGCAGACACATTTAAGAACCAGTCTGTGTTATTTCAAAAGGATCCAGACTATGTCTCCGAAGGAACCAGTCATAGTTCCTGTAGAAACTGGTCTCAGTCGAAACAAGTTTATATCGTGGTAGGAACCATTCTGCATTACAGAAGAAACCAATCTCAGTAGAACCCAGTCTATAAATCAGTAGGAACCAGTCTGAGATTCTGTGGAACCCAGTCTGTAACTCAGCAGAAACCAGTCTAAGTTTCCGAGGAAACCAATCTCAGTCGAAACCAGTCTATAAATCAGTAGAATCCAGTCTGTACACTTCTTCCATCACTACATAACATTATGCTATATAACTATATTCATCAGTAGATGTCTGAGTTCTTTCAAGATATTGTTTATCTATAAGTGCCTCAATGCATTTTTTAATCATTGCAATGTTTGGAGCGAATCTAGATTTAGCTTGATGTATTACCTGAAAAATTAAATACAAATTTTGTTGATTTTTGTAGGAGTGCTATATGTAAAAACTTAAGAATATTATGTTAATACAATGTTAATGTAATACTTTGATAATCATCACCTTTCCCCACTGTGAGTTCAAATCCTACCCAAGACAAGTAAAATATCACATCTAGCTTACTGAAGGTCAGCAGCTCAATCAGGGTGAATGCCTGAGGTCTTCCTCCACTGATATAAACTGGCAGTAACTAAAAGACCCTGACTGTGGGTGCAATGTTAAACCCCAGTGACAAAAAAAAATAATAATCATCAAATAATCCAATGAAAAAAGTAAGCATGTTTTCTTTTTAAGCAAAATACTTGTCTCCCATTTAGTAACTGATTACTTAATCATAAGAATATACAAAAACCAATTTCAGCTTATAAGACCTTGAACCTCAGGGACCAGGTCAAGATATCAAGAAGTATATCTCAATTTAGATTTTGTAAACAGAGAAAGATATTTTTAATCATGATGGAAGCAAGTGTTAATCTTGTCAGCAAATACTGAGGGACTTACTTGAACGCTGACATACTTACCTCTTGTATAAGTTGGTTATGCTTGAATATTTTACGAGCTTTCATAATTCTAACAATGGCAGCTTGTATGTACATTTTTCTATCTTCATCAACCGCACTTCTAGCTTGTTCCATCTCCTGCAATGTGAAGAAGCATTTACAGACATATGAGAAAAATCTTAATCTTCATCCTCAAAAAATATGTTTGTGGTTACGTGACTTAAAACTTTTAACTGTCAGTTGGTAGGTAGGCACATTTTTATTGACATGTGATTGTGATGTGATGAAAAACTGGGATAAAGACCAAAAACAAAAATTGTCAAAAATCACTAAAAATGTTTTGATTTGGGTAATTTTTGAATGAGTCACACATTATGACCTCAGGAATTTTTCCATTAAATAACAATGGACAGTGAAACAACATTTATGACAACCTGTGATAGTGTTATGTTGTTATATGATTTTATAAATTAATCTATGTCTTGAGTACTACTTTGAATTCATTTTTGAAATGTTTACATTCTATTCATGAGTATACAAAGATACATATACTTGGGTTATGTCGAAAATTAAAAAAATGGAAATCTTAACCTAAGTGCCACGCAAACAATAAAAGCCAGTAGTGTCCGGACCTGGGAAAAACAGAGGTTCTGGAAAATTTTTTAAACTTTTAACCATACTTACATAAAAATGAGATCCAGGAAAGTTTGATAATTGTGACAAATACTGTCAGACAATATCTCATATTAAAAAAACAAACATGATTCACTCACCTGTGGAGTTTCTTTCTGTACAGCTGCTGTGATTTTAAATTTGGTTCTTTTATTGGCGTAAGACATATTCAATTCAAACATGGAGTCAGGTGTCACATTACCCTGTAAATATTACAATTATAAACGCATAAAATTATACAAGTTAACTAGCTATATTTAGTATTTGGTGCATGGTGAAACTTAAATCGTAGAGTTGTATTTGGTGAAAGAGATCTTTAAATCAAGGGGCCATTATTGGCACATGGTGACCCTTAATTCAAGGGGTCATTTTTTGACATATGAAGATTCTAAAACCAAGGGGGTCATACTTTGTGCAGGCGATCCCTGAATGGCGATTTTTTAACCTAATATTTGCATTTAACATTTTAGAATCCCTAAATTAGGGATCACAGTACATGCTAGCTAATCCCAACTACATGAAGTAAAACAATTTAACTTACATCAACAGTAAGAAGTTTAGCATCAACCAATGACTGGACTTGTTTCGTCATTTCTTTCTCACCCAGCTGAGTGTGTTGTGAGGCATCAGTATATGAGACCTTCCCAGTTTCATTAAACATTAATAAGATTGCCATCTGGAAACTTCCCATAGTAACAATGTATGGTTTCTTCAAATAATTCATCTTCAACTCAGCTGTAGAAAAGCAATAAAAACATGAACACATTATTAAAGCCACAGATTAAATATCTGCTTCATTGTTTTGAATTGGACAAAGTGCTTACTGGTTATGTGTAGAATAATGTATTAGCTATCTGTAGACACCAATTTTTAGAAATTTGAGCGATTTCTGAAAAAGTTATGTAGTGTGAAACAAGCTTGGTGCAGAAACTGTCATTTTGGAAGTTGTAACCCTTGTGTGTGTATATATATATACACATGTTTTTAGTCCATGTGGCCATTTTAGGCCTAATACACCATTATACATCATCCCTTCAACGTGCTTGCTCCCTGTGATTAAAGCAAATATCAAAATTATGCTAGTTAATTATACACCTAATTACCAAAATTAATTATTAACATTTCCACTCACCTAAAAAGTTAAAAACATATAAAAAAATCTGGGTAAATTATTACACTAGGATTAAACACCAACAGCCAGGGTCATTCTCCAACTTTAATGGAGGAAGAATGCCTCAAATATACACCTGGGTAGAACCACCAACCTTCTGCAAGCTAGCTATACAGCTTCATGACATGTTAAATTTGGTCTCAGGTAAGATTCCAACTTACAGCCATTAGGGGGTAGTGAGTACTAGTCATAGACCATAACTACTTAATCCTAACAGATTTGAACATATTTTAAATAAAATAAACACACTTACCTGTACACAGTCCATGCATCCAAGTCAACTTTCGACCATTATATTTCTTGTTGTAAAATTTCTCAAACTGAAAATAGAATAATAATAATAATATATTCAATGTCCCAAGACAGGACAGAAATTTAGTATTTAATGGTGATCCAGAAATTTCTGGACCAGTCTCATAAGAATTACTTTTCATTCACATTGCTACAATTTACAAAATTTTCTCATTTACCATAAGAAGCGATTAGTCACATTTTCGCAATAATAGCAATTATGAATAATTAGTGATATTTAAATGTCACTGGGAAATATTTGTCCACACTGAGCTGACTACCAGTGCAAAAAAGATAATGAAAACTGAGTGATCATGTTCAGTATTTGATAATGTAAACTATGTGATAATGTAAATGTTGTGATCATGTAAAGTATCTAATAATTTAAACAGAGATCATGCAAACCATGTGATCATGTAAACCATGTGATCATGTGAACCATGTGGTAATGTAAATTACATGATAATATAAAATATATGATAATGTAAACAATGTGGTAAGTGATTATGTAAACTTCAAGTAATGATGTAAACTATGATCATGTCAATCAAGTGATAATGCGACCTAAGTTATAATGTACACCATGTGATCATGCAAACTATGTTATTCTGTAAACCATATAATATACATGCAGGAGTTTTTTCCTTCTATAGCAAGGACTGTTTATATGTGTTTTCCCCTCCAGAAAAATCTTTAAAATCATGCATTTTCCCCCAAAAAATCAGTTTACATCAAGTTTTTTCTTCCCCTTATTGCAAAAAAAAAGTGTTATTTTTCTCAAATTTAAGATAAGGGCCCCTTCCCATAACTGTGAAAAAAGCCCTTTCATGTATAAACTGTGTGATATGCAATAATGTGAAGCTTGTGATAATATAAACTAAGTGATAATGTATATAGTGTGATCTTACCTCACTGACACTTTTCTCTAGCTCCTGAGGTATAGCAAATCTTGGTAGATTACTTTGTCCCAGTGGCCAGGCACCAGCCTATAAAATAATACACAAATTGATACAAAATAAAACAGGATCAACATTCTGTGACTTTTTAACACTATAACAATATTTTAACTCTCTAAAAAACATTTAATTTCAGATTTTAAACTAGCATTTAATTTTTAACATTTAATTCTATAAAATAATGAAATTTATGAAAAAGTCTTAAAATTGTATTACATGTATTTGGCTCATATAACCATAAAACAAAAACATAAAATAAGATTTCAATCAAATTTGTTCAATGTAAGTATAAAATTCCTACCTGAAGAACCAACATAGAAAAGTTGAGGCCAAGATCTACGGGTCCTTTCTTCAAGTGTGAGTTAAAATCTTCCTGTAATCCATTGCTTACATTCATATCAGTGAACATACGATGTAATTTGTTGGTAAATTCATATCCACAAGCTTGCTGAAAAAGGCAAAAATATTATTTTATGTAAGTGCAACACTGGATTTGACATTCATACATACAGGACTGTCATTAGTCTTTGATAAGATGGATAATTTTTTTTGTAACAGCACAGAATGATATTTTCTAAGCTGGGATACGACCACAATATGTTTTCAAAATAAAATAATTGGACATATCAAATAGATACAGCTAAAAATTACTTGACTGGGTAATACAAATTGATCTAAATCTTCCTTAAATATCTAAGAAATTTTACCTAAAATGAAAGTCAGAAATTCTCAAAATTTATCAAATTTTTGCTGAAGGACCAATGTTCGACTGTCTTTTGCTTTGACTGTAAATAAATACATTATCAAAAAGGGAATTACAGAATAAACAAACCTTTAATTTGTTTATCATGAGTTCTTCAGCATCCATAGATGCTGTTTGTCCATGAATTAATCTTTTTGCTAACATTCTTGAATAATGCTGAAATAAATACAGCATAATTTAGTACAAAAGCTCAAAGAAATATCAACCAGACGTCAAGTTATGATTTCATTAATAGATTAGTAGATTCACTATTGATCACTAGTATAAGACTGACCCTCAGACGTTATACCAAAAGTACAATCCACATCTACAGAAAAGAATTGATTTCACAAAAATTTGGGTCCAGTCTGAAAAAGATTCTATATTCTTCCTTAGTCTGTATTATTGCCGATATAAATACATAGGAAATCAATAAACACATTTGTCTAAGAAAATTTTGACGATTAATTGTGTTTGTACTACAGATAACTATGAGATTATCTAAACGCCAAGCTTACCACAGGTGCATAACCAATTTTTGTCTCTATTTTACGGTAATTTGATAAAGTGCATAATTATATAGTGTCCAGGATTTATTTCAGAAAGGAGAATCATTGCCTTAAAATGTTGAAAACAAGCGTGTTCGATTAGGATAGGTTTGACCGGATGTATGAAAATCAGTAAGATTTATGTTTTTGAAATCTCAATACATTTTTGTTGTTCACTTCTAGCACAAGAAATTGTTTTCATGGGAGATATAAAGTTAGTACACATGTTATAAACAAAAATATTGGCATTAGGACAGAAATTGACAGTAGCAAACCATTTTTTGCACAAAGGAGCATTGCATACCTTCACATTATACATGTATAGAAGAGACAAAAATTGGTCATGCATCAGCTGAACTAACAACGACATGATCTCACATATGACTCACCCTTTGAAAGACATCTTTATCATCTAAGTACTTGAATACAGTGATACAGCTGCCTAGTAAGTCATCTATCTCTGACTCAGAGGAACCTTTTGAGCTTTTCTTCAATAAGTTATCACAGTATTTGGCCAACTGAAAAAATACAGAATAAGAGATTCATCTGTAATAGCAATCCCAGATAATTTTTACCTTCTTGTTCAGAAAAACAAACAACACCACCACTTGAATGGATTTATTAGAAGCTTTCCAACAGAGCTTTAATCTTTAAAATACCTTGAAAAATAAAATAAGTCATGACTTTTTGAAATACAAAAATGCACAGAATATTTACTTTACACTTTCATAGGAAGCATGTGTCCAAAAAATGGCATGGCACTGTCATCATCCTTAATTTTACAAAACTTTTACAAAGTAATAACTTTTTAGATGATTCTGAAGATGATATTTTGAACATGTAAAAATCAGTCAATAGCGCTTATCAAATTGTGATAAAATATTTGTGTACAAGAATTACATACCAGTTCTGGTGATCTGCATGGCATCTTTGGATTAGACTTGTAATTAATAGCAGTTGCACAAGCCTGAAATTTAAATAAAAAATCAATGACAAAATATGACTCAAATATACAGTCAAACCTGTGAACAAAGACCACCATTGGGAAAGACAAAATGTGGCCTTTATTGACAGATGGCCTTTGTTTGGAGGTCAGTGTGTTATAAATAATCAATGATGGTTTTTCAAAGAATGGCCTTTATTCACAGGGCGATCTTTATTTGAAGGTGGCCACTTACACATGTTAGACTGTAAATGAAGAACATGAAAGAAAGCACTCTCTTGCAATATTAAAATTGAAAAAGGTACCATCAAAAATGTACTTTTGTAAACGTTTCATCGTTATTAGTTGTATTTTTAGTGTGAATTTCAGTCCATATACTGCCATTTGTAACTGACATGATATAAGGACAATTTACACCATTCTGATAAGTCAAAACTACAACATGTTTAAATAAAAAAATAGAATTGTCAGTGGCTATACCAGAAAGTGGTAGTGTTTAGTGTTGAATTTAAAACAAGTGAACTGGCCGAACAAGAACAATTAATGCCAAAGATTGACAGATATCAGTCATCTGGCAAGTATTTTTGAGTGGTCTGGTAAAAAAATTAATGGCCCTCATGTCCAGTCAAATTCCTTTGATTTTTAGTATAGATTTAAGTCAATGTATATTGTAAGCCAGTAATATTTGTCTAGTCCAGTTTTAAAAATTTTCAGTTCTCAGCTGCAGTAATGGTGCATAGTCTTTTGCATATACAGTAAAACCTTGATATCAAGGCCACCTACGGGACCTGAAAATAAGGTCTTTTATCAAGTTGGTTGTAACAATTTGAAATAAAGAGGAAATATTAAAAACTGGTCTGAAATTAAGTGGTTTTGTAATGAGGTGGTTGTATTACTGAGGTGGTCTCTTAGTGAGGTTTCACTGTACTGTAGGGTGACTTACTTTATCAAGAGCTCCTACAAACTGCTGATCTGTTCCAAACACCTTCTTTATAAGCTCAGTATACTTTGAGTGTACTTGAAGCATGCTCTCAACAAACTGTGATGGTACCTTTAAAATATGAACAGAAACAATGAAACTTTCAAATCATTGTATTATCTGTATTAACAACAGACTACATTTTGACTGCCAGCACTTTAGTAGCCAACAATTTAACAGCCAACGTTTTTCACAGCAAATATTTTAACCACTTGCTTTGTATCAACCAGCAATTTAACAGCCAGTTTTATAACAGCCAATAATTTAATAGCCTGCAATTTAACAGCCAGCAATTCAACCACCTGCATTTTAGTAGCTGGCTTTTTAACAGCCATCAGTTTCACAGCCTATAGTTTAACAACTTGCATTTTAACAGTCTACATTTTAGCAGCCAACATTTTAACAGTCTAAATTTATCCTAAACCAAATTGCATAAAAATGGATAAAAACAATATGAGTAGAGAAGAGTTTAAAGATACAATTTTAGCAATAAAATGCTTACATAAACCACAACTTACATTGTCACCTTTGAGATTTCTTACTGCTTCCATTCCAAATGTTTTGATGTGTTCTTCAACCTCCTTCACTAGAACACCCAGTCCACCATTTATAGGTTTCAATAATGTGTACATATTTTCTAAATCTATAAAATATAAAAAAATGACATAAAGATAGAAATCTACCAGCAAATTTTACACCTGATTTCTTCTTGATCAAGAGTACCTCATTTTTAGCCAAAAAACTGAAACAGGGAAACTTTCAGCATAGCTTTTTAAAACAGAACTGAAATCTTCTCACATTTAAATTTAGTGGGCTCCAAATGTGCTCCAAAAACTTTTTTTGTCAGTTTTAAAACTGACCTTTTGGGTTGGTGGCTGGTTCCTAATGAGACCACTGCTTTGGTCACAGATGGGATTCAAACTCACATTGGTGAGAGGCTATAGTGATTACTAATCCGAAACCATAACAACTCGTTCACAAAGGCCCCTCTAAAAATTCTCATTAATTAAGAAGTAATGGAAGGGCTAGTCTGACCCCATTTCTTGGTGCTGATCTTAAAATGTCTAACAGCAAAATCGTAAGTATGAAAACATTTGGGGATGAATCATACATACAAAGTATTACAGGTATGTTTAGAAACGAAAATTAGAAAGAAAGTTTCTGACCTATATGCCATATTTTTTTGGTTGAGTAAACATGATTTTTTTTTAGATTCATTATACAACAGTTGTTATTCCATAGTTATTCCACAACTAACTTAATGATTTACCAAAACCTGATACTTTACCATTTATCAGGTGAACATGGGTTGAATTCTTTGTAAATATCCAAGCAAGAGATAAATTTACTCCTGAATCAACATAAGCATTACCTTGTAATTTCTCAGTTCGAACCATTTCTCTACATTCCCCATGTAAGAAACGTAAGTGATCAGCAACCATACGTTGTTGACATTCATGCGTAACTTTACCATGAGAACTAGCATGTAAAAATTTACAACTACGTACATCTTCTTCTTGCAATTTCTTTATAACCTGGAGATACATATAAAATCAATGTATTAAACTACACAAGACATACAATCAGATCAGAGAAGAAAATTTTGACTAAAACCAGACTGTTTTTAAAAATAGCATTGGACAGATATGTGTACCTTTAATTCTTCTTCAAGCAATTGTAATGCATCAACATTTGTTCAAAGTGCATTAAAAAACATTAGGTTAACGTCTCCCCTACCTAAATCACCCTGAGTTTTTCTCACAGATTTACAAAATTTAAATCCTTGATTATCCATTCAGCAAAATTTCATGGAAAAAAACATCCCTGTTAAGGCTAAAACTAAAAATGTGGTTTTTGTAGTGTTCCAACCAACCCAAAGCCTGGACTTCTATTTTTTTTGGCCTTCAAGTTTTTGGCCAACCCACTTCTGGAAATCAGGGTCGGAGCACTACAAACAAACATTCTTTTAATGATGGCCTAATTTTCTCTTGTGTTTAACTAACAGCTAGAGTCATTTTAAGATCCAAGGCATACACATAGGTAGAACCATCGATCTTCCACAAGCCACCTGGACAAATTCCTAACATATGTTTTTTTGGTTCCAGGTGGGATTTGAATTTACAGTGGTGAGGGGCTAGTCATTACCAGTTAGAGACCACAACATTATTGAGGAGGCCACCACACCCCTGTTAATAACAGAAAACTTGAAAATGATGGAAATACAAAACAATGAAAAACCTTTTCCATATATTCAGAACAACTACATTCATCTCTGAGTTTGGCAGCCTCGCTTCTGTAATGATCACCGGTCTCCTTCAAGAAATGGCTCTCAAACACGTCCTCGTACAACTGCAGCGGTAATTTCTTCTTGTATTGTTCAACATCGACAAATGATGTGATTACACCATGCAACACAGCCTGGTTCATACAACTTCCATGTCGATCACTGCAATGAAGAAACTCTTTGTTTTAGTCTGAATATTAATCTTATATTTTTCTGACAATTTTAAGACCAAAAAAGGAGAAAATATTGGGAAGATAAAATGACTTGCAAAATCACAATCTACTATCCATATGAAATCAATTACATTCCAAGCTAGTTCTGTATGACTGGCAATTTTTGGACAATAGGGATAGCAAGAGAAAATTGAATTTTGTGTTACACTGATATAAAAATAGCATAAAATCAAAAAAAAATCAGAACAGACTAGAAATTAATCTGTATGCCAAGGAACAGGAAAATATAGTATAAAAAAAGAATTCGAAAATGACCTCTAGAAAATAATTGTCACTGAAGTAGTGCAGTTTTGATCTGCAGTTGGCCTCATAGAATTCAATGTACCATCAGTTATTAGTTACCTTTCTATTTCTTGAAGTATCAATCCCAGTAATTGTTGTTTCAAAGGTTCAATCATGTACTTCTTCCAGGTTTCCAATGCTAACTGTAAGCATATTAATGTTAGATTAATAAATTTGCAATGGCTAGAATTAAATTCAAATTCAAATAAAAAAAATCAAAATTAAAGAAATTGAAAATATCCAAATGGCATAATTTTAGCTGCAGTGTAGGAAAATTCCACAGTTCCCATCATGTAAGGACCAAGCTGATCCTATATACTTTGACTGTCATAAAATTGCAGGGTAATCAACTTATGCCAACCCAGAGAAGTAAAAACTACTTCTGACTGGTTGAAATGAATTAAATTCCGCTTGAAATATGGTTAAATTCATTCAAGCTGAATATCAGACAATACAGATATTAGAATTTTAAATAACAATCCATACTATCACCATGCTGTATTGCATTATATGTAGCATCAAGCACCATTGTTCTTAAGTACTAACTAACCAAAGTAATTGACAATGGAAAATCATGTAACAGAAAACATGCCCAAGTACATCATTCAAGCACACTCACAAGGTTTGACAATTTGTTTCAGGCTACTCATCCTGCAGGACAACCACCCAAGAATGTGAACCAGTTTTACAGCTATTTCAACTCGTCCTTAGTCAAGTTCTACATGCAATTACGAGTGGATTTGTCGAGCCCTGACTCATGATACCAGATCATACTGTATATTGGTTTTAAACTAAGTAAGTTATCTACTCTAAACAAAGTCCTTATTATTACAACTTATGCACCAAGAAAAGCAATGATTTCTTTTAATTGTTGGATAAAACTATCGACTTAAGATATGAAAATACATACTTCCCCAATTTCCAACATTTGATCAGTCAACTCAACTGTAAATCCACCATAATTCAAATCAGCATCACTATATTTCTGTTTCTTAATGAATGTTGTATTCAAATATCTGTAATATAATAAGTGTACACATTAAAGTAACTTACTGATATGCTATAAAGAAATAAAACGAAAAAAGTTAAAAATACATTTTAAGCTACAAGCTTCCTACAGGGAAGTTTTATACTTCCTTATCTTGTGGAGCCATGACATGGCTATGGACATAAAATGTCAGACATAAAGACTGAATGCACATAATAATAATGCATCTATCTGTAGAGAGTATTGTTAATAAAATGAGGTTCCTTCAGAGACACAATTCACAAACTTCCATTGCTTGTGATAATCTGTTTTGTTACCTGTCTTGTGACACTAAAACACAAAAACATAATTGAAAAACTTTTCAATAATTGACAACTTGTATATGATGAGTTTGTTCCGTGCATTCTAAATTAGGATTATTGGTAGCTTATTTAAAATGTCGTAAGTCCTGCAAACTATGTGGTACAGTAAACATGGAAGATGGTCAGACATTCTAGTTATAATTGATGAGGTCTGGTAAAACTTATCAAATTTCTGGCCTTCACGTCTAGTAACATTCTTATAATATTTAGTTATGATTTACATCAATACTTATTATAGACCAATAATATTTTGTCCATTGAGAAATGTTTACAAGTTCAAGATGTTGATGCTCTAGTTCAGTAATAGTTCATTGTCTTTCACACATACTGCTAATTGAAGTACAGAGTTGAAGCAGTATTAGACAAGTGAATGAATAAATATTTACCCATAAAGTTGATTAAGAAAACTGGACCCTTTACTAAACTGCTCCCAATGGTGTTGATAAACAGCAAGAAGATTTTCTTTGTTTGAGTCAATTACAATCTGTAAATTTGAAATTATAAACAATGAAACCTTGAAATTAAGTCTACCTTTAAGACATCTTTGCCCAAAGAAGACTGAAAGAACCAACATTCCCTAAAAAATACTCCAACCTGAAGTAAGAATCCTTTCCTGGGAACAATAGAAAAATATACAAAGTTTTTCATAAAAAGAATTTAATTATCATCTTCAAATAAAAAACAACATCTTTTGCACATGTAAGTATACACAACAATGCATTTTCAACAAAAAAATAGACCATAAAAAGATATCAAAATAATATGGTGTCAAATACAGAAGCATAGAAACTGTGAGATGAAGATAATTACCTGATGTAATGAGTTTACATGGTTCTCAAGAAATGATTTTGTTTCCTGATAAAGGCGGTCACCCAGAGGATCTGGACAAGCAACACACAAGGCATAAACATCTTTACTTCAAAGTTAAGGCAGATAAGTACAAGATTCATACAAAATCATTATAACAGGCTTCTCGAAACTGCTGGAATACTTACCTGACATTTGGTTAGGCAAAGTTAGAATTTCTGTCTGACCAAATATATTATAAATAAGTGATAAATGCTGTAAATAGTGCCTGACTGCATGACATCTGGTCTGGTATTTACTGAAAAGTAATTGAACCTGCTCAAAATTAGCCTGACATATCCAGCAGCTTTCGGGAAGACTGTTATAATCCATTACATTCAACAATTTTTTATATGATAGAATAAGTACCAGTAAATGGACCCATCCCCAATCTAAAATAGTGACAATTTTTCTACATGGCACGAAAACATTCCAAACAAAAGACAAATTACATTTTGAATTGAAAAGTTATTCAATATCAAATTCTATTTTCCAAATTTGGTCAGTACTGGTATCTTTCCCAAAATGTTGCAAAGCTTTTAGCCCTTTGAAGCATGATTTAAATTAATTTGGTGTATGTATTGGCTATATCACATTTTATTTGTAGAGTGCAATAATTTCTATTGAAAAATATCTGCAGCATTAGTAAAGGACTTAAAGAGTAGAAACATTTATAGCTCAATTTTGAACCTGGCTGCACAATATTTCCCAATAAATTTATTAAATACATGTATTAAAACTTATAAATCAGGTGAACATTTTGGTAATATCTCTTTTTGGTGTAAAGTCAGTCTCGAAACATGTCAAATTGATAATGGATATGATTGAAAGTAAAGGATATGAGAATCTATCATTCCATGTCGACCTAGCAACACTTCCAAATGTTATAACACCTTTCACTGTGTGGAGCAACGTTGCCCAAGTCTGATCAAAATCCACACGACGTGGACGAAGAGACATGGTTTTTGGATCTTTACATCTGAAACAAATAATGAAAAATCATAGTAACAGGTTAGATAAATTAGTAGTATATAACCAAGGAAAACATATGCTTAAATTGACATACAGATGAGTGCTACCCTTTGGCTAGCCAATACTTATATTACCTCATATATTAAAAAGAATGAAAATAAACCTACCTAAAAATATAACTCTTTTTCAAATATGAATCTATTTTGTTTCTATGAAAGGAAATGGGTCAATCATTTTGACAAGAAAACCAGTTTAAACAGGGATACTGCACAAGCATAAATGATGTTGACTTTGCAGTGTCAGACCCCTCTCAAAGGCTAGAAGAGAAGATGATGTGGAGACAGAATTAAATTTGACAGAAAATACAATGAAGTTGATTGAGTGACTGATTCAGTTTATTTCAAAGCCAAATTGCATATTTGCAAACACCAGCGAATTTGGCATGAATTCATAAAATTCAGACCACATGGTTGAAAGACAAATCAAGTAATTGAAAAAAATATTAGAAGTAAAATTCCAAAATTATGAAGATTTTGTAACTAATGCTGTCAAATAACAGATGTTTGAGTAGATATGCTAAGCGTCAAAAAAATAGAATATGTTCCAAGAAAAATCAACAAGAAGTCATAGTTATTTTTGGATAATACAAAGACGGTTGGCATTTTAAAACGTACGATTTAAATGATTCTGAAAATGTATGACTAAATTTTGCTGGATATTCGATACATGTATTATAATCAAAAAGTAGAATCAATTTAATTAAAATAGGTAAAATTCTATTGGAGCATACTAATCTTTTCGTGATTACAGGAATTGTCAAACGGTACCAGATATAACTCCTTGTGAAGAGTCGTGCAAGTTATGTGTAAAACCCAACACATTCCGGAAGTTTGGTACGGAATAAACCCTAAGTTACTCACCTTGGAAAATAAAAAGCCCCGGCTAATGCTCGCGCTAGAAAAAAGCCATTGGCTTAAAATTGGTTACAAACGTTCTAGACAGGCCTAAACTACGGACCGACGATTTTATATCCATATGAAGACTAATAATCCTAGGAACTTCAAAAAATGTGAAATCTAAGCTATCCATGAAATGCTCAAACTTAGCGATTGGGCGAATATTCGTCCAAACTTGATATTTATTTTCAAAACGTTTCGTTTGGTATTGTGTTGTGAAATTTTACCCAAAATATTAATTTGAAATCCGCACAATGTTGGAATGAAATTGGGAAAACAAAACAAACAAAAAACAACACAATAGTTGCATTGCTGAATTTGTTCACACTTATCCCTAGTGACTTTAAAGTAAAAAAAAAAAAAAACATGAAAAAAAAAATTCTCAAAATGGTATCCACTGTGTACGACACGTACGTGTTCAGTCATTTAACTATTTCTCCAAACTGAAAGAAGCATTTCTAGACATAAAGGTGTAACGTGTATATCGCTGTCAACAATTTAATATACAATTTTCTCTGGCCTATTTTGGCGTTGACTATGTACAAATAATTTGAAGTTAATAAATGTTAAGTATATTTTGTTTAGATTATTAATGTCGATGAACAATGATTCAAATGATTGGTATGTAACAGCAGAGCTTGATCTCAGCTGACAATGATTATAAATCTTGAATAATTAACTATTTCATTAGATTCTAACCATGGATTATGCATACAGGTTTAGGTAATTACTGTTATGAGATAGATATGTGATCGTCTGACTGACGATAGTTAATCAACTATATTACTTTTGCTGTTTAAAGTCTATCTTAAAAACAGAACTGGATTAACTGATGTTAGAGGATGCGAACGCAAAGTCCCAGACCGCCCTCTCTGTCATATAAACACATCTTTAAATGTATAGGCGTATGCAATGTGTTCTTTCAATGTATTATACGTGTTATAAACATGAATTATAAATACATGTTGTGCCATGTATTGAATGTTTTGTAATCATGAATCGAATGTGTGTAAACATATACATTTGTATTGTATGTGTTGTAAGTATGTATTATACGTGTTTTAATCGCTATGTAACGATGTATTGTACGTGTTTTGATCAATATTATACATTTGTATTGAATGTGTTGTAATCATGTATTGTATGTGTTGTAACTATGTATTGTATGTGTTGTAACTATGTATTGTATGTGTTGTAAATGAGTATTGTATGTGTTGTGATCATATTTTGCGCGTGTTGCTTTGTGATTTAATCAACTAAGTCAGAGATTAAACTTCACATTAGCACTTTAAGCGCTCGTAACCTGAGCGTGAAATAAGTGATGGACCCTTCAACATGTGAAACGAATCCATGATTTTGATTTTCCTTTCATGATAAGATATAAGTAAATATAACACCAACATACACGGGATGATGTCAGGCTGCATAGAATTTCAAGCATTTTATTCGTCAAGGCCCCTAGAAGGGTACAAGACATACAAAATGATTTTTGGCCAACCGACGCCATTGCATCTTGCTTGAATTGTGGCAACGATTGTCCTATATATTTGTCCGTTGCGTTTCATGAGAACATCTCAATTGTTCTCAGAAGAAACAGCAAACAAATTGTCAGATATAAATTAATTGCATAATTAACACTAATAACAAACATGTTAATAAGCAAACAGAGCATATTCATGAGAGATTTTTGTTTTGCTATGCCAACGGTTTTCTTCGCAAAACTTTCATGTACATTGATCAATCTTATTGGTATCAATATCTATAAATATTTTTCTCTTATATCAGTATAATATCAACTATCGTTTTATTTTAATTTCTGTTGCTTGAATTTCTTATGACTAAATTAGTCTTTGCTTACACTAATACAGAACTGAAATAAGTGTCTGATTATGATTTAACTTGTGCGTTGTTAACAATATGTATCCGACACATAGCCCGAAACATTTTGGCTCCCACTTGTGATATAATCCATCAAATATTTTTTCCTTGCAAGAGTTCGGGAAATGATCGACTTTACAACTCTTGTTGTCTATTTGATAAGTGATTTGTTTCAATTTTATCAAAAAATGTTGGATCATTAATGTTAATTAGCACGGTCACTATGAAACACCAGTTAATTATTGACAAAATTGTTTGTGATATGCATATTAATTATGTTTAACATTATAATCTAGAATCTCACTAAATGTATATGGTTCAAGTTGATTATTTGACGTTTATTGCGCTTTTATAAAACGCCATCATTTGAATGATATACAAATTCATACGAACTTGGACCAGTGAGTATATAGATGTGTATATTGGCCCCAGGTAAATAAGAATAAAATCATTAAACTCTAAAAGTGGTGTTCATTGAATGATTCTGTTTTACAGCTTGCAACGTTAGGTGATGCTGCAAGTAAACCAATAGAATTTCATGTCTTCGATGAATATACATACTTGTCATGTCACACGCATTGCGTGCACACGTGTCATAAGCATTTGAGCCTTGAATCTCGCTCAGTTGTCTCGAACACACGCATATTAAAAATATTGTCCTCTAAAAAAATAAGAATGCAAGTTACAAATGTATTTTAAACAGTAGACAATAAGCGTGTCTGCTTTGCATAAAAATCGAATATTTTCGCTTTGTAAACAAATGTCTGCATTTTCATTTCAGCGGTAACCGTGCGCATAGCCAGTTTTATTGATTACGTCATACGAAACGGTGCTACCGTACATTTTACATGTTGAATTAGCTATATTTCGGGAGCTTCCGGGGGCCTTCGGCCGCCTGGCCACGGTGTTGCCCATGGACCCGTCGGGGGCCCTCGCGGCCCCAGCTTTCAAAAATCACACAACCTGAAGCCAGTGAACCCTTGACGGCTATGAATATACATGAAAAATATTACATTTCCACAATAATGGATCGACAAATTCCAAACCGATTTGTAAATTTGACTCCAACCGTTTTTTCCAAAGTAAAAAAAGTAGTACTGGCTACGCCCACACTGTAACAGGAGGTATTGACCGTAAGAACATCATCAGGTTTAACAAGTTATATTTGTAAAAAGCAAAAGGCTGAGGCGGGGACAAGTATAATACAAGGGCGCGAAATTGCTAATTGCTCAACATATGAACTTGTTTGAGTAGTACGTTAAAACTCATTTAAAACATGAATAAAGCAAAGACAGTACTTTTTATTATGTATTAAAACACAAAGACAGAATTGTAATGTATTACATGTACAAAGCGAGGGTATAGGTGCCCATCAATGATAAAATTCATGTACAAGACGAGGATAGGTAGCATCCAGTGATAAAATACATGTATGCACACAGCGAGGGTAGGTATGCTACCTTGATATAACACATATACTCAGCGAGGGCATGTTCCCTTCAGTGATATAATACATGTACACTGCGAGGGTAGGTACTTATTATGTCTATGCTCATCATATGTAAGAAGGTCCAAAACGATTTGGAGTCTAATAAATTTGTCCATGCTTATCATATTTAGGGTGGTCCATAAGGGTTTGGATTGATACTTTGTCGACATTCACCATGTTTAGGGAGTTTTTGGAATTTTGAACACCGGAACTATGATGAACATGGACAAATTGAGACTCCAAACCGATTTGGACCACCCATATATATAATGAATGTTTGTATAAAGTCATATTTAAGGTCGTCCAAAACTGCTTGGAGTTGTACTTTATCGACATTCATTATATATAGGGTGGTCCAAAAAGGTTTGGAGGCTTTGTCTATGCTCATCATATGTAAGGTAGTTCAAAACGGTTTGGAGTCTTCAATTTGTAGACTTCGTTTTATGCAGAGTGATACAAAACGGTTTGGAGTCTTATTTTATCTATGCTTATCATATCTAGAGTGGTCCAAAATGGTTTGGAGTTTTAATTTATCCATATTCATCATATATAGTGTGGTCCAAATGGTTTGGAGTCTAAATTTGTAGACATGCAATATATACAGGGTGGCCCAAAACGGTTGGATTCTTGTTTTGTCCATGCTCATCAGGGGGCCCAAAACGGTTTGGAATCTTTATTCGTCGATATGCATCATATTTAGGGTGGTCCAAAATGGTTTGGCGTCTTATTTTGTCCATATTTATCTTGGATTATCACTGATTATAGCAGGACTGAAACGGAACAAGAAATATACACGCACACAATGATTATGTAGATCATAAATTGGTCGAAAACTGCTTTCCTCAATGCAACATAATCAAGTGAAACATTCTCGTTTAATCTACCTAGCGAAGTAGTTCTGTTGTTATGTATTTGACATTTCGTTTAATATGCCAGTATAGAACATTTATTTCATTAATTCATTTGTTCATAGTACGGACTCTTCATTACAATGCAGAGTCCATGTTCATAGATAATAAACGACAGAAATATACAGAAAATTATCAGTATTTCAAATTACATGACATTTCCCTCAATATTCATGCGCGTTTAGTGGGCGGTTAAAAAACTGTTTGGACCCATATTGATCCAAATCGAATGGTCAATTTTTAAAAAAGACATTTTTTTCATAAAAAAGTCAGTATTCTTTTTTGAAATACTGTTAAGTAAGCCAAGGTTATTAACTATATGATATAACAAGTATTTGCACAACAATAATATTAAATAATTATTCAATATCTATATTTTTAGTCATTTTTAACATTCTTCGCGAAAAATACAAGGTGCTCCGAACCCAAGTCTCTCGAAAACCCACGGGCCTGAATTTTTTAAATCAGCGTTCAGGAAATGTTCAGCCGTATCTGACCGTGTCAATGTGAACCAGCTTATGGATGGACTGGCCGTGTAGGACTGGATTTTATACACTTCGTTTTTGCTAAATTTTCAAACCGAAAGTAGGCGTGATAAACATCCTACAAAATGACCTTAGATATGTGCGGCCAAATTAGGACACCTAAACATCATTGACTGTGAAATGGAACGTACTATTTACAGTAACATTCAACTGGGTGCTATTTTATGACCCAAGATTGCAAAGTCCGTCGCTGCTCGGTCGAAAACAAATCGTTGTTTTGTGCATTTCGCTGGATTGTGTGAAATTGTCACCCGCACGTTTCAACGACATAAAGACGTTTTGCGATGGCGGATTACAGCATAAGAGACAACATTGCAATAATTGAACTTGACAATGCACCGGTGAATGCTTTAAGGTACTTATAATGAATTCTTTGATAATGACTTGTATGGATTTCGGATATTCGCAAAAAAAAAACAAACAAAAAAAAAACGAAGCGCTATTTTTAATGAGCATACAAGGCTTGCTGGTATTTGAATTTAGGTTGGAATTTTCTTACTCTTTCTACTACAAGTATAAGCGTTTTTTTTCCTATGCGCAGTCTCTCACCACTCTGATAAGCAAATAGATATTGATTTAACCAAAAATTTTGTTTGTCTTCCAAGATTTTGATGACTTAAGTTTTAGCATATATCTGGACTAAGTTTGTTTGTTGCTGCAATAGAGACAATGAACATAATATAGACAATAAAACTTGAAATGATTAACTTGTTATTTGGATATGGGGAGTGTTGTCGGAAGAGATGACAGGCAATGATTGAAAGAAAGAAAGTAATTGTCTGATTTGCATGTATGCATCATAAAACTCAACATACACCATGGTTTTGCACAAAATGAACAGTATAGCTTTCATGTACCTATATTCATTTTAGCTCAAATGTTGGTGCAGCAATAAATGATGGTGTGAAAAGAGCAGAGAGAGATACCAATGTTAAAGCTGTGGTCATCTGTGGTAAAAGGAAAAACTTCTGTGCTGGAGCTGATATCAGGGAATTTGATGGAATCAGAAAAGGTATTCTGGGTTTGTAGTCAAACATGTCCTCAGGAACCACTGAAGGGAGACGTCTAGTGACTAGTGTTCATAAGGCATCATTGTATTCCAAGAGTTATTTGGTCTACTGTATTTATAGATGTGTGTTACACAACTAACTCAGGTTTTACAATGCATTTGTATTTTATGGAGTGCTGAATATAATGTTAATGTTAATATATTTTCATTAATGTATAAGTCATTTTTTCATTCTGATTATAAATTGCTTCTTTTCCTTAGCATGGTCATAGCACAAAAAGTACTGTTTTTATTGCAAAAAAGTAACATAAACTCCACATACATGTCAATTCAAACCAAACAGAACTTCCAAATAACTGTGTAATCAGTGATTATACATTTATATCAGTCCACCAAAATTTTATCAGTTCTAAGGCAGTTTTTAGTTGCCCACCCAATAGCAGTTTTGAGGAATGGCTTGATGGCTCTCTACTGTTTTAACAGTTCTTACTATATGCTTGGGAGATTAATCACCATGCTGCTGTTTATAATTGTCTAATTACTCAAGAATATTCACAGATTCAAACAAAAAAGGTCAAACATTCAAGAAAGCAAGCAAGTCTTGCTAAGACTATATCATACTCTTCTTCCTTAATAAGCTACTACAGTAAAACACAGATTAAGTGAACCCTGATTTAGCGTAGAATCGAATACAAAGTAAGACTTAAGTACATATTATATCCAGAACACACTCTTTATTTCAATTTCCTGGATATAGTAAAATATGGATTTAAGGCCATCCTTAAAAATTGTTGGTTTGTAGCTATGCAGCTCAAACAGTGAGTAGGTATGAAGGCATTTTTAATTTGCTTTTTTTGTTAGCATTATATTTCTTGTTAGGGATAAAAAAACTGAAAAAATTGCCAAGATTGCTGAAAGTCTTATGGGTTGGGGTATTTTTAAATGAGTTTGTCACATAACTGCAAAGTAACAATTTTTTAAAGGGTGGCCGTATGAAGTGGTTGGTCAGGTCCCCCCGAATTTGCTGTAACTGATATTGCACTTAGAATAATGATTATTATTTATTATACATTTTCAGGACCATGGATCACAGACATAGGTGATTTTATGGATGGCATGAAGAAACCGGTTGTGGCAGCTATTGAAGGGGTTGCTTTGGGCGGGGGTTTAGAACTTGCTTTGTTCTGTCACTATAGAATTGCTTTAAAAACAGCAAGGTAATACTCTATGCATATTTAATATCAGATGTATTAGTATGATTAAAATATACATCAATTACTGTTTGTAGGGTCATACTTAAAAAATGTTGGGTGACAGTTACACAACTGACACATTAAAAAATCCCTTGACCCTAAACATTTTTAGTGATTTTCAATTAAAAATATTTTTTGTTCTTTATTCCAGCTTTTTTTTTCGAAAAAAAGCATGTAATTTTGACCAAAAAATCAAGTTGAAATATTGAGAAAATAATGAGGATGTGTCTTAAAACAAGTAGTTGTTTTAATAAAATTTACCTTATCAGGGCTCAACAAATCCATTCGTCCGCACTTTATTACTGGTAGAAATCAACTCACAAGTTGAAATTGCTATAGAAATGCTGGACGGTAGCCTGAAAAAAATTGTAGAGACCTGCTTAATAATGAAGTGGTTTGGAAATAAGGATTTATTGTATTTATTTTACTTTAAGGGTTGGTCAGCCAGAGGTTCAGATCGGTATAATACCCGGCGGTGGAGGTACCATCAGGTTACCTAGAGCTGCTGGATTGAAGAATGCCTTAGATATTATCACAACTGGAAACCATGTATCGGCCGAGAAAGCTGCTAAAATGGGTATTATTGATAAGGTAATGTTGTAAGTCACAGGACTACACAGAAACGAAATCTCATTCATGGAACAAGATCTCATTCAGAGATCAAAAATCTCATCCACAGCACAAAAATCTCATTCATTGAATCAAAATCTCATTCACAGGTCAAAATCTCATTCATGGAATATGATCTCATTTATAGAACAAAAATCTCATTCACTGAACAAAAATCTCATTCACAGAATCAAGATCCCATTCATACTAAAAGCAAAATGATTAAAAATTCATGATTTCATTTACAAGCACAAGATTCTCATGAACAGTTGATCCACTTTGCTAATTAAGGAGGATGCTATATCTATGAACCTCAGGTTTGTGAGTATGAACCCAGAATTCATGTTAGAATTCATGTTAGGATCATCCAACTGTTCCCTTTATGCAAGTGGATCTCTTTGACTTTTATTAATACATGTGTGTACAAAGAAGTTCTGATGTATTCATTGCCCTGTTTTCTCTTATCATGAATCACAGTACAACATAAGCATGTCCCATGATGCATCAGTGGATCACTTATAGTTCCCACAATTCCTACACATTATCCCCTGTATTTTCAGATTGTCTCTGGCAATATTTTAGAAGAAGGAATTAAGTTTGCCAAATCAAAAGCTCATATAGATACAAGTCTGGTTTGTCTAAGACTAAAGAAAGTAAAAGTGAATGGGGATATAGATGCTGTGTCAGAAGGTTAGTTAAGTAATATAAGGGATGTTCCAGAAAGAGTTTATGAAAAATATTTCTTCTTTGGTAAACTAGTTTAATAATATGAGGGATGTTAAAAAATAATCTAATTTTATAAATAATATTTCTTCAGTGAGATTGTTTAAAAATCTAAGAGATGTTCAAAAATTGCTCAGGTTGGGAATGTAGTCATCTTTAGGCCTGAAAATGTTCAGACCAGATTCGCTGCTCCGAAATGCATTTTTTTGACAATCATGCTAAGTATATTTATGTTTCAGCTGCTATGGCCAAGGTCAAGTCCAAGTACAAAGGAGCTGTAGCCCCCATAGTAAGTTTTAATGTGATATCCTTCCTTGTTTTCTGGATCCGAGGAGACATTATCTTCTTCCAACAGGGGAACAGACTCTGAAACTGTGGTTAAGGGTCTGATACTAGCTCTTAAAAGATTCTCAACTGATAAAGTTTTCATCAAACTTGGACACAATATCTACTGTTAGTGTGATTTTGGAATTTCCGAAATCTGTAAGCTTTAAAAAATGGACTAGGTTCTCGGTCCCAATTTTCCTTTTATATTCTATTTGAGTTTTACCAATAAATTCCAGGAATTCAAAAGTTCAAACTGATGTTACCAAATTGTTCAAGCAGTTGGCTTAATCTTTTGGGAGACATGTGTTAAATACAAAAATACAATCATCAAAATTTAAAAATTTTTACATTTCAGTTTTGTGTCAAGTCTGTGATGAACTCAGCAAGAATGACGTACCAAAAAGGAATTGACACAGAAAGGGAATACTTTACTGAATTGAAATTGTCCAGTCAGGCTAAAGCCATGAGATACGCCTTCTTTGCTGAACGAGCAATCACCAGGGTATGTTGACATTTTATATAATCCACATCATGCAATTGTTGGTCTTATATCATAATGTTTTCAGTGTCATAACAATGTCAGAGCCCAGTTAGTTCAGTGGTTCATGTGCTGGACTGTTCAGATGTCAATGTTTAAAGCTCAGGCTTGACACATGTTTCTCAGTGACATTTTCACAGTTATGTTTTGATAGTAATCTTACAGTTGCTTACTGAATGAGGATGGCTGGCTAATAATGTCGAAAACCCTGGAGCTCTCTTAGAAGAGTGTTCTCATATCATATATGTTCTTCATATTTAATCCAAAACAAACAAACAAACAAACAAACAAACAAACAAACAAACAAACAAACAAACAAACAAACAAACAAACAAACAAGTAAACATACATAGAAACCTCTCTAATATGAAAACCTCTCTAATCAGAAACCCCCCTAAAAGAAAAACCTCTAATTTGAGAACCTCTTATCTGAAAACCTCTCTAAAAGGAAAACCTCTAATTTGAGAACCTCTTATCTGAAAACCTCTCCAAAAGGAAAACCTCTCTATTTGGAAAACCTATCTAATCAGAAGATGCTTTTAACTGGAAAATTCTTCTAGTCAAAGAGCCTCGCTAAATGGAAAATTCCGTTGCTGGAATTGATGCTTAATTAACAGAGGTTCAAGTGGTCTTATACATATGGTTTTCATTCTACATTATTATATTTCAGTGGCAACTTCCATCAGGCGGGAATTATCAGACGGCTAAACCTTTACCTGTAAGAACAGCGGGTGTGATAGGTGCAGGCACAATGGGTGGGGGAATTGCATTGTGTTTAATTACTTCTGGTATTCCATGCATACTGGTGGAACAGAATAAAGAGGTAATCTTATTCATTTGTTTTCTATATTTCAACAAGGTCTGCTACTCTTACAAAATTTTAATATGTGTCCTTACATAAATTAAAGAATGTTTGATAACTATTAAAAAAGTAATGGTGTTTGGGCAATACCATTTTTATAATATTAACATTTTGGAGTAACATTTAGCAAAAAGGTACAGTATTATGGATGTACGGTATAATCCCTGAAAACCAGAATTCTCTGAAACTCGGAGAATTTTTCATGTCCCATTTGTTTTCTTCTATAATCTATAGTCTTCTGAAAACTGGACTTCTCAGAAAACCAGACTTTTGGCCTAGTCCGGATGGTGTCCAGTTTTCAGGGATTATACTGCACTACCTTAGTACCAACCAATCAACTTGCCTCATTTCTAGACTTTTTGATAACATAACTTGACTTAGAACCTAATTGAATACTGTTGCATAGTTGAATATGGATTTATCTCCTATTTTCAGTTCCTGGATAAAGGCCTAGGGATAATGAAAGAACAATTGGCGGGCACAGTTCGACTTGGCAAAATGACTCCTGATCAAGCAAAGAAATGCTTTGCAACATTAAAACCTACTGTTAATATTGAGGAATTGAGAAATGTTGACCTTGTTAGTTTTTAGTTGTTTTTAGCTTGTCTGTTTCGGAGAAAAAGTTAAGCTATTATGATCACTGTGTTGTTGACATTGTCGTGCGAAAATTTTTATGCAGTCCATTACTCAAATACTTTTAAAGATATCAAACAACCCTTGGAATACTTGATTATCATGACAAGGCACAGTCGCAAGACAAGGGGGCATTATTCTGAAAGCTATATTTTTGGAGTTATGCCCCTTTTTAACTTAGAATTTTGGTCAAAATTGCTTATTAAGTAGAATGATGTAAAACAGACAATAGTTGGCGCTGCTCTGCAGAGTTCTTGTATTAGGGAGGTCTTCAGTCAAACCTTTGACTGTAGGCCACCAATGGGAGGAACAAAATACATGTATTGTTTTTTTAACAGTTGGCTTTTATTTATTTTTCATTTGGTCAATCAACGTGTGTTTTAAAGTGGTGGCCATTATTTACACAGAGGTGTATACATTGATTTTACCTTATGTTCTTTGTATAAGATAATCAGACCATTTCCTGACATCTTGCAGTTGATATGATATTTGTACTAATAAGAAATATATGAAAATTAGATTTTAATTCTATTCAGTTCAAATCTTCAAAAATACAAAACTTTAGAACAATTGTATGATTTGCAATTAAGAAATAATGATCTACCCATATTTTATTACTAAATAAAGTATAGGCAGGAGTTCAGCTGTGGAACATTAGAACTTTCGTGCTACACAATCATGATTAATTCCTGCCTTTGAATCTTACCTCAAAAATTTCCATTGCATTTCATGTAATTTTACTTAAAAACAACTGACAAACATGTATTTTTTCAGTTGGCTGTTACATTGTACTCCTCTGTATAAAAATAGTCAGTCATGTCATTGGTTATTATAATTGCCAAGTTAAAATTGTACCAGTAAAATGGAACAGCCAGCCATGTTTTATCATAGAATGATTTACAGGTAGATTTCTTACGTATATAGTTACTTATATTAGCAGTTTTGCAGATTGTGTTAGAATTATTGTTTGTTGTATCAGAGGAGAGATTTTATTTTTTCAGGTTATTGAAGCAGTGTACGAGGACCTTAAATTGAAGAAGGACATCTTTGAGAAGTTGGATAAATTATGCAAACCAGAAACAATACTGTGCACAAACACATCAACTCTTGAAATTGATACTGTATGTTAAATCCACATTTCAGTAGCCTTTATTTTTATATGAGATAACGCAGGGTTGTTGTATGCTAACTTGGTTAAAAGTTTTCCAGATTTTTCCGGAACTTCCCGATAAAAACTAAAATCTACATATATTTAAAATTGTATTGTAGCAATTTTGTTTTTTGAACTTTTTATTTTTGGTGTCGAAGTTTTCAGCTTGTGTACTTTTGATATATACATTGAAACACAGTTATGGTGAACTCAGATATAGTGAAGAATCAGATAAAGTGAATAATCAGATAAAGTGAATCATCAGATAAAGTGAAGTATTTATTTTCCTCTGAACACATCTTTCTTTATTTTGTTGTTATAAAATGTAGATATAATGAAGTGATTATTCAGGAATTCACTATAACTGTGCTCCACTGTATTAATTTTGTATTTTTAGATTGCGTGTGTAACAAAACGTCCTTCAAAAGTTGTAGGAACACATTTCTTTGCCCCATCTTACATTATGAAACTGTTGGAGAATATCTACGGTACAGACACGTCTGCTGAGACTGTGGCTACTGTGATGAAACTTGGAAAAACTATCAAAAAGGTAATTTAATATTCCCTTACTTATATTATGTTGATTGAATCTGTCTCAGTGGTTTTCACATGAGTTACATAACTGAACAGAAAGCTGGAAATTTCACAAAACTCATTGGCTTAAGAATTGTATTTGGGCCTCCGTGGTTGAGTGGTTATGGTCTCTGACTAGTAACAGCCTGTGAGTTTAAATCCCACCTGAGACAAAAGATCGCATGTAAGCAAGCTGTTGCAGAAGGTTGGTAATTTTACCCAGGTGTTTGTCTTGGGTCTCACTCCACTGCTAAAGCTAGAAAAGTCACTAAGTGACCCTGGCTTTTGGTGCAATGTTGAACCCAGAGAAACTAAAAACAAATGTACTTCTCTTAGTTAAAATTGATTTTGAAGAAAACAAAAATGGTGAAATTCGGCCCTATTCCCCACTTTCTGGAATGTATATTTTTCCCCCAGAAATATTCGAATTTCCCCAATTTCCTCTGAAAAAAGAAATAAAGTCACATTGAGCATTTGCTATATTGAAAAATAAATTCATGAATTATGATTAGTGTCAGTGATGAAAAATGTTGATTTTATTTTGCATTAGATAAGTATTTGGTGTTAGATATGTAACTTACTTGTTTATAAGAAATGTAAAAAGATTAAGCACCTTTTCATAAGTAACAAAAAATCCCCACTTTGCTAGACCATGTGTTTATTTTCCCCAACCAATAAGCAATGACCCCCTTCTTCCAAAACTGAAAAAGGGACACTGATGTAGCTAAACAGAATTTTTACAACATTATATACCATTACATAGTAAGGAAAGTGTACCTTTGTTTCAATACACCATGTGGGTACATGAAGCATTCTATGAGTATATGTGTGTTTTTATTTTGTAGGTGCCTGTTCTTGTTGGATCATGTCCTGGATTTGTAGCCAATAGAATGTCAGCCCCTTATTCACAAGAGGTAAGCGTATGTTTTCATTAGTCATAATGATTAGTGTTAGGCTACATTAAAAGACCCTTAGTTAGACCCTAATCTATATTGTAGATCCTAACTATTTATCAATTCCGTTGGACCCAATGTTGTGGACACTTATTTATTCTTTTTTATTTCAAATGCATGGCCAAACCATTCGTACTTAACTTTAAGGAAATGAGAAGAATCTATGTTTTAGGCTGTGCTTAAAAATTTGTTAGTTTGAAGTTACTCGACCAACTCAAAAAATTGTTTGTTTGAAGTTACTCGACCAACTCATTAAAAGATTGACCCAAAATTGTTTTCAATGTTTTTGATGTATTTTTCTTTAATTCTATATTCCAGCTTTAGTTTTCAGTACAAGCATAAAATGTTTGCGTAACTGCAAACCAACATTTTTTAAGGATTACTTAATGCATTCTAAATTATGAAGTTTTTATTGTTTTATTTTTTTCACTTAGTCATTGTTTTTGGTCGAAGAAGGCTCCAGTCCCAAGGATATTGACCAAGTTATCGTTGATTTTGGCATGCCAATGGGTAGATTTGAAGTCAGGGACTTGTCTGGTGAGTCTATTTGATTTATCACCCTACTACCTGGTGTAGAGTGAGCAGAATGCAACACCTATACATGCCAAAATCGTCGGAGACATGGAGCTTCTTACTTGTAACTTTGAAATGATTTTTAAGGCCAAAGTGAATTTGCATGTTTTCAGTCCCTTTACAAATCCTAAAATATTTGTTCCCTCTTTTCTCCTTTTTTAAAACTCCAGGTCATAGTAAATTATTCCCCCATAAAATTCTACCAGTACTTATATATCCTCATGATTTAAATACAAAGGACTAGAAACAATGCATAATTTTGGCCTTAATTATTTCATTAAACATTTTTGGCCTGTTGGGTTATTATTTAAATTAGTGTTTCTTTGTGGCTCCATTATTAGGCTGAATTTTGTTTGGAAGAAGGGACCACTCCTTTTGTTATAGACTCCATTCTTAAGGATTTTGGAATGCCAATGGGGAAATTTGAATCCTCTGATTTGTCAGGCAAGTACCCTCCTATGTATAATGATTGTAAAATTTGTAAAGTTGTACAGTCGAACCTGTAAACAAAGGCGATCATTGGGAAAAACAAAATGTGGCCTTTATTGACAGTTGGTCTTTATTTGGAGGTCAATTTGTTTTAAATAGTCAATGATGCTTTTTCAAAGAATGGCCTTTATTCACATTGTGGCCTTTATTCGGAGGTGGCTGCAAACATAGGTTAGACTGTAGTGAGAAAAAACAAGTAAATTCATTCTTTTGTTAGCAATTTAAAAGTGTTCTTTCTTTAATTTGTAAGTACAGTAAACCCTCACATAGCAACCACCTCAATATTATGACCACCTTGTTATAATGACCACTCATTTTCCGACAGGCATTCACTAACTCCTGTATAATTCAACTTGATAACAAGACCACCGTATTACTATGATTGATTTTTTTGGCCCTGATGGTGGTCACATTATCAAGGTTTTACTGTATATAAGCTTATTTTCCTTACCATACTTTCTTATTTGTTTATGAATCTCTCTCTACAGTTAAACCATTTTACAGAAACATGCTGTAGAATTTCATTTGTTCTATTCACAAAATGAAATCATGACATGGTAAAAAAAACACTAAACTGGAAGTCTATATTATGCTCTGTCTTGAAATCAATGATTTAATTGTCTGTTTATCAATCAATAATTTTACTTGTCTGCCAATCAATAGCTTATTTGCTAGTTTATCAGTCAATGGTCATATCAACCAGTTTACCAATCTACAATTTAATTTGCTGGTTTATCAGTCAGTAACAATAATTTTACCTGTCTGTTTATCAATCAGTAATTTTACCTGATTATCAATTAATATTTTTATCTGTATGTTTATCAAGCAATAATTTTATCTGTCTGTCTATTAATCAATAATTTTATATGTGTCTATTAAAAGATCAGTTATTTCTAACAATGAGACAATCAATCAATAATTTTATCAATTTTTATATTGATCAATGTCATTGTTTAGATATATTCAGCTAGTTTTGAGCTTTTCCTTATTTCTGACTGCAGGAATTGACGTTGGATACAACATTAAACGTGAGGCTGCACGTAAGGCAGGAGTGGAACTTAACAAAGATAGTCGTTTTTTCCTTGGAGAAAGAAATTGCGGTTTGGGTGAAAAATTATATGAAGCGGGCAGGATGGGTAAAAAGAATGGTGAGGACTTTTTAGATTATGGATTGACTTTTTGTTGCATGAAATGATTAATGTATAGATTATATACATCATAAGACAATGAAATAATATTTACAGCCAACACAAATTTCATTTAATTGTTTCAGTTCTTATTATGTCAGTCCATAGCCCGTTAATTCAGTGTAACAGTGAAATAATAAAATACATTTGTATTTCGAAAAGTCTGCATATTGGTCAACACTGTTAGAAGAAGATCTGGTTCATGTGTTTATGTTCTATGGTTTGATACCTTGGTTAGGCATGTGTTACTTTGGCTGATAAAATGCACCCACAGTCATATGTCTCCTAACTCTGATCGTTATTTCGCTGATATATAAAAGATGGTTTGATCAATTTGTTTCAGGTAAAGGATGGTTCAAGTACGATGGGCTTCGTGGTAAACCTGTGGTTGACCCTGAAGTCACCAAGTTAATTGAGGACCATTGTAGATCCCTTGGGATAGAAAGGAGAACGATCGGCTCCCAGGTTTGTACATGGCTGTGTAAACTATTTCATGACATGTGAATGTCTACTGTCTGCGGTATACTTTGAATCTTGAGGAAAATTTTCTTCACTGTTCCTTGTTGTGTACAGATGCAGTATCTGATGTTTTCACGTATGATGCTCTCCATTGTTTCATTGACATTAATACATACAGTAACAAACATAACATTCTACATGTTCTTGCTTAGTCATGCTTTGTTTTGTTTTGTTTTTATGTGACTTATTGTCACTGGTGTTTAATGCCGTTTTTTACCAATTTTTCAAGCCATGCTTTGTATTCACTTGCTTGTCTTCTATGTATAACATTTAGAACTTTTTGTATCTCTTACAGAATATGAGATGTATATTTTGCAATGCATCAAATGTTTTTGTAGCCCATGGCAACAGAAGATATTCAAGGGAAAAAAATCTAAATTGCTATTATTGTACTCCACATATCTGCATAAAATTGATGGATTTACAAAAGTAGAAGCCAATGAAGAGATTAGACACAATTTATTTTTCAATAAATCCGTTTTTAGAATTATTATGGTTGCCTTGGCAACATTTGATCTAAAATTATGACTAAAATTCTTGACTTCTACTGCTTTTAGAATATCTTGTTTTGCTATGAACTTCAGGAAATCCTTGAGAGAATGCAGTATGCATTGATAAATGAAGGATTTAAAATTCTGGAAGAGGGCTTATGTACAAAGGCGGAGGAAATTGATATCATATGGTAAATCCACAGTTAAAAATATCCTTGTTTTCTGTCCCTGACTAACAAAACTATTATGCTAAGTTTGCACTAACATTTTTTTATATTGTGTTATCCAGTATGATGTTGTCGGCCTTTAATAGAATAATCACCGAACTACTGAGGCATAAAAATGTTTTGTTTCTGATTACAAGGCAGGATCTAATTAAAAGTCTAGGGTAGTTGGGACAAATTAGGGCAGGTAGGGTATCCAGAAACAAACAATTTTTTATGCCCAACTTGACTATTCGTAATTTTATTATGTTTCCAATTTAGCAAAGTGAGCTTTTTATCAGTTTTCTTTTTATTTTTTTACTTTGTCATTTTCTGTGTCTGAGTCGTAACTTTTGAACTCATCTATAATTTGATTTTGATCATAGTAGTTAACCATTTAGTGAGGTATCCACCACTTAAATTTTGACCTTGACTTTTGTCCCAGAGGTTCAAGGTCATTTAGTACAGGATTCTATTTTTGCTATTCCTACTAAATAATCAGTTTTAGTGGAGATGAGAAATGTACTTAGTTTGATTTTTAATGGTGAATACCTCAGAACTTTCAATATAAATTATTGCCAAATTACTAACCTTGTGTTAATAATTTTGATTTCCAATTTTTAGGATATATGGATTTAGTTGGCCGAAATATATGGGAGGTCCAATGTATTATGCAAGCCAAATCGGACTTAAGAAGATTTATGAAAAAATATGTTACTTTCATAAAACATTCCGTAAGTATTTTCTGTTTAATTATCTATTGGTTCATTATTTTATATACTTGACCTCTTATGGATAATATTTGACCTTTCATAATACCAGTATAACATTTTGCTTTGTTTTGCGCTTTCAATTCAAAGAAATTGTACTTAAACAAATGTAGATGACCACATTTTATCAGTTGGCAATTTTAACAAGGTTTTCAACTTTTATTAGTCTGGTGTTCGTCGTTTACATGAAGATGGGGGGCAGTGTCAAGCAATTTGTATCTGTTCAAGATTATGAGTTCAGGTCAATGTATTGCTGCCAAAATTTGTTTATAGCAGGGTACATGTATCATAGTGACCGTGTGCAGGATTGTATTTAGGGGTGTTAAGGTCATGGTCACTCACTATTTCCACAACTGTGTATTTTAAGTGCAGATTTTAATGTTAAGTGTTACTATGTGGTTGTCAGATGCCTATGTGTATACTATAAGTGTTAAGGTTGCAAGTTATGACTTTTTTTTCTGCAAACTAAGATTTTTTGTGTATTTCTGTCATGTCTGTATTTTGTACAGTGCTCCCTCCGAAGAGCAACACTTGTAGGAGTCGCAAAAGTGTCGTTCTTTGGAGGGAGTTGTTGTTCGGAGGGAATTGATACATTCGCGACAGATGCTTTTTATTATGTGTATGTGTGCCTTTTGCAGTCGTTTCTTGGAGGGAGTCAGTCTTTGGAAATGATATTACATGAGGGAGCACTGTATTGCGTGAAGTTATTTATATATGATAAGCCATTATCAAGTGATGTTTAACTCTAGACTGAGAAATTTATTGTAAAAATCCAAATGTTTTTTGAATACTGGTTCCAATGTTCAAGTGTTGTTATCTTTCAGCCTACAGTTTGCATTGGGTACCAAGTACATTGTTGGCAAGACTTAGTGAAACTGATCTTCCACTGAGCCAATGGGGGAAGGCAGCACAAGGGAGCAAACTCTGAACAGATTAAACTTTATCAGGAGTTGTTTCCCATGATATGATGAACTGTGTGCTAAATATAGAACATTGTTAAGCAGATAATTAATTGAGGAAATTGCGATAAATATTTTATCTTATAACTCATAAAAAGGAAAAAAATAAAACCATTAATTTTCATTGCAGAATAAACTTTGAAATGATTGTTTCGTTTGTTCTGGAAATTTAAATACTAGTAAGGAAATTATGGATTAAAAAATTATCCATGATATCAGCATTGCATGTCCCAACATATGTTCAGTATTGTCTTGGACTATTATGTATGAAATTTCAACATGGAGTCAGAAAATTCATTAGGCATATAACAATATTAATAATAATTTCTTTAACGGCCATGTCTGTACAATATATATATACATAAATAAAATTTATTTCTCACAAGATCTCTGACTAGTAATCACTAGATCTTCACTGTTGTGAGTTTGAATCCCGTTATGGAAGGTCACACACATCTAGCTCACAACTGAACGCGGTTTTGCCAACATTTCGAAAATTATAAATTCTGTCTTAAAGCAAAGAATATATCTTTTTCTGAATGTCTTCAGATTTGTGTCCATATATATGACTTGACTCTGTGAACAAATACAAAAAAAAACACATTTGGCAACCACTTCAATATAAGATCACTTCATATAATGATAATTAATTTTCAAACTGGTTTTCTATTTCATGTCAATATTTGAACTTAATAATAAGACCTTGGCCTCCATGGCCCAGTGGTTATTGTCTCTAAGTAGTAATCACTAGTCCCTCACCACAGTGAGTTCAAATCTCACCCAGACACTTGTCTGAACCGTTGAAGTCATATAGCATTTGTTGCAACAAAGGCAGCCATTTTGTTTCTGGCTAACTTTTGGTAAACTTCTTAACTAACCTTAAATTTAACTCTGTGTTTATACAAATGGGTGCAGCTGCGTAAAAATGTGTATTCCATGTCTCTGTTGGCCTCTGTGACCATTATCCAGTGTTTTCAGTAACTAGGATAACAAATATATTAGTTTGTGAAAAAAAAGTATAGAAAATAAAAGATTAAATGAACCTTGGTGTAAAATGTACAAAATGTATGTATAATAATGTGACAATATATATATATGTACCCTGAAACCCCAAACATTTTGTACGGCCCACTAATTTTATTGAGTTTTGAAGTAATGATAACTTTAAGTATAGTAAACATTTTCTATTTTTGCAATAAACCTGTACATTGCAACCTCTCCTGAGCGGCCCTCTCTTAAGCGACAACCTCCCTTCAACAACAGCATGCTTTTTCCCCACTGTACGATTTGATTATTGGTTTAACCTCTCTAGAGCGGCAACCTCTCAACAACGACATAATTTTGCGTCTCCCAAAGGGTGTTGCTTTGGAGAGGTTACACTGTATTGTATTTGTATATGTATTATTCATTGTAAATGTGATATTGATAACATGTACTCTCTTCTGCCGAATCACCATGCTGTATACAACTGCTGGTAAAATGATCTTTGTAAAGTTTGTCATAATCTTTGTATTGAACGTTGTACACCGAGCCTGATGGTGGCAGGTTTAAGACCCGAGCATTTTTCAATAATCTTCACATCTTCTGAGTTTCTGCAACTCCTGGTAACCTAGAATAGCAGTCACTAAGAGCGATATAAGCTATAATATCTAACATAACTATCAAATCAATGCACCCTTGAGAATCTTTGTGTTAGAGTGTGGTTCAAAATGGTGGTTGTCCCTCTTAGGGAATTGGCGGTGATGCTATACCAAAAGCCAAAAATGCCTCTTTGTGAAACACATGTAGTTTAGTCTACGGGTTTACAAAAAAAACAAGTCATGAATATGTTCTTGTTTTTGTTCGTGTTTTGTGCTGACTACTTAAAATCAAGACAGAATATCAGCAGAAATTAAAATGCAAAAATGACACACATTGAAAACGAAAGTGAGCATAATAGTGAGATTAGGCGTCGTCAGTTGGTTGTGGCGGCATAATTTTAGGTCTTGAAGCGTGCATGTTGACCAATATGAATAACTTGTTCAAATCGACGTTACTTTTTCTAACTAGTATTAACATACTTGATATCATTTTGGTAACAGACGATTAATTTGTTTTTGAAATGCCATTGGATATTAGGTTTTAGGAAATGATAGTTCACACTATTTTTGCAAAAGAAATAAAAGTAATGATATTTACGGGCGAACTCAAAAGGAATTTAAAAGAATTTTATATGCTTGATCACAAAAGTGTATGTTCTGAAGAACATATTCAGCTTGTTAACATGTTTACATTTGGATTTAATCACCACATATCATGCATTCATTTTGTAAAAGAATAGTTGTCAGCTGTAGCCTACTTGGAAC
Organism: Lutraria rhynchaena; assembly: GCA_008271625.1. Classification (NCBI taxonomy): domain Eukaryota; kingdom Metazoa; phylum Mollusca; class Bivalvia; order Venerida; family Mactridae; genus Lutraria; species Lutraria rhynchaena. Next base: position 2,638,576 of record VIBL01000054.1, read on the forward strand.
ATCTGACTTCAATCAAACTTACCTCCCATATAACTGTTAGTTGTATTGTAGACCAGTAGGGTCTCTGATCGAGTGGTTTTGATCTCATACTAGTAACCACTAGCCTCTCACTGATTTGAGTTCAAAACCCACCCGGGACCAAACAAATTTCATACGTGATGAAGCTGACGGAAGGCCAGTGGTTCTACCATAGTGTTAAAGCCAGAAAGGGTCGCCAAATGATCCTGACTGTTGGTGTGACGTAAAACACCAGTAAATATAATTACTGATCGCTTGCAGTACAAATGGCTGCCAAACAGCGAGTAACATTTTATTTTTAAACAAGGTCCAGAAGTTCGGAACATTCGAGCCGTTGAATCTGATGTATATCATATATGTGATTATAATATATACATGTAATGTACTGAAATAATTGAATGTAACCATTTTCCCGCCAAATTTATAGTATCCTGTCATCTCAATTGCTTGATTAATCTACCGTATAATGTTGGTATATAAACGTCTCGGCGACAAGGAAACGCCGCATTTAAACCTCACAAGGACTGATTAAGTCACTGTGAGATACTACGGTCGAAACTCACATATATTTGAACACATTTTAGCGGAAATATCTCAAAATGGTGAGTGGACTACTTAATTTGTTGTTTAGAATATGTTAAGAAATTAAGAAGTTTGTTGTCTCAATTTCTACTCTTCGGATGTTTTTTTTGTTTAAAATAAAAAAGGGGTGTGGCGTATATATGAGTATGTAAAAACTTGTTGTAATGATGTTGTTATTTTTTAATGTTGTTTCACTAAGTGTTAAAAGATATTTATCGTTAAACGTATGCAGAAGGCGTTGGTGTTTGTACAGACACAGATGCCGATAAATGTTATTTGTTTGTTTCGAAACATATTGGATGTCAAGTAACGTATTGTACACACATACATCAAAGTCACGGTTGAGTTTATATATGTGTGGTTTACTATATAACGCTCGAACGATAATGTTATCAAGTAAAGTAACCATACATATGTTTTGTACTTTTGTCGCTTTTCTCAAAAGAACTGCACTTTCATGTTAAACAATTTTTAGCCTCCCAACAATTTATCAAAACGGCTGAACACACGGATGTTCTGGCTAAATGTGAAAGTGGAAATTGAAATCATTCTATGTGTAAATGAAAATGATTTTAAATGGTAATGCTGTGAGCTGGGCCGTATTGTTTATTTTTAAATTCTATAATCCCATTCAAAGCGCTGTAGGTATGGCTCGAAATTATAGGATAGGTGGGCGTATTTAAAAAAATGAAAGTGAGCACAAAATTATTCATCGATAGTGTCACCTCAGTAACTTTCCTATCATAAACGAAATTTTTAAGTTTAAACCAAGCATGACCGACAGGTAAGGTTATTTTATAGAAGTTATGAGTGTCAGTACTTTATGTGTGAAACCATGCGAAAGCTACAACTTTATTAATAAGTCATTACAGAGTTTATTTATTAAACATGGATGAGTAATTGTGATTTAGATTCATAACTAGGTTCAAAGAAAAAAGTTGAGACACAAGTAGGTTACAGTTGTTTTATATTTTCAGAGAGAAGTCATCAGTATCCATGTTGGACAAGCCGGGGTCCAGATCGGCAATGCATGCTGGGAGTTGTATTGTTTGGAACACGGAATCCAGCCAGATGGTCAGATGCCTAGTGACAAATCAATAGGAAAATGTGACGATTCGTTCAACACGTTTTTCAGCGAGACTGGTTCCGGCAAACATGTACCAAGAGCTGTATTTGTGGACCTGGAACCCACAGTGATAGGTAAGATATTCATTGTATGATAGACATTCTACCTGTATTATGATTCTAAAGAGATGATTTCAAATTGATTGTTGAACTAATACTTAAAGTCCTTCAATAAAAGATTCAGTCGCTCTACAATGGTTTTATTAAAAGATATCCTTAGATATAGTTGACATAAAATGAAGTACAGCAAGCAGATAATTTGGTATTTTGCAGATGAAGTTCGTACTGGAACATACCGACAGCTTTTCCACCCGGAACAACTGATAAGCGGGAAGGAAGATGCCGCGAATAATTATGCAAGAGGTCATTACACTGTGGGTAAAGAGCACATCGATCAAGTTCTTGAACGAGTTAGAAAACTTGCTGATACCTGCACAGGACTTCAAGGCTTCTTAATCTTCCACAGTTTTGGAGGGGGCACCGGAAGTGGATTCTCTTCACTGCTGATGGAACGACTCAGTGTCGACTATGGTAAGAAGTCGAAACTTGAATTTTCGGTATACCCAGCACCTCAGGTGGCAACAGCTGTTGTGGAACCTTACAACGCCATCTTGACTACACATACAACGCTGGAACACTCGGATTGCGCTTTTATGGTGGACAATGAGGCCATTTACGATATATGCCGCCGTAACTTGGACATTGAACGTCCAACATATACCAATCTAAACAGATTGATTGGTCAGATCGTATCCTCCATCACTGCTTCTCTCAGATTTGACGGCGCTCTCAATGTTGATCTGACTGAGTTCCAGACCAACTTGGTTCCTTATCCTCGTATCCATTTCCCTCTGGCAACTTATGCTCCCGTTATCTCTGCAGAAAAAGCATTCCATGAGCAGCTTTCAGTTTCAGAAATTACAAATGCTTGCTTTGAACCAGCCAATCAGCTCGTCAAATGTGATCCACGTCACGGAAAATACATGGCTTGTTGTTTGCTCTTCCGAGGAGATGTGGTACCCAAAGATGTCAATGCTGCCATTGCTGCAATCAAAACGAAGAGAACCATACAATTTGTCGACTGGTGTCCAACTGGATTTAAGGTTGGTATAAATTACCAGCCTCCCACTGTGGTGCCTGGTGGCGATCTCGCCAAGGTCCAACGTGCTGTTTGCATGTTAAGCAACACCACTGCTATCGCCGAGGCTTGGGCCAGATTAGATCACAAGTTTGACCTGATGTATGCAAAGAGAGCATTCGTTCATTGGTATGTCGGTGAGGGAATGGAAGAGGGTGAGTTTTCTGAAGCACGTGAAGATCTGGCTGCACTAGAGAAGGATTATGAAGAGGTTGGTGTTGATACGGCTGATGAAGACCCCGAAGATGTTGATGATGAATATTAGAACTGACCACGAAAACATCGCATAAAACCTAGAATGACCGTATCCTTAATATGGCATGTGCTTTTGCCAGACTTATGAAATCTCCTTATTTATAAGCATAGAATTATTTTCCCTAATTTTTCGTGCAAAAATGAGTCTTTTTAAATTTTAAATTGGTTGTACAGAGATCAATAAGTTTTTTCTCCTTCTTGTAAATGTAGCTTGATTCATATAAAAAATCTTCTGGTGTTTACTGTCATTGTATCTGAATAAATTTCTTATATAAGCGCAGATATATGTTAAGTTCTTTTTGAAATAAAAAAACCCATATATATTTATGAAATTGTATGCGTAAATAAAGACGCTAAAACCAGATATGAAGGCATAAATGGGCACATTTTTAACAATAAACTGGACATATCATTTACACACAATACTGTATTAAGATATTCTGCTAAACGATGTATTTATACCTGATCAGGTCACAACCCTTAAAGGAATATATCCACTCCTGTTTAAAGCGCAAAAATGGTGAGTTATTGAATCCTTGGTCACTGAGATATGATCCACTTGGACAACATATCACTTCGTATTCATTAAACTGCGACCATGGTCCATTGGTTAGCGTGCTGGACTTGTAACCTGGCGATCCAGGTTCAAATCCCCATCGCGGCTGGTCATACCCTTCTATGAAAATTTGACAAAAATGTCGATTTTCCCTCAATAGGTGGAAAAGTTGCCGGCTCCGTGTGAATGGGTAAGTTAATACTGGTTTGAATACAGTTCTGGAAAACTGGTGAGGTGAGCAGAAAATGAAAATCATGTTACTGTCTGTGTAACAAATACAGTATAACCTCACATAGCTACCATCTCAGTATAACGACCTCTATTTTCAAACCGGCTTTCAATTCCTTTGCATTTCAACTTGATAATGAGATGATCACAATAATTAGACCATTTTTTTATCCCAAAGGTGGTCTTGATACCGGGGTGTTACCGTGCAAGGAATAGTGGGTGTTATGGCGAAAAAATCTTGTGAATAAATAAGACGTACATACATGGAACTGGTTCATTATTTCACAATTTTATTTTCGTCTACTAGAATTTCAATGTGCTGGGGACAGGCTCAATGGTTGTCCTCACATCAGGTACTACATCACAACATTGTTTTATAAAGCTCAAAGCATCATTTGGATCGTTATGATAATTAAAATCATACTTTAAAACAAAATTCTTGTTGTTAATGAATCCATTTAAACACTGTTATCTTACTAAGAGCAGAAGAGAAACAACTTTATAAATGATAAACCAATTATGGCGTTGTAGTAAAAGGTATACAGTCAAACCTGCGAACAATGACCACCTTGGGGAAGGCTAAATGTGGCTTTTATTGACAGGTGGCCTTTATTCGGAGGTCAGTTTATTCTAAATAATCAATGATGGTTTTCAAAGAATGGTCTTTATTCACAGGATGGCCTTTATTCGGAGGTGGCCGCTAACACGGGTTTGAGTGTATATGCATTAGCATACCGTCCATATGACTCTTTCTGTCACGTGGTTGAAAATTGTAGTCGTATGAAACCAGCGTATACAATTTAGATATGTGATACATACATTATATGTATACATGGTAACAAATTTCACCTTACTGTCACATTACAACGATGAGTAATTCAGCAGTTTGCACGCTTCGTTCGTTTTACCGACTAAATTTGGTTTATGCGTGAATTTACTTACTCGATGAACACATACATACACTTAGTTGGTTATATTATACTCTTGCAAACATTTGTAGTTCGCAATTCGACCATACAAATAAACAGTTTGTTTCTTGTTCGAAAATGGAGCCTTTGGGCTATACTTATTTGTACTACTTTTGGCACGAGCGAGAAAGCGGTCACACATGCTCAAACGTAACACACTTGTTTTGAATTGTGTTAAAAAGTATATTAATGTATTTCATTAAAGACTTAGCATTTTGACTGATCTAATGTGACTATTTTTTATATCTTAACACTGAAAAAAGACTTAGATTTTTCAAAAAAGATTGGTCATTAAGATGGGCGATTCATTAGAGAAATGGGTGTGTCATTTAAAAAAGGGGGGTGTATGCATAATGACCTTAAACATGATCTCTCAGTGCCAATGATATTGTATATTATTATGTGTATGTTTGATAATGATAATGGGAAGGAAAACATCTCCGAATTATCAGATAAGTTACAAAATCAACCTGACAACGTATCTACAAGGACAACATTATAACAACAAAACAATAGTCTTAGTTACACGGCCAGCAGCTTTTCCAATATAAACATTTAGTGTTTGCCCGACATATTAAGCTAATCAGATGGCTACAATTTTCGAATGTTCTCTTCTATTCCACGAAGATGGTTACGTATTAATGAAGAATTTTCTTTATGATTTAGTAATGTGCCACTCTACACATCCACTGTTGTTCATTTGTGATTAAAGTGTTGAAGATCGATGGGCTGGCCAACATTAAATGGTTCTGCTATGCTCTGCTAGCTTAGGTTACTTAATTTTGCAAACAAAATCTAAAGAAACTCTAGCCCAGGTCTATGAAACCAACCCATACATTATTCCACGACAAAACATGAGTGGCTGTTACATTTTACCCATCTGATTAAAATCTCAGAATTAAACAGATTAAAGTAGGATTAAGGGACAAAGTTTAGAACTTATGCATTTAAAGAGAGAATGGACACTTTGAATAAAATATTTAGCGTCTATTCCGATCGGTAACCAACATTTTAAAATATATAAAAATATATTGCTTTATGTTGAAAATGCGTTTGTATACTTAGGTTCACCCTCGTAATGACGTCAATAATAGCTGATGATGTCACGAAAGGCATGTTTTGATAGTAAAGGAGTTTTGGAGTAAAATTCAAAGATCCAGATGGTAATGTAGTTCTTGTAATTTTCGGCTTAAAAAGTGGGTGATGCAAAAGATTGTTGTTGTTAGAATTGAAATACATGCAGTGTGTTTATATGTAAGAACAGATAAAATATGGGTAGCTGACGTATTCATTTTTTCTGAACTAAAAACAATGTAAAACACACAAAAAATAAAATGGCGGTGATAAGGCTTCAGAATTTAGTAGTTTCAGTCACTGACTGCCGGGCGCATAAATTGATTTAACTTGTTCATGTTACCTCTTCATTCTTGACGATTTCACATCACGTATTCCGTGGGTTGTTGCTTTGTTCGTACTTAGATTTAGAGGGTTTTGTGAAAACATTTTCTGATTGTGTAACAAAAATGGCAAAAATTCCTGAATGACGCATACAAAGACAAAATAGCGCATTCAACAACTAAGTTAGCAAAACATTTAATTCTTTACAATTTAGATCGTTACAATTTCTTATACATTTATAAACAGATGCTAAAACTTGTACTTGACTAATTGTCTGTGCTAGCTGAGAGATAAGAAACTTATCCTCTAAATACAGCGTATCCAATCAGCATAGAGGTTGATCGTCTGCTGGTATAAAAACGTCCAGACGACACAGAAACGTCACATTTAAACCTCACAAGGACTGATCAAGTCACCGTGAGAAAGGATAAAATAGGTTTGCATTGTTCTGTAGTGTTGGACTTTGCGGAAATACATCAAAATGGTGAGTACTAGTTTTGATGTAAATTAATACCATATATACATGTACAATCTTTGACTACGGTTTACATTGTCATAATTTATACTGGTTCTTGAGATTGGTCTCCGTACTCAAATCTCAATTTGTGTTTCTCAAACACTATATCGTATACCAGTCAATTAATTAAAATATCTACTTTCACATTTGGCAATCAATCATATTGGTCTGATATTAGTTGCGCCAGAAAACTAGATTTGAGCAGAGAGATCGATCAAAAGTTTTGTAAACTCGGACCTTGTATGTTGCTGTCCGTTTTTGTAGGTATAGCCTACAGTGTGACTCTTAACACTTCACGAATCGTATCGTTATGATGAGGATAATGTTCGTGGTGATCTTGGTAATAATTTACTGCTTGAAGAACATGGAAGCGTTCAAGCATATCTGAACTATATCTAAAAAACATCAAAAAACAAAAACGGTTGAACGGCACTGTTATTCATGCGTTGGTCTTATTTGAATTGTATTGAATACTTAGGGTAGTACAATATGAAAATAATAATCGTTTAAAGTTGTATTATCGTGAACAATCCTTCATAGTTTGAATGAATCATCAAGCAAGATGATTACACTGCAGTTGATGAATGTATCGCTAATACGAACGATCAACCAGACAAAACATTCTTGTGAATCCAAGCGAATATTGTAACTTGAGGCATGTTTTATTTAAAGCCTCTGTTTACCTATTATGTCTACATCCCGTATCATGTACAAAATGTATAAAAAAAACCGAGACAGTGATATGAGAAGAGGATGGACGAACCCATTGTGTTAAAATACGTTGAAGCTGTATTTAAAACGACTTCCGTGCAATAAAATTGAAATAGTCAGCACGGTATTACAAAAATATTCACGTGATCAAATGGGCATGTTATGTGCATTAAGTCAAGTGCAAAAATGCGCTGTACTCGAGAAGCCAATGCGATTGTTTAGTTAGAAATAATCTTACATACACCGAGTATTTTATCATTAAATTCATTCCGTTAGAACCAGTGGATAAATAGAAACTTCACTGGCTTCTTGTCATACTAACCATTTAAGAGGTCTTGACCCCAAAATTAACATCAGAAAAGCATTATGAGGAATATTGGCAAATATCACCCTCTGGTTTTCATATACGTGACATGTATCATTTGTTCGGTTTTCGGAATCCCGGAGTTTTTGACTTTCTGCGGTTTTATGTCAATTGAAATTAGAACTCTTAAAAAATTGGGGACTGCAAGCAAAGTTCGGTATTCCAGGTATTCCGATTTTTTGGGGGGTGGGGGGGTTCGACATTCTTAGGCTTCAATGAAACTTATCAGTATCAATTGTGCTGAACCTTATAGAAGTGATGTACAAATATATTTAAAATTGACAAGGAATGAAGTGTCCCTGGGGCAGAAGATTTATGTTATTATAATTGTTACTAACAACAAATGGTATATATTGTATAGGGACACTTGCACTTATTCATACATTGAAGATTACTTGGACACCGGAAACTTCCTACCACCAAACTTTTCCATTGGTCCCATATGTGTTTTTCAGCATACAAATTTCATTATACTTTTTATTACATTTATATATATCATCTGGAGTTACTAAAACTCGGAAGTCAAATCTCAAATTTGGGGTGTGACACTTAAAGCTGTTATCTTTATATCTGAACTACATTTATTTGATTCAACAACGATAGTTCATATAATAACCAAATTGAATGTATGTCTTGTTTCCGATTCTTCCTTTTTATCACATATCCCGATTTTACAAGTGTCCATTAAAGGATCAGACTGAGGATTTATGTACATATAATATCAATCATACAAATATTCAAAATCTAGACACCCCCTTTTTTCATAGTTTTATGTGTTTCGTGGATTTTAGTAACACTATAGTGTATGTCTTGCAGTTGAATAAATTTGAAGTATAATGATGTTTGATTTTAGCATAACATGCATATGTACTTCGTGTTCGTCTTTTTGAAATGATAGCACCATTGACGTTTAAAATAAAACACTTAATCTCATACAGTCTTTTGTAGGTTTTCATAATTTTAAATGCAAGTAGTCCTATTAAATTTTACTCTTGCGATAAATTATTATAAATAGCGATAAATAGTTTCTTTATAAACATCAATGATATAAATATTCTCCAATCTTAGCATAAAGTTAGCATAAAATGATGATGTGTTCCAATACCAACACTGATTGGAGCAAGATGTCTTTTCAGAGAGAATGTATTAGTATCCACGTGGGACAAGCCGGGGTCCAGATCGGCAATGCATGCTGGGAGTTGTATTGCTTGGAACACGGGATCCAGCCAGATGGTCAGATGCCTAAGTCAATAGGAAAATGTGACGATTCGTTCAACACGTTTTTCAGTGAGACTGGTTCCGGCAAACATGTACCAAGAGCTGTATTTGTAGACTTGGAACCAACTGTAGTGGGTAAGGAAAATCCTTGCTTTCATAGCAATATTATAATCATTATCTATTGTATAGCCTGGAACCAACCGTAGTGGGTAAGACGTAAAAGCTTGCTTTTATCGTAACATTATCATTCAATACCAATAAGTTGTAACCAATCGCAGTAGTTAAGGCCTAAACGCCTACTTTTATTTCAATGTTGTAATTAAATATCTACCATATACTTGTATACTTATTTCAGTCTCGGCATTGATAGAATATCAAAACTTTTACTTTATAGTCCACAAACAGTTACTGTTTAAAGACCCATTCGAGAGATAAAACAATTCATTTGTATATTTGCAGACGAGGTTCGTACTGGAGTATACCGACAACTGTTCCACCCAGAACAACTTATTTCTGGCAAAGAAGACGCCGCGAACAATTATGCACGAGGTCATTACACAGTAGGCAAAGAACACATCGATCAAGTCCTTGATAGGGTCAGGAAACTTGCTGATTCCTGCACTGGACTTCAAGGATTTTTAATCTTCCACAGTTTTGGAGGGGGCACCGGAAGTGGATTCTCTTCACTGCTGATGGAACGACTCAGTGTCGACTACGGTAAAAAATCGAAACTTGAGTTCTCGATTTATCCAGCACCTCAAGTGGCAACAGCTGTTGTGGAGCCTTACAACGCCATTTTGACTACACATACAACGCTGGAACACTCGGATTGTGCATTCATGGTGGACAATGAGGCCATTTATGATATATGCCGCCGTAACTTGGACATTGAACGTCCAACATATACCAATCTAAACAGATTAATTGGTCAGATCGTGTCCTCCATCACTGCTTCTCTCAGATTTGACGGCGCTCTCAATGTTGATCTGACTGAGTTCCAGACCAATTTGGTTCCTTATCCTCGTATCCATTTCCCACTGGCAACTTATGCTCCCGTTATCTCTGCAGAAAAGGCATTCCATGAACAGCTCTCTGTAGCAGAAATCACAAATGCTTGCTTTGAACCAGCCAATCAGCTCGTCAAATGTGATCCACGTCACGGAAAATACATGGCTTGTTGTTTGCTTTTCCGAGGAGATGTGGTACCCAAAGATGTCAACGCTGCCATTGCTTCGATCAAAACAAAGAGAACAATCCAGTTCGTCGACTGGTGTCCAACTGGATTTAAGGTTGGTATAAACTATCAGCCACCCACTGTGGTGCCTGGTGGCGATCTCGCCAAGGTCCAACGTGCTGTTTGCATGTTAAGCAACACCACTGCTATCGCGGAGGCTTGGGCCAGATTAGATCACAAGTTTGACCTGATGTATGCCAAGAGAGCATTCGTTCATTGGTATGTCGGTGAGGGAATGGAAGAGGGTGAGTTTTCTGAAGCACGTGAAGATCTGGCTGCACTAGAGAAGGATTATGAAGAGGTTGGTGTTGACACGGTCGATGGTGACGAGGACTGTGAAGAATACTAAATCCGCTTATTGAGCCGTAAACAATACAAATGGAATAGAGACATCTGATTTTGAATGAATCAAAAGTTCTTTTACATCTTTATTTCACATAATTCTTATTTAAAAACAATAGACCACATTTGAACTTCCTTCGAACAGCATATAGTTTGTTTTTGTTTTATGTTTCGATCAGTATTGTTTATAATACATGTACGTATAATAAAACTCTTATGTACGGTTTATCTGATTACATTCATCAATTATCACCACAAGCATTTGATACAATCAGACATTAACACTTTATAAGCCGACCTAGCTCTAAAAAGGGTGACTAAACTAGAATACATATAACAAAGACAAAACATAGGGTCAAAGACAAAAAATGGGTCAAGCGATATCATTGCGCCAACGAACAGGATTGTATTATAACCTTTAGCACATAGAATTATACTCTTTTAAAAACTACAGAATGAAACATGTTTTCTTATTAGTTTAGGAGACCAAACAAATGAAGGCAAAAGGTATAATTGGGTAAGTGATGAAATGGTCAACACTATAAATCGCCTTGTTAGTGTTGGACTCAATGCTGTTAGACAATACTCCTATACTCCTGATTGGCTTTCACATAACCGTTAACCTGTATAAACCTGATTCTCTTCGCATTATCATTAGCCAATAAAAATTTGGTTCTCTGCAATATAGATAGCCAATAAAAATTTGGCTCTCTTTGCAATTTTAGATAGTCAATAAAAATTTGGTTCTCAAATCCAACACTAAATCTTACAATGTCCTAACACATGACTAATATTTGACATTTGTCTCACTTCTAGTTTCCTCAATTATTTCAAACTGCACTGACACAATAGATTTTGTTTCATCTCAATTATAATACACTGCACATTGTTAAATGTACGTAGTTAGTAGGAAGAATCAAAGTGCTTAAAGTACTAAATCGGTAACAATCCGGAAAATAAAGTATTTTTTTAAAAAGTACAACGTATACAGTGTAGTTATTAAATAACATGCTAGTGAGATAAGTCGAGAATAAATGGCTAAAATTTCCGAGTTCAAAGGGAGTCAACACCAGTTAGATCATACGAGGATTGGTTTCAGAACAATTCGTTATAAATACAGCTGTTGATATCATTATAATTACTACTACATTATTTTGACTATTTTTATTAGTACTATTTATGTTATTATAATTATTACTACATATATGATTATTACTATTATTATAGATACTAGAAAGACATAACAATGTAAAATTTTCTTAAAAGTTAATTTTCGAGTTCAGTGCCATTAATAACTTTCAATTCTACTGATATGTTATGAAAATAGACCACATCATGGATACATGGTAACCATGATGTGGTCTATACCTAGTCACTGTGGTGTGGTCTGTACCTTGTTACCATGATGCCGTCTATACCTAGTAACTGTGGTGTTGTCTATACTTTGTAACTGCGGTGTGGTACATACTTTATAACTATGGTGGCATCAATACCAATCTTACCACGGTGAGGTCTATAACTTGTAACTGTGGTATTGTCTTAACCTTGTTTTTGTGATGTGATCTATTAGTGCTACTGTGATATGGTCAAAATCTTGCAACTGAGGTGCCGTAAAATTTTATTGACTATATCCAACCAAATCAGTAATTTAATTTATGGATAAACGATAAATTTTTACTAAATTTTTACTACGCATAATTTATGCATAATCACATATATAAGATTAAACAAATAAACCTTTGCTGACAATAAAAAGTTCATTAAATATTAAGAAAAAATATTACAGCAATATACAGAAGGCATACCATATAAACATGTTTCATAAAAATAGCTGTAACATAAATTGAGAGCACAATTGAACTATAATTATATTTTATTATTTTACTACAATACCAAAGAAATGATATCAAGTTTTTTTACAAGTGTAAATAAATAAATAATGATACATGCATATGTAAATACGTTATTAATAACCATTACTGTTTGACCATTACAATGTTGAAATTTCTTTAGGACATATAGGCCAAGCTGAGTAAGAGAACTGTTTCTACGTGTCAATATTTAGACTGGTAAACATAAGATTTTTTCATTAATACCAAGAAATGACAAATCTGAATGAATAACAAGCAATGGAGATTACAGAGTAGATAAATCATCAGGTTAGGCCTCAGTGTAGATATCATCAGCAAAGTTGAATCTAAATGTTTCAAGCTGAGAGAAAAAATACCATTTTACAACTATATACAAATAAAAAGACATGATTTTTGTATATTACTAAATATTGAGAAAAAAAATTAAATAACCATTCTATGTCTTTTTATTGACTAATCAGAATCACTTGGTTGTTAAGACAAGGGAAATAACAAAATAATAATAAATCATCTTTTTACTGCAGCTAATCACAGTTATCCATAACCTGCAGGCAAGTTGGCTTCTCATCTAAAGATGATCAAAGACTTCTTTCGCTTTGGTTAAAAATGACACCAACAACGAGGGTCATTTGGCAACTTTTCTGGCTATAATGGAGGGGAAGACTCCAGGCACACACGTGAGGCTCTCTATCAATGACTAGACACCAATTTCTACACATACATACAAGTTCTGAGTATTCTTCAAGTGATTTTCAAACAAAACTTAGAAATATCAGTTCTTGAACAGTAGTTTGAATAATACCCCTCAGACATACCCATGTTCCCACTGGAAACAATTTTGTCACCGGAGCAAATAATGGAAATGTTGATGAATGGAAAAACAGACGACACAACATCTAAGTAGGACATATTTGTACCTAGTGAGTCAATAATAACCACCATGGCAGAACAGACAGCAACAATACACAACAGTAAGAAATTCTGGTGAGTTACAGGGTGCAACATATATAAACAATTAATAGAACAACAGCTGTTTGTTAATCCTGTATTCTTGTACTAAGCCAGTGGAATCTAATTTATAACTGCTCAAGATAATTTTTATCTTAAAGCTATGTAAATTTTTCATAGGTCAATATTGGTTCCTTGATCCATAGAAACTTCAGACCTAAAGTTGGTTGCAAACATTCTAATAAAGCAATATTTCAGAAATGTCCAGGTCAAATAAAAAATGAATGTAATAAATCATGCTTTTTGCAAAGCACGAAAATTGAGAACACAAGTTTTGTAATTTGAAAGCCTGTAAGGACTTTCAAGTCATAATCATGTCCAAACTCAATATTACAGCTTAAGGTATAAATGAAAAGTCACAGTGAATCATTACATATTATCAGTCATCATTACATTGTATCATTAAAAATTTTGACAGCATTCTTAGTGTCAAGGTCTTAAAATTGAGATCTTATTTCTATGTCGAAAAATCTCTCACCTTTGAGCCACTAATCAAATAGGGGCTGCTTCTAAGACATATCTTATAGCGACTTTTCGACCTTGACAAACCTTGATTGAAAAGAAAAGTTGTCATATCATGTTTGTTTTTGGCGGCTTATTGTCAACAGCAGAAACCAATTAGTATACCATACACAAGATTTATATGTTTATAAAGTATTATCTTAGCTATGTCAATGAAATGAGCCTTGAACATTTGGGGTTTAAACATCAAGGTCACTTTTGTTCTACCTATTAAAAACACAATATAAAACAACACTTAAGTACACAGGTATTCAATAAAGGGTGACCTTAAAAGGTCATAAAATTCTCAAATAATTTATCAGCAAGACAGACAGACCATCTATAAGAATAAAACAGAGTTAATTCACTTTTTCCAGAGCCGTATGATAAAAAAGCATTGACTATTGAATATATTTAAAGTTGTCTTTTCTTTCCCGAAGTTCTTCGAGTATTAGAGCCCTGTTTTCATCGTCTGGCGGAAATAACATCGTGGTATCCTCTGAAGGCTGCATACTTAATGCTTTCAAAATAGATTCTTGATCAGTTCGTAAAAATGGATTATATTTCAACTCATCTGCAATTGTAGTTGGACACTGAAAGAGAAATTAAGCCAAAAAATGATGAACAACTCCAAATTAAATGAAGAATTTCTGCAACAAAATACTAGTATAAATACTAATTGAAGAGTATTTTTGTACATTAAAAAATACTCTCCACCAACATAAGGCTAGAACATTTACCATTCCCCCCAAAAAACAAGAGGGCCGTGATGGCCCTGCATCGCTCACCAGAATAAATATTAATTAACTTGATACTAAAAAGGTAATAAAGGTACACTTGTGGGCAAATAATGGGGAACAATAATAAACTTGATAAAGGACCATCAAAGGATACTACAAAAGAATATCCGTGATGAATGAAGGATGCCACACACCCAATTTGGTGATGATCCAACCACTGGTTCACGAAAAGAAGTCATTTTAAGGTATTTCAATGTCTAGATCTTGTGACCCCGAATTGGGGCTAACCATTTCTATTTGAGCAAATCTGACAGAACACTATCTGAAGATGCTAAAAACCAAGTTTGGTAATAATCCATTCATAGAAACATGAGAAAAAGTCATTTTAAGGTATTTCTATTTTTAGCTCTAGCGGCACCTAAAAGGGGTCGACCATATTTATTTGGGCTAACTTAAGAAAGGACCATCTAAAGATGCTAAAGACCAAGATTGGTGATCATCCATCCATTGGTTCATGGGAAGATGACGTTTAAAGGTATTTCTATTTTTAGCTCTAGCAGCCCCTAAAAGGGGCCAACCATTTTTTTTTAACAAATCTGATAAAAGTCCGTATAAGGATGCTACAGACCAAGTTTGGTGATGATCCATCCACTGGTTCATGAGAAGAAGATGATTAAAGGTTTTTCTATTTTTAGCTCTAGTGACCCCTAAAAGGGGTCAACTGGTACAATATGAGCAAATTGCACTTAGAACGTCAAAAGGCTTCTGCACAGCAAATTTGAAATAAATCCGACTGGTAGTGTCTGAGGAGAAGACCATTGTTGACACCAGAGGACGGACGACAGAGCATCCACCTACCCATCCTAACAGCTCACCCTGAACCTTCAGTTCTGGTGAGCTAACAAAAATGTGACTCTAATTTCAATCACAAATCCAGGTATTTGACATGACTTAAGATCTAGACATACAAATTAGCAAACAATTGAAGCAAACCACTTGTACTTTCAAAATCCATACATGAATGAAAAAAAAATGTGGAGCAGACAAGAACTCTTATTATGACTCATTCTTTTTCAATCAAATAAAACATTGTTATTTTAGCCTTGAATAACAGATAACAGATTTCATTCATGAAAATTATCTTTAACATAAATCCATGAATAAAAAAAGTTACAAACCAGACAAATCTCGGACATATGGGCCAACAAACACTCTAATCAGCCTATAAATATGCATCCCCTCAACATCCCCTCAACAACCCTGAACATGAATACCGAACTATCAACATAAAAATGTGAACAAACTTACAGTGGTTAATCTCTTTTCTCTTTTAGCTTTCGCCCATTCATACTTTTCTTGAGCAGCAGTGTTATCAGGATCTATGTTACATGCAAACTCTAAGTTGTTCACAGCATATTCATGGCCTTAAAGTAACAGAAATTTTTATCTTTATTTTAAAGAAACAAAAAAACTGACAAAGAAAGCCAAGGAGCCTTTGTGGTTGAGAGTTAAAACCTGTAACAACTAATCATTAGCCCCTCATCCAGGACCAGAAAAAGCCATCTAGATAGTGTATGGAAGGTCAACACTGCATACTAAAAACTAAATATTTTCATTCAATATTGGATTGTTCATTAATCTGTCCTAATCTTGAGGTATAAGATCACACGCAGAGCTCAAGCTTCATGATTTGTACTTTGAGTTTCCTACATTACTTATGATGAAGTGTGAGAAATCACATGACTCTAAGATGAAAACATGGTGTAGGCGGAAAAAATCCCTCAATTCAACCCCAAAGTCAAAGTCTTTCCATTGATTAGTCAAATTTTCAGATATTTTCATGTATCCTAAGCACAATGACTACTGACGTATTTCAAACCACAAAAGTAGGTTCTGGTCTGTCATTGTTTTCAAGAACACTCAAGAAGTTTGATAACATTTCAACAGTTACAAAATATTTCAAGTTCGAAAGGTGGTCATAATATGAAGGTTTTACCAGGCAATCTTAAGATTTTGATGTTTTGGTAATTTGATAATGTTAATCATTATCAGGACTGAATACTGCATTACCTGGCCAAACTAATGTATCTTTCTTCAGTCTACTGACAATGTCCAATGATTTTAACATTTTCAACGCTGGCGTCTCAAATATTCTGCCTAAAATAAAAAGAAGGTATCTATTAGCAGTTGGTATGTATGGCAATCTCCAAATTTCACTGGTGCTCATGTACTGACAATTGCTTCATAAATGGTAGGCTACTTTGTACAATCAGTCATGGCTGTTGTTTGATCTTAACATTACAGAAATAAAAGATTCATACGATGAGGTGACAAATGAAGAAAATTATCTAACATTACTGCTCTCACCCCATGAATATAAGTTTGTACCACAGAGAGAATTCAGCAAAAGTGAATACCATTTGTCAATGATTGATTTATAAGCTGAGGTTACATAGCAAAATCAGTTGAATAAATACACAAAAAAAAAACAGATTTTAAACCAAACTTTAAATATATAACAATGACTAAATGACAAAGTTCTCTAAACACCTACCACAGCCCCCTAGAAAAAGGTGGTCACCAGAAAACAGACAATCAGGGACTCCTAGTGACGCACCATCAAGAAGATAAGACACATGACCTACAGTATGTCCCGGTGTGTGAATTGCTGTGAAGTTCAAACTACCAAACTTGATTTGTTCAATGTCTTGCAATGTGCTGAAAAAATATGAACATTTTTTTTATCAACTATTAAATGTGCAACACGAGTCTTGAACTGACTGGGAATCTAAACAGCCCAGACAAGTATTTTAGTCAACAACAAATAAATCCCATCTAAAGCTTATTTCATAGCAATTTCTCAATTATAATACACATGTAACATTTGACCTTACTAGGCATTTTCACAGCAAATTCAATTTTGCCAAGAAACACAGAGGATGCAGAATTCAACAAATATCTGAGCATTTTTATTCCGGAAACATTAGATCTGAATATATTCTTGAAAAGAAATTTCCAACATTTAGCAATGTGTCAACAGCCTGCATTAAAAAAAAGAGACAGAAATATCAGCCCTTACTTTGTTCCATCCGGCACGTCGTCCCCAAATCCGCCATAAACTTTAAGACCCCTATAGCGTTGTCTCATACCAGCATTGCCTGCACTGTGATCCCTAAAACAAAAAACAACTATTAACAGTAACAAATAATGAGAAAGAATTCCAGTTTTTTGCATTATTTTTGAAACATGATTTCCAAAATTATGGACAGACATTAGTATCTGAGTCAATTCCAGGAAGGGTTCTTCTTCATTCGTACATGGAGATGTTATTTTTTAATTTGATTGTTGGCTCAATCATTTAGGTTCATCATTTAAAAATCTATATGAAACAGTAGTCAGCCATATCTTGACCTTTAAAAACTTAGTAAGATCAATTTAATCAAATTTCAAGAAGGGATATAGCCAGCATGAGAATACTAAGATTTCAACACGTATACCTGAAAATTTATCATCAGCTCTGAGAACATTGAATTAAGATCACATTGAAAAATTTAAGCCAGATAAAAACTTAACATTCAGGAAGCATAAAAATGTTTCTTATAAACATATCTGCTGCATTTAGTAAGGCAAATGCCAACACCTTGCGATCAGACGTAAATGAGACAAGTTTGTGTGTACAACTAGATATGTTGTGTTTTCAAATGCATAAAAATACCAAAATTAATGGATATTATGAAATGTCACTAAAATATCTAAAAAGCATTTCAATTAAAACAGGCATTCTCTCTGTAATAAGATTTGTAATAAGATCTGTGAGTCAGTGACATGACTAATGGATCAGATCAGATTGCCATATGCCTGAGAATCTATAGCCCTTATATCAAGTCACGAGAAACAAAAGCACAATTACCTACCAGTTAGGTTACAAATAATTGTATGTTTCTGGTAAAATGCTCATTCAAAATAAGGGTAGGTAGGTAGGGATTTTTATTTCTTTATCCTTGAAAGATTCTGATGTGCCGAAAGGTAAAAAAATGAGACAGTCGGGTCTAATGAAAAGTCTAAGGTTGCAGGGAAAATTTAGGGTAAGTTAGGTGACCAGAAACAAACACTTTTTTACGCCTTAAGTTTTATAGTATTCCTATAACTTACCAGTGTTTATGTGTAGTAAGAACAGCAGCTGGTATCACATTCATTCTCTCTAAAAATCTCTGGATGAAAAAAAAAACAAGAATAATAAGACCAATCATGGAACAAAACTGGACACAAATCACTTAAATAATCAAGTTTTACCTCTTTGTATACAAGCAAAAATGACCCTTGAACTTATACATGAAGTAACAATATTTAATTCACCAATCAAATGACAGAAGAAATATCAATGAGTGTTTTGTAAAGTGGGAGTGTTCTAATACAGGGTTCCCACAAAGAAGAGAAATCAAAATTCCCTGACTTTTCCCTGAACAAAAACATTTTTCCCTGACCAATAACAGTGTCAAGTTTGCACAATCTTTGAGCATTAAATGTATTTTTAAACCCTTTTCAGCTTCTTTCTTAATAAGTTAGTTACTGTGAATGACAAAAAATATCCAAAATCTTCAGGCATAAGCATATTTTTTAGAGTAAGATGTTTACAAGAATAAAAAAGATGCTCATAATCATAAATAACAATAAAGATACACAAAATAATGGAAGAAACTGCCTTAGCCTTTACTGATTTTGCTTCCTACTGTTTGACCAAAATTCTTCTCTTACAAAATTCCCTGACTTTTCCCTGACCTTGAAAAAAATAATTTTTCCCTGACTTTTCCCTGATCGTGGGAACCCAGTAATAGTGAAATTAATTAAACAAATCTAAAGAAAGCATTACAATAACAGCATCTTCATCCCCAACATCAATAACAACACAAGTGTTAGACTCCGTATCCATGACGATGTAGGCATAGTTGTCAAGGGCGACAGGTATTGGAGTGATTTCTAATTCTGAAAAGAACAATACAATTATATTACATTGAAAATGAGAATATAATGTACATATATAATGTACAAATACAGAATTTTTATTGAACACTAGTAATCAATATTATTACCATAAATTAGTTTTCAGTAAGCATTAAGTTCTCAATTTCCAAAATAAATTAACATTTGCCTCATTTATATGGTCAAAATTTATAGTATACTAAAAGTACATGTATCAGATTTTTATGTACAACATCACACAACTATTACACAGTATTATCATAACTATTATACTGATGTAAAAAAAAATAAAAATGACACAATTTATTTCATACCAAGACTTTAATCGATTGATGGATTTTATCTATAAATATATTACATTGTAATTGAAACTCCTAGCATTCCCCTGGCACATATTATTAATGATTCAAGATTATTTTGTTCTCTCTTCCAATTAGTTGGTGCAATATCATTACACTAAGATAGATGTGTGTGTGTCCATAAACATAATTATGTGACATATTTGAGCATCTACTATTTCTAATTGAAAAAGCGTACTTAACAAGGGACCAGAAGGGGTTAGCAGTTTGTTGAGTGTATTTAAAAAAATAAAATATGCTTACTATCAAACAATGTTGGCTCAATCACAGAATGTCCATCTTCATTATACTGTTCCCTTGCCTTTGCTATGTCTTTACCATGATAGTACCGACCAAATCTTGTACGAGTATATAAAAAGTACCTAAAAATATATGATGAACAATTCAGATTCTTCAGAAGGTAAATTCTTAGAAAGCTGATCACATTGACAGACAAACTACCATACTTTTTCCATATTCTATAATTTTGGAAAAATTATACGATTCATTTACCAAAACAAGTGCCAATTGTACTACCATTACTGTTGCCAGTTAGTGAGGGGCATCTTTGGACTAACGATTTAAGTTTCAAACTGCTTATCACTAGCCCCTTGCCACAGTGTGTATGAGTAAGGACTAGATAAAATTCACATGCGAGGAGCTGTCCAGTAACTCACAAAAGGTCAGTGATGGTACCCAGGTTTACATCTGGGGTCTTTCTCCTCCAAGCTGGAAGTCTTCATATGACCCTGGCTGTTGTTGCAATGTCAAACCCAACAAAAATAACAGTAGTGATGGGCATTCAGGTTAAAAGTGCTTAATAGTCTTCATAATTACTACATCAAGAGTGATTTCCCCTGGATTTTGTTATTTACAAAACTAAGTGTAAAAAGTAAAACATACTTAGAGCATGACATAATCACTCAAATGTTTTTTATAAAAAAAATAGTTTACTTCAGTGAATTCAACTTGTGCAGTATACACAACCATTTACATACATCAAAGAGGTGAAACTCTTTGAATAATCCAAAAATAATGTCATTAACATCAGCACTTCATTCCCCCACATGCAGGATTTTACTCAGAATACAGTAAAAATATAAACAAGATACACCACATGTGTGTTAGATATTTCAATATGCCTGCCAATTTTTTTTGGTGGAGGCAGGAGAGTAAGATGAACACTTGTTCATAAAATAAGACTAGTACCCAATTCTAAACAGACAGCTCCCTACTTTCGGCATCTTGACTGAATAATAACTTTATGCATTCATACTATCTGATCATAAAATCTAAGACAACAGTCATGAACTTCTTTAAATAACTTCTTTCCTGAAATTGATAAATAAACACATACTAACTGATTATCAGATTAAGTAGTCTCTTGTTGTGTGCAAATCAAAAAAAAATATGATACACTGATATGACAGTTAACCAGTATAAAGATACATTGCCATATGAGAAAATTAATGTAAAAATTATTTTTTCATGATTATATCAGCTACACAACTCAATGGCAGCACCAGTGCACTGAAATGAAGCCATAAATTTGTTTATGCCATACAATTTATTTTCAAGTAAGGATATTTGTGAAGGTGAAACAATTTTGGATTGGGCCATATCTCATGTTCATTTATGAAATCAGTTCACCAAAATAGCAGCAACATAATAGGGATATAAGAATGAATGCAGTTGTAGCTGATATCATGAGCTTAAAGCTCATAGTTGCAGGTATTTTGGGCACTTATAACATTCATCCTGTTACATAAACAGATAAACTCAAGTGAAATCGCCCTGTGTCTGCTTATAGAGGTATAGGCCCTAGATTCAACCCCTGGTTATCTCTCATAAATTAATATAGAAAAATATGATAAATAAATTACAAATAACCTGTCAAATTGATGTCAAAATCAATCAATCAAGGTCAGAAAATTGAATACCTTCACGTCATTCAGCCAAAATGACTGTACATAGATTACCAAAGATTCTAAGACTTTACCGTTTATAAACCAGGTCAGATAAATAGTATGGTAATCGCTGAAAAATTTTATAACATAAAAGAGTGTCTAGAGTAACCGTAATCGATTTAATGGCAGTAAAACATAGATGTAGATGTAGAATGAAAATTACATTACAATATAGGGTCGCGAAATTGTATGAAATTATTAATTACGAACGAAACGAATTCGATCCAAGGAAATTAAGCCAATTTCTTGAGATTTTATATTTACCGCACCAAAACTCGACAGTTTTCTCAAACTGACAAGGTTAGAAAGAAATATTAGGCAATTTTCAAAATCGTAAACATCAAAGAAAAACAAATGGTTGACACTAAAATCCGTCTTCGGTCTAGATCGATGTACGATTTTCCGTCTATCCGAGCACGGAATTATTAAACAAAAGCTTTGCGGAATGAAATCCCGAGGTTAGTCCCGAGGTGCGTACGACCAGCAATTTCAGGCCTTCCATTTCTAATCGGTATAAATTATGTCTCCAAGGTTTAAATTTGCACCTTATATCTTCAATTGTCATATGCATTGTTACCATTCATTCACTAGCGTCTAAGTGCTATAGGGCCTATAGCAGAAAATGCGTGTAATGTAGAGTCCCTGCATAAAGTGACTCCACCTTTGTAAAAGAATAGAGTAAAAGTAATCCTTCAATATAACAGTGATAAGAATATATTATCTCCTCGGATGATTTGTAAATAATGAAATATTGGTGTAAAGGTTCTCGCGGGTCTTCAGTGATTTGGTCGGTGATACGAAATTACTAGCCTACCGTACACTGGTTCCCGTTGACTCTGGTTCACTGCAGCATGGAACGTGGACCAGTTTAAGCCTACCGCTGCGAACAGGAATCTAACCTGGGACAAGAAAACTTCACATGTGAGGAAGTTGTACTGCTAAACTAGGAAAGTCGGTGGTTGTACCCATGGGAACTTGTGATGTCTTCCTAAACCGTTAACGCTGGAAAAGTCGCCAAATGTCCCTGGTTGTTGGTGCGATGTTAAAACCCACAGGGGGCTAGCACGTTGAAGGGATGGAGTATAATGGCGTATTAGGCCAAAAATGGCCACATGGACCAAAAACACGTATATCATATACATACATATACAATGGTTACAACTTCCGAAATGACAGTTTCTGCACCAAGTTTGTTTAAAACTACGGAACTTTTTAAGGAATTGCTCAAATTTCTAATAACTGGTGCCTACAGATAGCTTATACATTATACTACACATAACCAATAAATATTTGGTCCAATTCAAAACGATGAAGCAGGTATTTCATCTTTTTCCTTCGAAAAATCGCCAATTTCGTTTAGTCGAACGCGACATCGCAACACTAAAAATGATCAGAATTACCATACTAAATACAACTTAAAACAACAGGTACAGTAATGACAACACATTCTTACAATAAGTATTACTAAAATACACTAATTCAGCGCAAAAATGTAATCCAGGAACGTTCTATTCATGTTCAGTTCACAAAAATCGTCGCATGATTGAAACTTCAAATATCATGATGCAGTGACCTTTGTCCCGTAATTTGTTTGTAAGCGGATGTTTCATCGGCTGAATCATAATGGCGTAGCGAGGTGGAAATCTATGACTGAGTCGACGATTTTATTAATTTTACGTGAGTGGACCATTCCTGGATTATTCTTTTGAGCCGGATCAGTGTATTTTAGAGATATTTATGGTTAGCATGCGTTGTCGTTATTCTACCTGTTGTTTTAAAGTGTATTTAGTAAGGTAATTCTGATCAATTTGGTGTTGCGAGGTCACGTTCGACTTAACGAAATTGACGATTTTTCGGAGGAAAAAGACTAAATATCTGCTTCATTGTTTTGAATTGGACAAAGTGCTTACTGGTTATGTGTAGTATAATGTATTAGCTATCTGTAGACACCAGTTATTAGAAATTTGAGCAATTCCTTAAAAAGTTCCGTAGTTTTAAACAAACTTGGTGCAGAAACTGTCATTTCGGAAGTTGTAACCGTTGGATATATATATAAATGATGTACGTGTTTTTGGTCCTTGTACCCATTTTAGGCCTAATACGCAATTATACTCCATCCATTCAACGTGCTAGCTCCTTGTGTTATAAAACCCAAAGAAAAGGGCTATATAGCCATAACGTTGTAATACTTGAGAACAGTTTCCAGACTCAAATTTCATTCCCATTTTCAATGAAAATATGTATTTGTTTAATGTTTAAATAAAATTCAGGTCAATAGTTCTGTCAGAATAAAGTATCAATAACACCATGAATGCTTTATCATAATTTGTCTTAAAACGAAAATAATATTGAAAATTGAGCTCGGAGACGAAAATCATGTTTTATAACTGGTTTTATAGATATATTATAACTAAGTTATCAAAATATTACTGTTAATAAATTAAGCGTTTTATCATATTATTTTTTGAGGGGGGCGTAGATGTATTGTTGCTTGTTCTTCATCCATTCATTGTGATTTTGGGAAAATGAAGATGAGTGTTTCAATGGACAATCCGTGATGATAATGAGTTTATCTGCTTGCAACACATACTTAGGTCTTCAGGTATTTTGGAAGATACAATTTAGCTTTATATATACAAATGTAGTCTCATAATGGATATGTACACGAATAACACAATTAATTTTGAACGTGGTCGTGCTCGATTTTTTGTATTCATAACATATCAGTAGAATTGAAAGTTATTAATGGCACTGAACTCGAAAATTAACTTTTAAGAAAATTTTACATTGTTATGTCTTTCTAGTATCTATAATAATAGTAATAATCATACATGTAGTAATAATTATAATAACATTAATAGTACTAATAAAAATAGTCAAAATAATGTAGTAGTAGTAGTAATAATAACAATGGCTGTATTTATAATGAATTGCTCTGAAACCAATCCTTGTATGGTCTAACTAGTGTTGACTCCCTTTGAACTCGGAAATTTTAGCCATTTATTCTCGACTTATCTCACTAGCATGTTAGTTAATAACTACACTGTATACGTTGTACTTTTTAAAAAAATACTTTATTTTCCGGATTGTTACCGATTCAGTACTTTAAGCACTTTGATAATTCCTACTGACTACGTACATGTTTTAACAATGTGTAGTGTATTATAATTGAGATGAAACAAAATCTATTGTGTCAGTGCAGTTTGAAATAATTGAGGAAACTAGAAGAGAGACAAATGTCAAATATTAGTCATGTGTTAGGACGTTGTAAGATTTAGTGTTGGATTTGAGAATCAAATTTTTATTGGCTATCTAAAATTGCGAAGAGAACCGAATTTTTTTGGCTATCTATTTTGGGAAGAGAACCGAATTTTTATTGGCTATCTATATTGTGAAGGGAACCAAATTTTTATTGGCTATCTATATTGCGAAGAGAACCGAATTTTTTTTGGCTATCTATTTTGGGAAGAGAACAGAATTTTTATTGGCTATCTATATTGGGAAGAGAACCGAATTTTTATTGGCTATCTAAAATTGCGAAGGGAACCAAATGTTTATTGGCTATCTATATTAGGAAGGGAACCAAATTTTTATTGGCTATCTAAAATTGCAAAGAGAGTCAAATTTTTATTGGCTATCTATATTGGGAAGGGTACCAAATTTTTATTGGCTAACGATAATGCGAAGAGAATCATGTTTATGCAGGTTAACAGTTATGTGGAAACCAATCAGGAGTATAGGAGTATTGTCTAACAGCATTGAGTCCAACACTAACAAGGCGATTTATAGTGTTGACCATTTCATCACTTACCCAATTATACCTTTTGCCTTCATTTGTTTGGTCTCCTAAACTAATAAGTAAACATGTTTCATTCTGTAGTTTTTAAGAGAGTATAATACCAGGAGTATATGCTAAAGGTTATAATACAAGCGTGTTCATTGGCGCAATGAGCTAGATCTGCTTATGTTTTGTCTTTGTTTATATGTATTATAATGTAGTTACCCTTTTTAGAACTATGTCTGCTTATAAAGTGTTAATGTCTGATTGTATCAAATACTTGTGGTGATAATTGATGAATGTAATCAGATATACCGTACATTAGATTTTTATTGTATGTAGATGTATTATAAACAACACTGAATGAAAACATAAAACAAAAACAAACAATATGCTGTTCGAAGGAAGTTCAAATGTGGTCTATTTTTTTTAAAAATAAGAATTATGTAATAAGAATTCAAGTGAAATAAAGATGTTTAAGAACTTTTGATTCATTCAAAATCAGAAGTCTCAACCCCATTTGTATTATTTACGACTCATTAAGCGAATTTAGTATTCTTCATAGTCCTCGTCACCACCGACCGTATCAACACCAACCTCTTCATAATCCTTCTCTAGTGCAGCCAGATCTTCACGTGCATCAGAAAACTCACCCTCTTCCATTCCCTCACCGACATACCAATGAACGAATGCTCTCTTGGCATACATCAGGTCAAACTTGTGATCTAATCTGGCCCAAGCCTCGGCGATAGCAGTGGTGTTGCTTAACATGCAAACACCACGTTGGACTTTGGCGAGATCGCCACCAGGCACCACAGTGGGTGGCTGATAGTTTATACCAACCTTAAATCCTGTTGGACACCAGTCGACAGATTGTATGGTTCTCTTCGTTTTGATCAAAGCAATGGCAGCATTGACATCTTTGGGTACCACATCTCCTCGGAAGAGCAAACAACAAGCCATGTATTTTCCGTGACGTGGATCACATTTGACGAGCTGATTGGCTGGTTCAAAGCAAGCATTTGTGATTTCTGCTACAGAGAGCTGTTCATGGAATGCCTTTTCTGCAGATATAACGGGAGCATAAGTTGCCAGAGGGAAATGGATACGAGGGTAAGGAACCAAGTTGGTCTGGAACTCAGTCAGATCAACATTGAGAGCGCCGTCAAATCTGAGAGAAGCAGTGATGGAGGATACGATCTGACCAATCAATCTGTTTAGATTGGTATATGTTGGACGTTCGATGTCCAAGTTGCGGCGGCATATATCATAAATGGCCTCATTGTCCACCATGAATGCACAATCCGAGTGTTCCAGTGTTGTATGTGTAGTCAAGATGGCGTTGTAAGGCTCCACAACAGCTGTTGCCACCTGAGGTGCTGGATAAATCGAAAACTCAAGTTTCGATTTTTTACCGTAGTCGACACTGAGTCGTTCCATCAGCAGTGAAGAGAATCCACTTCCGGTGCCCCCTCCAAAACTGTGGAAGATTAAAAATCCTTGAAGTCCTGGGCAGGAATCAGCAAGTTTCCTGACCCTATCAAGAACTTGATCGATGTGTTCTTTGCCTACTGTCTAATGACCTCGTGCATAATTGTTCGCGGCGTCTTCTTTGTCAGAAATAAGTTGTTCTGGGTGGAACAGTTGTCGGTATACTCCAGTACGAACCTCGTCTGCAAAAATACAAACGAATTATTTTATCTCTTGAATGGGTATTTAAACAGCTACTGTTTGTGGACTATAAAGTAAAAGTTTTCATGTTCTATCAATGCCGAGACTGAAATAAGTATACAAGTATATGGTAGATATTTAATTACAACATTGAAATAAAAGTAGGCGTTTAGGCCTTAACTACTGCGATTGGTTACAGCTTATTCTGTAGATATTGAATGATAATGTTACGATAAAAGCAAGCCTTTACGTCTTACCCACTACGGTTGGTTCCAGGCTATACAATAGATAATGAATTATAATATTGCAATGAAAGCAAGCATTTTTCTTACCCACTACGGTTGGTTCCAAGTCTACAAATACAGCTCTTGGTACATGTTTGCCGGAACCAGTCTCGCTGAAAAACGTGTTGAACGAATCGTCACATTTTCCGATTGATTTGTCACTAGGCATTTGACCATCCGGCTGGATCCCGTGTTCCAAGCAATATAACTCCCAGCATGCATTGCCGATCTGGACCCCGGCTTGTCCCACGTGGATACTAATACATTCTCTCTGAAAAGACATCATGCTCCAATCAGTGTTGGTATTGGAACACATCATCATTTTATGCTAATATTATGCTAAGATTGGAGAATATTTATATCATTGATGTTTATAAAGAAACAGAACTATTTATAGTAATTTATCGCAAGAGTAAAATTTAATAGGACTGCTTGCATTTAAAATTATGAAACCTTACAAAAGACTGTATAAGATTAAGTGTTTTATTTTTAAACGTCAATTGTGCTATCATTTCAAAAAGACGAACAGGAAGTACATATGCATGTTATGCTAAAATCAAACATCATTATACTTTACATTTATTCTACTGCAAGACATACACTATAGTTTTACTAAAATTCACGAAACACATAAAATCATGAAATAAAAGGGGTATCTAGATTTTGAATATACATATGATTGATATTATATGTACATAAATCCTCAGTCTGACCCTTTAATGGACACTTGTAAAATCGGGATATGTGATAAAAAGGAAGAAGCGGAAACAAGACTTACATTCAATTTGGTAATTATATGAACTGTCGTTGTTGAATCAAATAAATGTAGTTCAGATAACAGCTTTAAGTGTCACGCCCCAAATTTGAGATTTGACTTCCGAGTTTTAGTAACTCCTGATGATATATATAAATGTAATAAAAAGTAAAATGAAATTTATAAAAAGTATAATGAAATTTGTATGCTCTGTGTGTTGAAAAACACATATGGGACCGATGGAAAAGTTCGGTGGTAGGAAGTTTCCGGTGTCTAAGTAATCTTCAATGTATGATTAAGTGCAAGTGTCCCTATACAATATCATTTGTTGTTAGTAACAATTATAATAACATAAATCTTCCGCCCCAGGGACACTTCATTCCTTGCCTATTTTAAATATATTTGTACATCACTTCTATAAGGTTCAGCACAATTAATATTGATAAGTTTCATTGAAGCCTATGAAAGCCGAACCCCCCAAAAATCGGAATACCTGGAATACCGAACTTCGCTTGCAGTCCCCATTTTTGTTAGAGTTCTAATTTCAACTGACATACAACCGCAGAAAGCCAAAAATTCCGAGATTCCGAAAACCGAACAAATGATACATGTCACGTATATGAAAACCAGAGGGTGATGTTTGCCAATGTTCCTCATCATGATTTTCTGATGTTAATTTTGGGGTCAAGACCTCTTAAATGGTTAGTATGAAAAGAAGCCAGTAAAGTCTCTATTTGTCCACTTGTTCGAACGGAATAAAATTTATTATATAATACTCGGTGTATTTAAGATTATGTCTAACTAAACAATCAGCCTGGCTTCTCGAGTACAGCGCATTTTTGCACTTGACTTAATGCACATAATGTGCTCATTTGTTCACGTTAATATTTTTGTAATTCGTGAAGTGTAAAGAGTCACACTGTAGGCTATACCTACAATAACGGACAGCAATATACAAGGTCCGAGTTTACAAAACTTTTGATCGGTCGCCCAGCTCAAATCTAGTTTTCTGGCGCAACTCATATCAGACCAATATGATTGATTGCCACATGTGAAAGTAGATATTTTAATTAATTGACTTGTATACGATATAGTATTTGAGAAGCACAAATTGAGATTTGAGTACGGAGACCAATCTCAAGAACCAGTATAAATTATGACAATGTAAACCGTAGTCAAAGATTGTACATATGGTATTAGTTTACATCAAAACTAGCACTCACCATTTTGATGTATTTCCGCAAAGTCCAACAGAACGATGCAAACTTATTTTATCGTTTCTCACGGTGACTTGATCAGTCCTTGTGAGGTTTAAATGTGACGTTTTTGTGTCGTCTGGACGTTTTTATACCAGCAGACGATCAATCTCTATGCTGATTGGATACGCTGTATTTAGAGGATAAGTTTCTAATCTCTCAGCTAGCACAGACAATTAGTCAAGTACAAGTTTTAGCATCTGTTTATAAATGTATAAGAAATTGTAACGATCTAAATTGTAAAGAATTAAATGTTTTACTAACTTAGTTGTTGAATGCGCTATTTTGTCTTTGTATGCGTCATTCAGGAAAGTAGTATAAAAACAGTATTCTCGCGGCCATTTTGTTTGGTAGGATAGGTGGGATAGACCACTATCCAACGTTTTGACTGGTTAATGAGCCCCACGTGATCTCGCGGCCATTTTTGTTAGGTGGGAGGTTGCAGTATAGCAGGTGGTATCATTATGTTTTGATGGATCAGCCATTTTTAGCAGACGATCTTTCGCGGTAATCTTGTTTGAAAGCGGATGATCTTTTTAAAACCAATCGATAACCGTGTGTTTGTAATTTGTGATTCAATGGTTGATTTGCAGCATTCGTCTTAATGACAATATGTCTATGTACAAATACATAACTCATTTTGGATGAATAAAGAAGAACGACAACAATGGGCAGAATGAATGATGAATTGTTTATTGGTTTTATTTTCCATTTATAACAATATCTTGCTTTGCTACGTTTCATCCAATTATAGTTCACACAATTGTTGTATTATTGTATTTTTCGTCTTTCATGATCTTTTCACAACCATAGGGAATTTGTGAATTATATTAAAGTTGGCTCGAGCTTGTAAATTTTGTTTCTTCCATACCGAAAAAGCTGATGAAAATCAATTTCAGAAGTAATTTATCTATTTAAGTATCCGGTTTTTGTATAAGATAATTAGTCTGAGTGTAAAACCCATAGTGAAAGGATGTCTCAAACCAGTGTTGATTCTGCCTTCGAAATTCATAGCCTATTTTCAAATGAACAGATTACATTAGAGAGCGACGAAAGTGTATCAAAAATATTTAAAAAAACGTATGCAAGCAATCAAAAAATGTGGTCTTCTATGCATGATGATAATCACTTGTATAACACCGGGACTGGTTATAATAGCAAGTTCACCTCATTCTTTGAAACAACTAGACACCTGACAGCTGAATGACATCATTTTCAACCAAACAGCGTGTGATTTCATGAAGCAATTCTACGTAAGTGAAAGTATTTATCTCACAGTTTGTGACCGAAACAACTTTGTTCTTCTTGATATCAGACGTTTTTACAACCAGACAGCTTCTATTAAGGGAATTGCATTAAATATTGGCCAGTGGTTTCAATTAAAGCAATCTATCCACGCTATCGATGTTGTTATTTCACAAGCAAAGAATGGACATTAGACATTTGTGTTGACAATGAATTTACTTCTGAGACATACTATAGCATTTTTAATTATACCTTCCACAGAATTTTTAAAGATGAATACATAATTAAATAAATATGTAATTACAAGAAATTATGCTTCTCATTTTTCACTGATAAACACTTTTTATTAACAAAAATGTGTTTCTTTCTCTATTATTATCTCGTCATTTTTTTAAATGACTTTGAATGCTTAACTGTTTTTTATTATAAGAAAAAAAAAACGCCTGCACCATATGTTTACCACGTTACTGATGTAATTTTCATACTTATATTTGGTGTCTATTCACTACTAGAACAGGTGAAGACGGGATAAATAAATCATAACTGATATTTATCCGTAAAATTATTGAACATCTATTTAACAGGAGTGGTCATGCCGTCAAAAAAACAGATACTCATCTCATTCCACTGTTACAATAACAAAAAATTGATATATCTCGATACAAACTGACTCTAAGGTCAATCACACTACATGTAGTCATTCAAGCAGATATATTATCATTGACTGTCTTTCACATACAAAACCACAACACTTTTGTTAATTTTTATTTTTTATTCATAATGAACAACCACGTAAAACATTAACAACCAAACTTTATAAAATTGTTTGTCTTTTAAATAGTTTGTCTTTAAAATAGATTGTGTAGAAATAGTTTGTTTAAAAAGTTGAAAAAAAAAATGAAATCAAGTTATAAAATATTATATTCCAAAATTGTAAAGAAAATGTTTTGAGTAAAAAACTTTTAAATATGATTCAACATTTATCATGACTAGTAATTTGTAAAGAAGATACATATAAAAAAAACAATTTTAAAAACACATTAATACCATCCTTAAAAAGTGAAAATAAAAAGTAAAAAGGTTACATCGAAAATAAAAAGATACATCTAAAATATCATCAACAATAAACAGCATATAATATAATCACAGTTTGCAAAAGCATTTGGTATAATCTCGAAGATTTCGAACACTTATGAAAAATAAAACACAACAATCACATAATAAATTATTTATAAAATCTCCCTGATTCATTAAACATGTAAAACATTAACAACCAAACTTTATAAAATAGTTTGTCTTTTAAATAGTTTGTCTATAAAATAATATTATATAGAAATATTTTTTAAAAAAAAGGAATTAAAAAAATGACAAAAAGTAAAAAAAATGGAATCAAGTTGTAAAATATTATAGTCCAAAATTTAAAGAAAATGTTTTGAGTAAAAAACTTTTAAATCTGATTCAATAAACAGGTAAAACATTAACAACCAAGAAAAAATGACACGAAAAGTAAAAGAAAATTAAAATTGAAATCAAGTTTTGAAATATTACAATAAAAAGAATGAAACAAAGAACAAAAAACGTTAAAATAAAAAATGTTAAATAATAGGGCCATGATGGCCCTGCATCGCTCACCAGAATAAATATTAATTAGCTTGTTACTAAAAAGGTAATAAAGGTACACTTGTGGGCAAATAATGGGGAACAACAATAAACTTGATAAAGGACCATCAAAGGATACTACAAAAGAATATTCGTGATGACTGAAGGATGCCACTGACCAAATTTGGTGATGATCCAACCACTGGTTCATGAAAAGAAGTCATTTTAAGGTATTTCTATGTTAAGCTCTAGCGGCCCCTAATTGGTGGCCAACCATTTTTATTTGAGCAAATCTGATAGAACACTATCTAAAGATGCTTAAAACCAAGTTTGGTAATAATCCATCCATAGAAACATGAGAAAAAGTCATTTTAAGGTATTCCTATTTTAGCTCTAGCGGCCCTAAAAGGGACCGGCCATATTTATTTGAACAAACTTGAGAGAGGACCATCTAATGATGCTACAGACCAAGTTTGGTGATGATCCATCCATTGGTTCATAAGAGGAAGACGATTAAATGTTTTTCTATTTTAGCTCTAGCGGCCCCTAATAGGGGCCAACCATTTTTTTTTAGCAAATCTGATAAATGTCCATATATAGGGGTCAACCGGTACAACATGAGCAAATTGCAGTTAGATCGTCAAAAGGCTTCTGCACAGCAAATTTGAAGTAAATCCGACTGGTAGTTTCTGAGGAGATGACCATTGTTGACACCAGACGACGAACGACGGAACATCCACCTACCCATCCTAACAGCTCACCCAGAACCTTCGGTTCTAGTGAGCTAAAAAATAAAACAGCAAAACAAGTTAAAACTAAAACATCAAAAAAAGTTAAAATTGAAAAAAATAAAGAAAAAAATAAATAAAACAAAGAATAAAAAATAAAAACAAAAATAAGTTTGGACTTTGAAACCTTTAAAAAATATTAATAAAAACAAAAATTAAATGTGGATGTTTGAAACCTTAATAAAAACAATTTGACTAGTCTTAAAACACTAAATAACAAAAATGAGTTATGTGTATCATTAAACATTGTGAATAAACAATAACAAAGATCCAAATTTACAAAGCAATGGTTATTTTTAAAACAACAACAATGAGTTATTTATATCATAAAACACTGTGAATTATCAATAACAACAATCATAGTATACAAAGCAAATTTTAAAATAACAAAAGTGACATTTAAACCTTTGACTTTTGAAACCTTATAAAAACAATTTGACTAGTTTCACAACAAGTGAAAACAAGAAAATGAGTTATGTGTATCATTAAACATTGTAAATAAACAATAACAAAGATCCAAATTTACAAAGCTTTTTTAAAACAACAAACATGAATTATGTATATCATAAAACACTGTGAATTATCAATAACAACAATTATAGTATACACAGCAAATTTTAAAACAACAAAAGTGACATTTAAACTTTTGACTCATGAAACCTTAAGAAAAACAATTTGACAGTGTGAATCATCAATCACAACAAAGTTTACATATCAGTGATTGTTTGAAACCATAATGCAAAGACCTCAACTCTAACTGTATGAAAAAATGACGAGACACTTGTTGGGAAAAACGTTATTTTCCCGGGAGTTCATTGGGTATTAAATACATCAAGAATCATATTACAGTGATTTTAAGAGTATCATGACATATTTATTGTTGATGTTTAAAACATAATTTTCTTCAGATCCTACCAACACAAATCACCCCACCCGAATTTAAGAAAACTAACGAACATAGGAATAATTCATTTTAGAAAGGTAAAATTCTCAATACTTAGGTATTGAAACTTAAATGGGTGAGGTTAAATTAATATTTAAATTTAATTTAAAAGGACATGAGATCCTGTGTATAGAAGCGTGAAAACGTTTAGAAACTATCAATCTCATCACATGACATAATGAGTATGAAATAAACTTTGAAACAATATGTTCTATGTTTCTTTCACATCAGTGTTGATTGATGGTTTCATTGATGTGTATAATGGTCTCAGGTTACATCTATTTTTCCACCAATGTTTCCTTAGAAGATTACACTAGATACATCGATACGATTGGAGAAAATGTACCAATCCACGCCTTCCCGTGACAAACCAACACATCTGTCCCATCTCCCCGCAAATATCTCTGCCATCATGAACAATGATTGCAGATGATGATGAAAACACCATCAAAACTACTATTTATGAGAGTAGAGATAGTGTTAACTTCATAATACTTGAATTTGAGGGATGTATACAGTAACGGTTACTCATAGAGATCATATAAAATGAATAAAATCAGGCCAATCGTATCAAACTCTTTAACAGCTGTAAGAAAAATGTATGTCAATCAACTTCATTCATGTACATATTGGTTGGTTGGGACAGCTGGTTGTATGAACACCATGATAAATATAACTGGTAATCTTAATTTCATCAAAAATCATGTTTGTGGTGAAAAGGAATTGCCGTAAAGAGCCTGTTAGGGCATGTGCAAAGTTGGGTCTTCAAGAGCTCAATGAATTGAGTTCTATAGGGGACTCCATACGGGAGTTCCACGATGTGATGCATGTGGTAAGTTCTTAACACGTTTATTGATTTTCATACTAACTTTTAATACGCTCACTTTGTTTCTTATTTATGGCTATATTTTTGTTAAATATTTTTTGATGAGTAATGATTTAAAGTAATATATTTGAATCATGGGTTAAAACAATGTGATGATGAAGTTAATACTATTTTTCCCTTCAGGCACCTTTCTCACCATCATTGACATCATCAACAACAACGGCATCAACGACAAAGGCTTCATCATAATCAACAATGAAGACACCACAGCCATCAGCATCGTCAACACCAACACCAGTGTTGGATGATTCAGTAAGTTTTTTTTAAACATTATTTTTCATTTTTTTGTTCATTGTTTTAAATAATTCATATTTTTAGTAATGCTTTCTTTAATTGTTCAATGTATTTACATTGATTGTTTTTCTTATTGTAGAAAATTGAAGTCATAACACCAGTTAAGAATGTGAATGTGATTTTACATTATTTCACTAATTTTTGTTTCATTAAACGTAATATTTGCACACAGTTATTACATTTAATGATGTAATTTTTAAAATGTGTATACATTTTTTATTGCATTCAACTCGTTTGTTGATAAGTGCGTAAAAAGACTATCATGTTTTTATATGCAGACATGTACAGCGGCATCATCGTCAACAACAACGACAACACCACCACCACCACCACCACCACCACCAATGTTGGATGCTTCAGTAAGTTTTTTGTATGCCTGTTTTGTTTACTCATTCAATTCACTTTTTGATACTAAGCTTGTATCAAGTAGGATGGTATAATAATTATTGTTTCTTTTGTATTGTAGATTGAACAATTCCTGGTGGAGGATGAATGGTATTATGCTGTTCCGGTGAGTCATAACAACAACCAATACTATTTACACTATTATTTATTATACAGATCAAATGCAACAGAAGACAATATACATATATTGGAATTCTATGTACTTGTAAATTTATTGACAAACCATTATAACATAAGCATATGAAGTATTTTTTCTGAAAAAAAAGTCTAAACAACTTTTTTTCTTTTGCAGGTGAAACTTCCACAATATAAGTTTGGCTTAATGTTATGAAATAAAATGAATCAAAATCAATTCTTTGGTATCTTGTAATGACCATAGGCGTACCGTCATCGTGCAAATAGCGTTTATCATCAAAGCATGATAAGCCTACTTTTTTAATTTTTTTCAAGATAGATTTTATGGTTATGACTTCTTAAAGAATACATTTGTGACGATTCATCAAACAAAACATTTTTATAATCCTGTAATGTTATTTCTGTTTGACAACATTTTTTGAAATGCCTTTTGCACGTTTATCCTCTTTATCATCACATATGAATGCATACAATTTGGATCTCAAACCGCAGTATTCAGAAATGCATTTCTCATTAGTTTCACTCTTCATTTTTCCCATGACTTTTTTGTTAGAATCACTATAGAGGTAGTGATTCTTAGGGAAATCTGAAGTTTCAAACAAATGTGAATATTGTAACATATCATGAAATAAATCATCTGTTTCACAATAAAACAAAAACAAATCTGTGTCGGTCATCTGCAACTGCACCTCTGAACCATAAAGTTTTTTCAAATGATGGTAATAAAAATCATACATGGTATCTGGGACCAGTATATTGGTCCCAGATTGGTGGTAGAATCAAAGCTGGTAGAATACAAGCTATACATAATAACCGAGACCATTATAATGGTCTCAGATAATAATTATGTTGTTGTTGTTTTCAGTTTAGTGAGAGTGAAATTACGTCTATGGTCTGGCTTTCTGTCCTTTGATTAAAGTGCAGCAAAACTAATTTCCCGACGTGCGGTTTTCGTTACGTATTTGTAGACAATTTTTTTACCGCACGCTTGGTTAATTTTGACAAAATTAGTAGCCAATGAACGTTCGAGATATTTATAGACAGCATAGCCGTATTTAAATAGATTTCTAGTCATTTATATTTTTATGCATAGTTGTAGATTTATATTTTCTGAGCCTACATATTCAACAAGCATTTTACCGAGTGCGCTTAAAATCGTTTCTATGATATTTTATTCATTTCATATGAAGTAAATTCAAATATATCGAGAGCGGCAATGATTTTTATATGCTAAATATTTACGAAGTTTTCCGTCTAAACTGGTGAGATTTCGTTTAAACTGATTTTTTTGTGTTATAACCGGAAGTGAAACTATAATGGCCGCTCCCATGAATGTTTGTTTACCTGTTATTAAATTACGCTGTTTTTAACTGTTTGAATTAAAAACGGATGGGAATTATCGGCGTGTTTTTTTTGTACTGTTAATTTTTACTCTGTAAATCAGCAAACATGTCTAGGGCGCCGAATGACAGTAATCTTACGACTTATAAACTTGT